>LS485004.1:22935-46291 GCA_900490705.1 Pristionchus arcanus
AGTGGGTCCCACCTAGCGTTGTCTTACGACCGTAAAATCGCTTGACTTGGATACATCTTTACAGCCAGTAGAGATATCAATAGGGGCTACTCGGTAATTCTTGTCATAATGTAGAAGTATAATACTGTAGTCTTCTTAGTTTTCTATCTTCTAACTTTCCATCATTTCACCTTTCCAGCCCCATCCACTCGAGTTCGTCGCCTTCCGAGGAAAAGCGACATCGGCTATTTGCTTCGCAGGTGCGATTGAGTTCTCTTTTTTTACACTGTAATGATGGACCAGTCAATGAGTAGAAAACCAGTAATCTGCCGCACTGAACTTCTCAGTATTACAGTCTTACGTTGACCTCCAGCGTGGGAAGGGAAATGAGCGTGGGGAATTTAAAGAGAGGAATTTCAGTGTTTCGATTTTAAAAATTCAGATCTCCTATTACCCCGAAGAGTGACGACGAGTAGAGATGATCAGGGAGTGGAAATAGATGCGAATTGAGAACATTTGATGAATAAACCGTATTTTATGATTGACCAGGAAAATTGCACCGCAAAGCTGTTCCCATTGATGCATAACAACAATTCTCGATTGCATACTTTTCCGCGGCTGTCAATCAAAGCTGAGTGAAGAAGAAAATGCTCACTCGAAGGGTGAATCATCCCTCCTCGTCTTCCTATCCCTATCTCTCATTCACTTTACGCTTTCTGCTATAGTGTGTGCTTCTGCTGCTGAATCCGCGATTTTTTGCACGCAAGATTATCTCGAAAATTTCAGAAATCTACGCTTTCTCACTACACCGTTTTTTCGGTGTCCTATCATTTTTGAAATAAATTACCAAAGTGGGTTTATTATTGTTTATTTCTCGATCAATTATCGCATTTTAAATTCAAATTACCATCAAATTGCTTCCAGTATCTTCATCACCGCAAAACTTTGAAATCTGATATCAACGAACGAAACGAATAGGGCAATAATACACGGAGATAGAACCGGAAACGTTCTTCTTTCCTTATATACGATGCAAGTGCACTGTGGTTAGAGCTAGCAAACGTTATAATAATAATAATAATAATTATAATAATTGAAACAATAATAATAATAGGAACGTTGAGAAGGGAACAGGCACGGCACCGTTCTCGAAATATGTGAGACACGTGCTTTTCTGCGTAATTATGTAGTTTTTTGTTGTTGTATATTTGTTGATAAATCGTGTATCCTTTTGAAGATTCACAGTGAAAAACTCACACTTGATGTTATAGCAAAATAAAGGATATTATAAATAACAGAATCAATGGCCGTGACATTCCTGTCAATCAACGATTTTTGCGTAGCTGTTAAATCTGATCTGATGACTATGGTTACACTTGACGTGTTGCTCATTCATCGACTGACGCCTTTCTTCTGCTTTTCCTATCCATTCCTCGACTCTTTAATTTGTGTGGTTCATTCCTCAACAACTAAATCTTAAAGCAAATATCGTCCCTCTTCTCAATCAGAGATAGTTTTTTTTTGCGTGCAGATCGCGCGTGTTACGCATGGGGCTGGCAGAAAATGAATGCAAAGTCATCCATGACGCGCTCAATCGTCGAATGATTCATTGCACCCCTCTTCCCCGCTCATTCTTCTGTGCGATTTGACCATCTCCTTTTTTTTCGGGATTTCGCCCTCGATACCTGTTCAATTTCTCGACCAAATTCTCAACCTTTTAGAAGTCTACACCTTCTTTCTACGACTCCTAACAATATATATTTGAAACAGATCCATTAATTTGAAAAAAAAAGATTATCCCCTCAAGTTCTTCAGTCATCGCTGAATCGAAGATAAATAGCAATTTCAGAATTTTCGGGGTAAGCGTGGCATGTTTGCCACAGTCCCTGTCCAGCAAGTAAGAATTAAACCATTCCAGGTTCTTGCTCTTCTTATCACAGGGATGCATACTTTCGACTAAGAAGAGGTTGATCGATAGTTGGAAAACACGAGACCACTGATAAGATCCTACTGCCAATGCAACGAAGCGATCTGGAATTGGAATATGGACTGAGATCGCGGCCGATGGAGTGAAGCAAAATGAGCAAAGAAATATGGAAATACAATATCGAAGCAATCTGAAAATTGTTGTTGTTGTAATTATAAAAACTGTTGGTGTTACTATACTGATAAAGTATACGATTACATGCGCCCACGATCATCACAAAAATATCAGTGATAAAAGGAACATGAACTGGTAATGGAGAAACGTTCCTCATTACGGGAAATAACACGTGAAATGAGAAAAACGACGGTTCTACCATATGGACGGGTTCGAATACCCTTCCTTCAGCACTCGCAGACATGTCTCTGGTAGTATAGTGGTTAGTATCCGCGCCTGTCACGTGCGAGACCCGGGTTCAATTCCCGGCCAGAGAGAATCTTTTGAACTGCCATTCATCGCCTTTTTCCGGTGCTTGCACATCACTTTTGTTACAAGTGACGCATCGCTCGCCCGCTCTTTGCATTGCTCATCGCACCCTTCTCGCTCAATCCTTTTCTCCTTTCTTCGCTACTTATGTGTATCTTTCTCCTCATTCTCCCTGGAATTGGCAAATGTCCTCGATGCCCCATTTCTGATGGCGTTGTGCGGCAGATTCTTATTATTCATCCTTCACCTATTCTTCAAAGATTTTCCATAAAAAAACTCATTTCAGAAGTCTACTTCTTCTTTTTACAATCTACAACAACATATTCTCAATTGAAACAGGTATATTTTCTCCATTTAATTAATTTTTGAAAATGGACTTGCCAGGGGACTTCAGCCGATGAATATCAACACTATGGATACAACAAGCGGATATAAAATTTTCAATGACGTCCTTTGTGGTAAGATCTTCTTCATTCTTCAAATTTTCTTATTTCTCTTGCCAAAAAGAAAAACAGAGATTTTACAAAGATTTGTCCTCCGTGAAATTTATTAATTGTTTGTTCTACAGGTTCTTCAACCTCTTCCTCGGCACTGCATTGAAGGAATATGCTGAATTTTGGTGGTGAGTGTTTTTTTTCTTTTTTCATAAGCATTTTACAAGCAAAAAAAGATGAATGATTTCAGTAATTTCAGGGTGTTGCTCCACTCATCGGAATCGGGTATACTTTGCCGACGAAGGAGAAAGGGATTCATGGGGATGAAGGAAATTGCTGGACTATGAAGTTCATTGGCAATTTGAACAAAATTAAGTGCCGACTCAAAGGATGAAGTATAAATCAAAACGAAAGGAGTGTCAATGCTCGCGATACTCAGAACTTTCGAAGCGTTTTAAATTTTTGTAATAAAGCAGTGTCTGAATAGTATTCAAAGTATATAATATACACAAAGAGCGACAAGGGGGGAGGGACAAGAAAAACGCACAAAGAAATTATGCTTCACTCTGATCATTCATCCAATAAAGTCGATCTGGACTTCAGTAAGGCCAGTCTTGTTGAAGCTGTAGTAGTCGAAGGGGACTTTCGCACTGAAAATATTCATTAATTGTTCACAATAATACCTTGAATTTCACGTTCTTTCTTTATCAAAATGGTTAGAATTCGATATTGGGTTGATTCCATTAGATTTTACTTGAATGGAATGCTCACGAGATTTAGAAAATGGACTTGGAATATTCCATCGAGAAGGATCAAAATGATCACGAACCTTGCATTGATTAGCAGGACCATTCCGACTACGAATGCAGCTAGAAAGAGGGCGAATAATGTCCAGAGAAGGGCTTTGCACAGGGAGCAATTCGAGAGGCAGGAACCGCTATCGTTGTTGTACATTGCTTGGAGTGGACTGACTGATGGATCGGAGCACTAGTTCACTTCGAAAAGATCATGCATATTGAAGACAACCTCTTTAGTAATTATCATGAAGATGTCTCTCCGTGACATTATCTCACAGGTCTGAGAAATTAGTGAGCATGGTAAATAAGGAGATTTATCTCGTTATGAATCCAGGATAAGAGCAACGAGAAAAATCAAGAGAGCCTCCTCATTTTCCCCTGATCTCAAAAATCGCCACTCGATCCTCATTATCTTCAAGAGCTCAAGAGAAATTGTGAAAGATGAGTCATAATGTGCGAGATGTTTCAATGAAACCAAATGGAATGAAGAGGAGTATTTATCAGAGGAAGAGTTCGAACTTCGAACTACCAGCATTCATCTCTTCATTGCACGGAAAGTTCGTGGGATAAGTTACAAGTGGCTTGAATGCGGATTGGGATTGAATGATTGGTATGGCTGGAAGAGAAGTCTCAATAGAAGATCCTCGCACCGGTTTCGCATTTTCTGGTGATCTTTGCAGTTGGCTCGGGCTCTGAAACCAATTCGTCAATACTGATTTGTCACATCATCTTGGGTGGGGGGCATATTCGTTCTCATCTATAAATAGAGTCAAAACCAAGAAGAACAATAATTAGACCTCCGCAATTTTGCCCTGCTTTCGTACTTTTTCCTCATCATTACGTCTCCTTCACTTCTACTCTATTTATACTGACTACAAATCAAATCAAATGCAAAGAAATACATCTCTAATGCAAAGAAATATACATCTCGATCACTAATCCTGATCATGGTAAATGGAAAGTAACACCTAATAATAGCCCAAAAAGAACGTTTGCTTTCGTGCTCTTTGATTCCACGTGCTTTCGATCAGGTTGCAGTATCGAGAGAGTACTCTGGTTTCTCGCGACTAGTTGCTAACCAGTTGGTGACCAGTTGCTGGCGGATAGGGAAACAACTGGTCAGGATATTGTTTAACAACTGGTCACGAGAAACCAGAGTAACTTGGCTCTGTACGGATAAGTTGGCCCTTTCAGATTAGGTTGGCCCTTAAAAGATTAGGTTGGCCCTTAAAAGATTTCGTTGGCCCTTACATTTTTTCATTGGCCCGTCAGATTATATTGGCCCTTAAAATGTTTCGTTGGCCCGTAAAAGTTTTTGTTGGCCCTTAAATTTTTTCGTTGGCCCGTGAAATTTTTCATGTATTTTTTTGAGTTTTTTCATAAATTGGTGATGCAACGCACTGAAGACCAAATATTGTGCTCTTCTCGTGAAACTCATCTGGACGCTCTCCTCATTCCGCACGCTCTCTCGCTCGTTGCCTGCATTTCATGGTCACTTGGAACGCAGCCAATTGATCATAACTCAGTTCAAACGGAAAAAGGTGACTTGGGAGTTTCGAAAGCGTTATCGGGTAACAGCGACCCGCCACATCACATCGAGAAACCCCTGGAGCACCGGCAGTATGGAGGCGTGTAGTGGTGTCCCTTCCCCCCAGCGACTCGCCCGACTCGCATCTCTACTACAACCCGTCAAACTACTCGACCGCTCCCTATATGATCGGGCAACTTCATTCGTTATCAAGTGTACGAGAACAGTAGGGCAACCAACTACCGAGCCCTGATCCGAAGCGTCTGAGATGAGTTTCACGAGAAGAGCACAATATTTGCTCTTCAGTGCGTTGTATCACCAAGTTATGAAAAAACTCAAAAAATACATGAAAAATTTCACGGGCCAACGAAAAAAATTAAGGGCCAACAAAAACTTTTACGGGCCAACGAAACAATTTAAGTGCCAACATAATCTGACGGGCCAACGAAAAAATGTAAGGGCCAACGAAATCTTTTAAGGGCCAACCTAATCTTTTAAGGGCCAACCTAATCTGAAAGGGCCAACTTATCCGTACAGAGCCAGTAACTTTACTCACCCTCACCCGTGTTGTTGCCATCGCTCGGCGACTGCACGGTCTCAACGATGACTTCTCCTTCATCGTCTTCATCACCAGGTGACTGTGCTTCCTTCTTCCTTTCCTGACGCTTCTGGAGCGCCTCAAGTTTCTGCAAAAAGATTTGAAATTTTGGCACGCGCCTTTCTCGCCAGTCAATCTGTCGAAAGTTCATGCACATCGAGGAGTGGTCCCGTGCAGATTTGTCATCTAGTATTCATTCGTGACGACAGATCTTCAGGGGCTTCTACCATTTCTGTTCGCATGCAAAATACAAAACGAGGGAAATCGCAATCGTTATCACCTTCAACTTGGCAATACGCGACGGGAGCAGGTCAGGCACAGCGAAGCGATGTTCCTTTATCATATCCTTCTCGAACACCTCTACTTCCTTTATCTTCTCATTATCATGCTCCGACTCATCCACTTCCTCCACCTTCTCGTCCTCCAGGTCGTTGACCTCATCTTTGTCTTCTCCCTTCTCCCGTATTCCGATTCCAAGCTGCTCTTCCAACTGCTGCGTCTGTTCGAGCAACTCGCGATGACGTCGCTGGATGTCTGCCTGCGTAAAATGTGAATAAGTGTTGATTGCAGCGGGCCTCTCTTTTAGCTCTGCTCGTTTATCGAAATAATGCGTAATCATGATAGTGATTTCATGAGCAATCGATCTCAGAACATGGGCCACATACTCTCCATTGCGCACACGCACTCATCCACTCGAGCTGGCGAGACAGCGTGGGCAATGACGAAGCTGTGGCGCATGTTTTGATCACTACAGAACGTACATCCTGTGCCCTGATGCGCAGCGCGCTGCGGTGCACGGTGAGTATCTGATCGGGTATGGTGATGAGGAGGCGACCACCCGGCATTTGCCTGATGGTTGGTTTTAGTAACTCTCTTGAGGTAGGAAACGCGGTGAATACTTGAAAAAAATAGGCAGAAATTTGCCAACGATACACCGCGAACTGAATTGGCCTTTAAAATACTCACTGGCCTAGCAGTGGGCTCCCGCAGGACTTCGTGTGCCTTGAGTACGGGGTGGACCTTTACCTTTACACCGCAGAATCACGCGCGAAGCATGAGACAGAGCGCATGAGTCCATAATAACTATGGTCGGCAGTGCCGATGATGACCGGTCTCCCCCATAGATACTTGCGCAAGGAATGTCCCGTTCTCTCATCCTTGCGCAATGAAAAATGAGTCGATTTGCATTTACCATCCTTGAAGCGCTCTTGAATAATTGGATTGCTGACCCTAGTCGGCACACAGTTCGAATAAGAGGATGAGCTATACGTAATGTTTCATGCAACTAATGCAATGCAAGGACAGTTATAGCGAGTAGCTCGAGAAGGTAACGTGCATGATACGTATGAGAGTCCGCACCGATATTGGAAGCTACAATTCTTCTCACTGGGATATAACGACACGGTCTCTCACTTTTGCCTGATCTCTCGCTGGTCAGAGACAACGAAAGAGTACGTGAAGGAGGAGAGCACCTCTCCCCGTCCCTTCTCGTCCATCTCACTACCCTACCTCGTCACTTCAAATGAGGCTCTCCATTCCGGGTTAGAGGGAGAAGTCTCTCCATTTCGCCTTGTATATCGTCAGTCAGAGATCGAGAGAGAAAGCATGGCGAAATGAGAGACACAGAGAATCGTTCGGTAGAGAGGGGATCTCGGATTATTCCGTTTAGCAACCCGGCAGGAATGGCTCTTCTTTCCTTCTCTTTTGCCAGTCAGAAGGACATGGGATGAGGTTTCCATGCAGTTATGTACGTCGCTTCTCCAAAAATTATACCCATCTATCCCATTCGAACAATGGCCTACCCTCTTCATTTCCTGTGCACTATAGTCAGTCAGAAAGGGTTAGAGACCATGCACTATTGAGAGGGCGCATAAGAACCGCCTATGAGCGGCTTCCATGCAGTGTCGTTTCGGCCCAAGGTGCTAGTTATGGAAGGACAGAGGGGAGCAAAAGGCGCATAAAAAATTTGTGAGACTATGCATAGTGGGATTCCAAACGATTTTCACGAAATAATTGCGACTCATTGAAATGTGATTCATATGGATAAAATAGAAGAAGTCATCATTATCATCAACCAAACTTTTTATCAATGCTTTACAACCACATTGAGATAATCAGGGGACAACAGAGCGATCACGAGACATATCACTCCAATGTAGGCAATGAATCCAATGAGCAAGAAGAGAATACGCAACACTGAATTGTAATTATATATTAGTTCCGTTTTCATGGCTTTTTGAGTCTTTTCTCATTCCTTGTTGCAACATCTCCTATTCCATGCTGTGCAAGTCGACATTCTCGATTTCCGAAGAGGGCCAACACCAATCTAAACCAGTACCTGCAGGTGCTTCCTCACGCGTTCTATCGATGGCAATCAGCGTAAACTGGTCCAATTCCGCTGCAAAGCGAAATACGAGAATATCGTTTAGAATGACAGATGAAAAAATTATATGCAATGAAGTCAAATGAAGCACTCACTGATATCGATATTGTATTTCTTGCAGATTCTCTCCCTTCTCGCGGCCTTTTTCTTCTCAGATAGCTCGTCAAGCATGGTCGATAGGTAGTGCAAAGCATCAATGCCTGTGAAACAATACAAACACAATACAAAGAATGGCAACAACTTGTGTTCCTTACCTTTTGTTATTATCATTTCTAGGAATGGACACTTCAGGTATCGTACAGACTCCTCATCCACATCTCTGTAAGTGCCGAGCAGAGCACGAATTGCCAGTTCTTCTTCAGTATAGTTGGTACGGGACATGGTGGGACGTAATGTTGGGATGAATGGTGGGATAGAAGGGACGTCTTGCTTCGTGTTGCCATGGGTAGTAGGAGTGACAGGACGACATGGCAGGAAGAGGATGAATTCGTCTCTTCATTTTACCTTGTCTATCGTCGATCATACAACGAATTCATTGTTGTGACAGATCTAGTCCAGGGATTTTATTGATCCTTGTGAATGAAGTAATTTCACTCTTTTACTATCTAGGCGGGACTTGCTAGTGTTATCATTTGCAATCATCGCTGTTATCACTCTCGACCAACTCATTTCCCTCTTTGATGCCGCCCTCTATTGACAGTCTCTTCCTGATTTCCATGCGATCGCTTATTACTATCGATTCCTTGCATTTTGCGGCCCTTGATGAATATTTCCTATTTCAGAAGTCTACTCCTTCTCATCATTCTTTTCGTTTAGAAGAACTTTGTAAATTTCCCCAAGCCGATTGAACGGTATGACTAGGAGGTATGACTTTAAATTTATTGGAAAACTGTGTTTTATAAAATTGTGGGCCAATAACGCAATGAAATACCTGTTCTTCACTTTACTTCTTCCCTCTACTCGTGAATCTTTGTATTGATCTCTCTTTGGCAGCCGAGTTTTCGGCATTCTATCGACAAAAAGCTCGACATACTCCCATCGAAGTATGAACAAGTCTTATTGATAAATTCGTACTCACAGACCGAAAAGTGAGTTTGATGGGCAAATGTTATTTTGTTTAACGATGCATTACAATTACAGCATTTCGCTGACATTACGAACTCGTACCAATGATGAGATTTGACTTCATCGACACTCATGTTGGACATGTGAGTGCATTCACATATTAGAACTGATAAATACCGATTATCGTTGCAGAAAATCACCGTCGATTCATACCTACAACATCGGCAAATGGGAAGAGGCTCCCGAAGAATCAAGAAATATCCAAATAGAGAGAGAGAGATGACTATCGTTTATCCGCACCAAAACATATTTAAAAAAATACAGTAGATCTGTGAAGGGAATAAAAGAAAGAAGGAATGGAGCTATTGGAGGAGATGGTTAATGAGCGATTTTTTGTTAATGATTCTCGTCTCTCCGTTGAAGTTGTAGCCTCACAAATAATGAAAATAAGAGGGAAGAGTCTTGAGGCGGGAAGGAAGAAGGAAGGAGGTAAAATGAACCCGATACAGCAGAGGATGCCGATAACTACAATGGATTGTACTTTTGGGTCATTCGAATGAATTGAAGGGACTGGGAAGTAGATCGCTTACATCTCTATCAACACAGGTTATGAAAGTGGGGGAATAAAGATGGGGTAGAATCTGGAATGGCTTCAGATGAATAGAGAGGAGATTCTTATGGAGTGACAGGAGGATTTGTGAGCCGACATTCGATGGTGACGATAGCCAGAGGAGGATCTCCCATGAACCTGCAATATTACGTGTTTTTTTTTACTCTGGTGTCCCGCCCCAACTTGGATCCAAGCAGAATTAGGGGTTCCAAGTTGCGTCCAGGCCTGGGCGCAACTTGGAAACCCCGCTCTCTCCATTTTCTATACTCTCTCGTTCTGTCTCTTTCTCTCGCCCAAGTTGGATCCAACTTGGATCCAACTTGGGTGACTGAGTTAGAGAAAAAGAGAAAGCGAGATAGCATGGAGAATGGAGAGACCAAATGCGATTTCCAAGTTGCCTCCAGGCTTGAGTCCAAGTTGGGGCGGCACACCAGAGTACAAACCTTGACCATTAAATTGTACGCGCGGATGGGGATATTTGACGACTAACGATAAAGGCGCCCAACCACACCAAACACGTTTAAAGAAGGCGTCCCACGAATCGCGCGGGCGACTATGCAAAGTGAGGAGTGAGAGGGCGCACTCTCCTCATTTCGCACGCTCTCTCGCTCGTTGCCTGCGCGCGCAAGGTCACTTGGAACGCAGCCAAATGCTCATATCTCAGTTCAAACGAAAATTGAAAACATGGGAGTTTCGAAAGTGTTATCGAGTAGCCACGACCCACCATCTCACATTGAGAACTCAGTTAGTCAGATATTCGTGGGACACCTCCTTTAACTACACGACGAACACAGAAGGAGTAGTCGTGTCTATTCTCTCACCATCTTCCTCCAATGCATCTCCCTGGGAAGGTCACGCTATTACTTTCAACTATGAGGAATTCGTCTCGATTTGCTACGATAGCTGCTTGCAAATTGTACGCCGGATCTTCCTGACTGCAATTAATTAAATGGGACAATATTATTGAATGTTCACTGCATCATCTGAATCGTTTTGACAAACGTCCAAGTGAAAATTTCCCCCAATCTTATGACATTTTGTAGATCATTAGACTTACGCGCAGGTTACAGAGACAGTGGATTGACAGGCTTTGTTATTGTAAGTGAACTTCATCGTTCCATCGGGGAATTCAGACGACGTCCTTGTCTGCATAAGGTCTGGACAGCAATCTGAACGAGAATATTGTCAAATAATAAATCTTCCGCTTATCCCTGTTCCTATTTTCTTCTTCTTTCTTCTTTTTTTTCATTCCCAAATTTGACTGAAGGATCCCCGACCCTATCTTTTGTTTCTAATAGTTTCCTAGGGGTTATGGTAGCGCCTTCTGAGAAAAAGAAAATGTTATAAATAACCAACAATGAGCAAGCGAATAAAACGTTACGTATTACGCGCTAAACACCGTAGTGTCTCCGCTGAGCATTTGAATGTTACTATACGGTAGAGAAGAGGAGGGACGGAGATAGATCAGGGTGGGAAATCTGATACACTTCTCTCCGTTAGAGAATGCATTCCGTAAGTACTGGTTATGATTCATCTTTCAGTAATTACAATCCTTTCAAATAAATATTAGATTGGGTGAGTTCAATCAATATCTTACCAATCAATGCTACCGTAGTTGTCGTGGTGGGAGCCCTCGTTGCTGCGGCAGTCGATGGGTTACTGTAGTTGTGGTCATTCCAGAAATTACTGTAGTCGGGGTGGTGGAATCAGTCATGTCATCGGGTGTGTACTCGGGGTTACGGTAGTATTGAAAACTGTAAAATTCCTGGTGGGGTGTTGTGGTGTGATCAGTGATTGCATAAGAGTGCGTAGTGTGGATGAAGAGATGGGAGTACCAGATGGATTATGTCTTTCTCTTTGATGAAGAGAAGAAAGTGCAGTGATGAGGGATTGAGTGATTGTAGGATGCAGAAACTTGGAAGAAGATCTTTCGAGAATGGATCCAATGAATAAAGGGATATGAGGTCATTCGCGATAAAATCGAACAAGGATATATAATCGAGTAGAAGATGTGATCGTGCATGGTAGAATACAGTAGGATACCGACCTGAAGGTCTCGGAGTTGAAGTTGGATGGGTTGGAAAACAACCGAACACTGATGACAACAGACACAGAATCTGAAAGAATCAGTGAATGTCGCCCCCAACCCATCAGATGATCTTCAGAAATATCTACAACGTGAATAGATCATACCAGATGCAGGAGCATAGAAGGATACATAGATGTGTGAATGAAGAGTCTCCCCTCATCCCACCCCTTCTTTTCTCCGGATCTTCCAATTCAATGCCCAATCGGTTCATCCCTTCTAATGCCCATCGAGATTCAATCACATAATTGTTGTCCACTCTAAAAGATCACATAATTGAGGTTCAGTCCACAAGATCAAAGGATCCCTCTGACACGTACACCACTTTCCTTTTTCACTTTCACTTGATACTTTCACCAAAGTACAGACGAGTCTGGTTGGAATCTTTCGATCTCGGGGACACATGAAGAAATCAAGTGAAAACAATGAATGGAAGGGATGGAAGAGACGAAGTGTCCGTGTTACCATTGGTGGTAGGGACAGGATGAACAATTCGTCTTTTCATTCCACATTCTCCCTCGTTAATTCGACGACAGACAACGATAAATGAAGAGACGAATTGTTCATCCAGACAGCTGACGGGTGAGCCTCGCTCTCCATCGAGCTTCCTGCAGATGGAGGAGTAGTTAACATTTCTCAGATAGTCTGTGTTCGTGGGTCGAGGACACTCGAGGCCACCGGTTCTGTTCTGGATGAAGGATCCCTAAAATTTAGATGTGTCTCGAAAAAGATATTGTGTCCCGAAAACTTTTTCGGGACCTTTCTTTTTTCGGGCCCTTCTATCTCTGAGGGACCCTTCAACCAGAACAGAGGCACTCCTATTTGAGGCATATCTCGGGAGTGTTGTACGGTTCACGACTTTCCGTCACACAACTCCGACTCAGCGTGTTATCACTTGCAATCAGCTCTGTTATCACTAGGGTTGACCGTTCGGAAATCGGAATGGCCGAAATTGAGTGAAGAAAATCATTCTCTTTCCGGAATGAGAATCGAACAAAGGCTTTTCCGAAATTCATCCGAAATTCCGAAATTCGGCCGAAATTATCTCATTTTTCGAATCGCTCGGAAAGAATAGCGGTGAATGATTGAATTTGTACGAATTTGTTCGAGTATGTTTCAAAAATGGATCATTGATTTTCTTTCATATAAATTTGTCAAAGTTAAGAGAATTCTTTGAAACTCAACCAATTTTTTTCACGATGGCACGTTTTATTTGTGGTTTGCGCTCAGAGCGCATTCAAATTCACAGCTTTGCATGTCATCCGTTATATAAAAGTTCGGTCCACCCTTTCTCTCTCATTTCTCACGACCTTCCTCGTCGTCCTCGGTCGGTTTCTTTATATTTTATTTTCTATGCCCTCAATTACTCTTATCAGATGGCGGGACGTCCTCGTAAGAGCGGAGTTTGGAAGTACTTCAAGGCTACTGCAAATCCCGAAGAGCCCCAATGCACCATTTCACCGTGTACTATGAAAGCAGTTCGTAAGGGAGGAAATACGAATCAGATGGCTTCACATTTGAAGCAGTTCCATCCAGAGGAGTACGCCTCCATTTCACACACAAGGGTATTATTTAGAATGTTCGTTCCTTATTCTGAATCACCAATGACAAACTTCTAGGAAGATCAAATCTCACGTTCTCGTCAATGTGCAACTATTATGGCTGAGAATCCAATGGTCACGGCATCGCTCTTTACATCGGAATCTTTCCTGGCCCTGTTTCCCCCGTCGGAAAGGAACAATTTTCCATCTCGAACCACGCTTATGTCTAGAGTGATCCCAATGATGGCAAACGAAATTCGAGAAGAAAATAAGAAGGTTTGTGCATTGATTGCAATTTCTCATATCACTATTTTTTGAAAACCAATTCTTCTTCCAGTTACTGAAGGGCAAACAAGTCTGTTTGGTGGTAGATTCGTGGTCGGCCAAGAATGCAGTAGTCTGCTTAACTGCAATCGTATGCTACTACATTTCGGACGAATGGCAGCAGGAAGGAGTTCTGCTAGAGGCGAAACGGACTGTTGGGAAGCACACGGCTGATCGACTCGCTTCACTTATAAAAGAGGTTCTGGTACTTTATTGAATTAGTTTTTTTAAACTTGATTTTAGGTTATTGACTTCTATGGCCTCACCGTAAGTGCTGTCATGTCCGACTCGGCAGCGAACATTCGTGCTGCAATTCGCAAACTTGGATTCTTTAAGTGAGTTAGTTATATTGAAAAGCATGATATGAATTATTTTAGTCCTCGATGCAGCAGTCATCTCTTGCATATTGCCGTACGGAAAGGACTCTCCGCCTACAAGGGTAAAGCAACACTCAAGAAGGTCCGAAAGTTTTCAACACTATTAAACAAGAGTACTACCTCGAGAGAAGAGTATTTCCGGTTCGTTTTTTTCTCAAACTTATTGATTGAGATCCGTTCGATAGTGAGAAATATAGTTATGTAGGTATTGTCGAGAGGCCAATCTTCGAGAAGTAGTTGTTCCCAAGTCTTGTGACACGAGATGGAATAGCGAATTCCACGGCATCTCACGCATTAACGAGCAGGTAAGAAGAATGATGAACTACGAGAATCAATCATGAAATTTAGATGCCTGCAGTTAACCAATTGCTTGGTTCTCTCAAGCGAGAGAAGTTTAAATCAACTGAAGTTGTACGTCTGCAGCTAGTAGAAACCGTACTCCACAAACTCTCACTTATAACTTCAATGGTATTATTTCTTGATTTGCTTTTCCTGTAATTTCACGATATTTATTTGTAGGTATGTAGAGAAGGAACGCATCTGGGTGAGGCTATGATTGCTTTTCACGAGGCAAAGGTCCATTTGCAACAGTCAGTTTTCAAATCTTAGATTGACCGAGATGGAAAAATTCAGAATAATTGACGAAGAGGATGTTGAGACGAAGAAGTTGGCCCTTACGATTAGACAAGAATTGAAGAAGAAAGAAGCCTTCTATCGACAGGATAAGAATGTTCTGCTATATTCCTTCTTCGATCCGGCTATTGTCCAATCGCTACAAAACATTCACTGGACGAATGTTGCTAATCTAATTCCACGTGAGTTTGAATGTTGAGTAGTAAATACTTCGTAAAATATTCCAGGAACCGACGCCAACCAATCCGTAGCTACTGCACAATCTACCAATTCCTCCTCTCTACCGGCATTGAATATTTACAAGAAGAATAGCTCATCTCTGACTTTGTCTTCTGTTTATTCATCTTTCGCTAGGAAGAGCACACCGTCTTCCTCTCTTTCGACCACGAACTCGATTGACAAGGAAATTCAAACGTACCTAATGATGTGCAAGTCTGAAAGTATTGACACATCTGCCCTATCTTTCTGGAGATTCAATACTAATAACTTGCCTATGTAAGTTCTCAATTAAGTAACTGTATTTCATGATTGCTGTTCAGCCTATCTGCACTAAGCAAGAAGTATCTCGCGGTGCCATGCACTAGTGTCTCCGCGGAGAGAGTTTTCAGTATTGCTGGTGCATATAATTCTCAATATGTTTGAAATAATTGTATTGTAGGGCTGATCTACCGGAACCACCTCCGTAGTCTACTATCTGCTGAAAGAGGAGGCGATCTTCTGCTTTTAAAAACTCATCGATTGAAGTACTTCCGGTAATTATTTTTCTCTTTTTCCAACTTGAGAAAATTTGTGCTTGCAGTTCGATTTCTGCTACTCAGCCACCGATTTTGGTGTCTACAGCAAGTGTTCCGTCGGAGGAGGAAATTCAATCGATTGAGGAAGATGCAGAAGAGAGTGATGATGAGCTTGAATCGGATATGAATGGTGGAGCGATGTGTAATACTGGCAACTATTTGATCGGAGATGATAGTGAAATGGAAGAGATTTCGGACGATGATGATGATGAAGAAGATATGACGCTCGATTCAGAAGATAACTCTGACGAGTAATCGTTGTTGTTTTATTGTTTCTATTGTGTAGATAGTTCGTGATAATTTATGGTGTGATCAAATAAATGGGTTGATTGAGATACTGGTTTTCATTTGCACAACTAACGAATCGCTTTCATCCTTGAAACATATTTTAAAATCACATTTCCCAATCATTCCGCACCGCTCTCAACCCCGCAAAATGAAACAATTTCAGAAAAAATGAATAATTTCGGAATAATTTCGGACAAAGGAATAATTTCGGAAAGGTTATTGTTCGACTCTCGTTCCGGAAAATTGAGATAATTGAATCAAAATTTCGGATGTTCCGATTTCCGTTCCGTTTCGTTAACCCTAGTTATCACTATCGATCAACTCATTTCCCTCTTTGATGCTGCTCTCTGTTGGCCCTCTCTTCCTGATTTCCATGCGCTCACCTATTACTCTCGATTCTGTTCATCGTTGTACCAGAATATGATCAATTTCAGAAGTCTACACCTTCTCTTCATTCATCCGGAATTGAAGACCATTATAAATCGCCCAACGCGTCAATCTGACTTAACAATGAGGTATCTTATCTTCATAAGATCAACGGCCAAATAAAGCAATCTGTGATTTGAAAGAAATCAAGTTGTATTGAATGTCGATCCTCGAAAACGTAGTTTCAGTTTTAACAGTTCTTCTCCTGGATTTATCGTCCTTACCATCCTTAGTAGTTGATTTTCTAGAAAAGTGAGGCAATCATTCAAGAGACACTGTCAGAGCGAACAGTGAGATCGATCAGCTTATATTCTTCAGTACTATAATGTCACAGTGTCTGTCTGTCCGTCCGTACCTAACTAACTAACTAACTATGTAACTTTGTCTTTCACGCTCAACTTTTATTGCTCAGAACTCGCTTCAAACTCATCCTACAGCCCTAAGATGTTCACCATTAGACTTCTTATGAAAAAAATTTTCCAGAAAAAATCGATAATTGATTTCGTCATCAATTTGCAATAACCCGTTTTCTTCACGGTTAACGCCAGAAACTGAACAAATCGATCTTGCATGGCATCAAACTTCTCGTAATTAAAATTTTCAAAAAATCGATAATTAATTTCGTCATCACTATGTAATATTGCGTAATGATGATGCAATATACCGTTTTTGCGCCGTTTTCGCCGGAAACTCAACCAAATCGATTTTGCTCGGCATCAAACTTCTCGTAAATAAAATTTTCAAAAAAAAATCGATAATCAATTTCGTCATCACTATGCAATATGACGAAATACTTATTTACAAAACTATTTTTCGCTCCGTTTTCGCTGGGAATTAGGCTGAATTTATCAAGTAGTTAGGTGGAACGCATTCACGCTTGCGGAAGGCTCGTGAGGCCGAGAGCGATCCGGAAAACATTTATCATGTAGCCACTAAGTGCGTTTGCAAATTACTGGTTGGCGGTTGCGATATTACCGGGTTCGCATATTACCGGGATAACCCGGCGATGCGAAGCGCTTGCAGATGACTGGGATTACCCGGCGACATCTAGCCAGCGAGCGAGCGAAGCGAGCGTAGCTGGCTAGTTGATGAGCGCAACCTGTCGCTACAAATATAGAACTCTCCACTTTCTTCTAAGAGCCCGTTTGCATATGAGTCGGACAAATATGGTTAGACTCTGGACAGGGTAAAAAGTATGTTCCGAGGAGAGTGCAGTCTGAGGTCCCTAATACCATGGCCCATATGGTAACGTGTATTGTGTAGGGTACAAATGATTTTCAACAATATTACGGTACCCGAAATTGAGGAATTTTCGGTATTCAAATTTTTATTGACACTCTGCTGAAATTTTTTCTTTATCTGTCAGATATCATCCGGTCCAAAAATTCCCGTAATTTTGAAATAAAAGTTCGCACAAGCTACGCACAATTGACATTTTCCATTTGCAACTCGACATTTACGCTAGAGATAATGAAAGAAGCTCACTTCTCATCGTATGACGAAGGGTACGAATCGCCGTCCGTACCGTACGGTCCGCTGTGCGAATATCTGTTCGATTCTTGTCCCTTTTCAGGCTTGCACCAAGTGAGGGCTCCATTTCTCGGACGATCACTGAAATTTTATTTCATTTTGAAGAACGTTGCGGGATACTGCCTGTCATTTTCCCCTTAAGAAAGCTGCTTCTCATATTACCAGATTCCCATCAGGTTGATGCCCGTTGTCTTGCAGTAATCATCACCGCCGCCGGTCTTGCAACTGCAATAGGGTGAAGAAATAAAATACAATAAAATACAAAATACAATTTCAAAATTATCATAAATTTGTCATATAGATACGATTTTTCTAATGGTATCACTTTTCTTCTCTCAATCAATCCAGTAACGATGGACACCCTACTCCGAAGCGATTGACAGTTTGGCTTTATCACTTATCCCTAGCGCCCCTCCTCACGTGTATTCTTTATGGAGGTCGTGTGAATACACTCGGGGAGACGAAGAGTGAAATATTTCCACAATTCCATTTTTCTTGGACATTTCATTCTGCAACGGAATACAACTAATTCAGCCAAGACTCTGGCACCGCTACACGGCTAGTCGAATTCTGGATAATTAAAAATTAATATTTCAAGATGTTTTCTATATTTTTAAATTTAGCTTATACACAAACTCGAGATAACGTTCCCTTTCGAGGATTCCAAAAAGAAAGTTCCTGAAATCATCAAGCAACGCCAGCGCAACCCACCAGCAGATATCCCATGAGCATCCAGACGAGAATGCAGGTTACACCCTGAAATGTACGATCATTATTTTTAAATTACAAGATAGAGATATTCTAAATTGATGACGTGATGTTTTAAACGGCAAAAGTAGCATCGCAAGAGTACGGCGAACCATTGCAACAATATCTCTTTTGCTGAATATCGACTTGAAGTGTGTTTCAAATGTTCAGCAACTCAATGTGCTGGTTAGCGAGGTATCGATTGTCTGGGAGAGAGGACGGGGCAAGGAATGGGGGGATTAGAGCAGGCTGATCCCTCGCCTCCTCCCAGTCACTTCCTTTATCCCCTTCGTACGTTCGTCAGATATGAGTGGAATGGATAATATTCTCACGATATCGCGAACTGACATTATTTTTAAATTGACCGGAAATTGTACGTTGTTGGTTCATCATTGCCATAATTTACATTAATTCTATGGTTCAACTTTGGTTCGGTTAGACATACTTATAGCACATGACCATTTACTGACTACGGTATTCTTGGGAGTGGAAAAACTCATTTACATGGCAACGCCCATTTATTCTCCTATCTCACTGATCTCTTTCCCTCTCTATCATTTTGCACAATCAAATCGGCACTTATGATAATTAAAGGAGGCGTCCCACGAATTCTAGGCTTGCCGAGTTCTCGATGTGAGATGATGGGTCGTGTCTACCCGATAACACTTTCGAAACTCCCATGCTTTCAATTTTCGTTTGAACTGAGATATGAGCATTTGGCTGCGTACAAGTGACCCTGAAACACAGGCAACGAGCGAGGGAGCATGCAAAATGAGGAGATTGCACACTCTCATTCCTCACTTTGCATAGTCGCCCGCGCGGTTCGTGGGACTCCTTCTTTAAACCAGCGCTCATGACTCTCCTTATATAAAACATTCTTCTCCAACCGGATGCGAACCCCTGACCTATGGTTTTCAAATCAATGGCATCGCCAACTCGACCATGATTTTTTTCTTTGAAAAGCCTAAAGATTTTCCACAATGCGAGATAAGATAAGATCCAAAAATAATGCCAGTTCTCGATAAATAGATTACTGTATTTTTGATTACGGTAAAATGTTGGGTTACGGTACTATTCAGTTCGGTAAGCGGCGGACCGCCGCAACACGCGGACTTTTCGGCGAACATGAGAGACATTGAGAATTTAAAGTGTTGATTTTTGAATTCTCTTTTAGATATTGAATCGATTCCGTGGGTTCGATGCATCACGCATCGAATTAACGACTTCAATAAATCAATTCTTTTTTTTGGATTACGGTGGCCGAGTACGGTAGTAGGGATTCATCGATACGGTAACGATAAAGAATGAAATTAAGAGACGACAATAACACGTTGTTCAAATCAATAGTCAAATTAATAATTGAATTTTAAACAATCAAATATTTCATATTTTAATAATTGATCTCCATCTCATTCCGGCATACAACGACCGAGGGTGGCGGTCGGCGGAGCGAAGGGAGAGTGGAGATTAGATTGAATTATTGAAAGTAAATTGCAAACACGTCATTTCAGCAATCAGTGCGTTCGTTGGGTGGTCTCTAATGGAGTGAGTGCTCATTAGAACAACGTTCTGTGCACCTATTCTCTTTTCTGACGATGACTCGCGCCCGGATCGCAGTATACGAAAGACTCGCGGCATTCGTTGACGCAGCATTGTACCTGAGCGATGAGCCATCCCCACGAGCGGTAGAACGTCTTCCAACTCTTCCACAGCAGAAGACACAATTGCATCGCGCTCGCTCTAAATCGAAGTCTCTTAGAACTTAGAGTTTATGAAATTATTGTATCGACTCTACTAAAGAAGGCAAAAGACAGTCTGAAATTAGGCATTATTCTTTACCTTATTCACTCAGCGACAGGAAAAAAACAGTGGAGAAGGGCGATCGATGGAGAGCGAACCACTCGGGAGAGAGGAGAAGGTGGAGAATGAGGGGTGAAGAGAGGAAAAAGAAAAGATGAACGATCGATTTACATTTAATTTATTTTTGAAATTCGATTAGTGGAGTCGATATTGCTCATTGTTATATTGTAATCCAATTATATTGTAAATTCAAAATCAAAATAAAAGTACATAGAATAGGTTTATCATTGATTGAATTTGTCCTATGGGATTTATGGACTGATTTAATCGTGCCACTCCGTTGATTATGCGGTATCCTGGGTCTTGTCAATGGGCGATGAACCGGATGCTGTGGCTGTCATCGTGCCACTTTCCGACTCGTCCTGATGATGATGATACTATTATTGCTTTTATAAATACAAAAATTGAAAAAAATACGCAATTGAAAAGAAGAGGAATATCTTAAATTTCGCAAAATTTGGACGCACTCTTACTACGAAAAGTAGAAATAATCCTGAAACCTGAGTGGGTGCGAGCTCGAGCGGCTGTTCAATGGCAGCGAGCAAGAACGCGTCCTCGAGAGTGGCCTGCGATTCATTTTCATTATTTTCGAATATTTTTTTGCATTATATTGGAGCTGTAAAAAATGATAATTGCGTGTTTGGAAAAAAACGACCCACTTGTGTGATCCGACACCCCCTTCCCTTCCCCTCCCCTCTCGATCGCACCTGCAATCGAGAGGGGAGTGGAAGGGAAGAGGGCTCGAATATCCCGAAACCAAAAACCGAACGAGCAACCCTATAAGATAAAGGACTGAAATTTTTTGTGAGGGACTTAGCATTATTGTCAAATAACCCGCTCCTTCAATCCTAGGAAGTGCGTGATACGTGAAAGTTTGCTAAGCTTTTTTTGTTTTCCACGCCTCAAGGGGAAGTAGAATGTGCGTGATGACATCATAGACCAAAACGCGTAAATCGAAATTAATCGATAAGGGAATGCTCTAGCCGTCTTCCTCGTAAAATTGTTACTGTTCATAGTTTCACGGCTGCTCACTCAGGATTGTCATTTGAAACTGGTCGATTAATTCATTCAATAAACAGGCTGCACAATGGTGTCTCGTCCGTCACCTGGGGGAGCCATCTACCGCCGTGACCGCATGCTGCTCAATGATGTCTCGCCATCACGCAGATAATTGAGTGCCGTCAAAGGCCCCAAATTGGCCGCTCACTTGTAAATAGGAGTTATCTTGTTTTTTTATGTTCTGTGATTTTTACTGTTCTCATTTAGACCCTATTCGTATTCATTTATTGTGTTTGTTTCATTTCTCTCTTCCCTGTGCCTGTACCTTAGATGAGCTCGTAGTCAAGTATCGTATTTTTAATCTCGTTGTTAGGGGGCGGGCTGCATCATGCGCGCTTATAGTATCCTAAGTATCTGTGAAATTACCGAAAACAACCCTGGTCCCCTCTCATTTCATTTCCCCGCTCTTTCGACCCAATCCGCTCGCTATATTTTTTATTTCCCACTGTAGCCCCTCGTCTCTAGATAATACATGAGCACATTGCTCCTGGGGAAAGCGGAGCCTGTCTGATCTGACTAAAGAGTGGAGGAGGAAAAGCCTAGTAAATCAGATTAGAAGAGGGTAGGGGTAGGGAGAGTAGGTTAGCTGACAAGAGAGGGGTTTGGGGAGGGGGAGGGTTGGGTGCCCTGAACAGTACTTGAGGGTTGTTGTATGGTTACATTTCGAAGACGCTCCCCACTGGAACTCTGTGAAAGTTTACATTTTAGCAGTCGTAGGGCATTGCGCTTGAGCCGCTCAATTGTGTCCAAAGCACTCCCAGGAGTGTCCTGATTCCTAGGGGGTTTCCTTTTGATGTCTCGGTTCCCCAATCATGGGGATCCTCCCAAAGTTGAAGCTATGGGTGCTTTGGGTACTCCGGACCTCAACTTGGAAATTGAATTTGGGGTTAGCGCATGTGCAAACAGAACTCCCCGGTGATGTCCTTGACTCGCCTGCAAAATGTGGGTTCGATCTGACCACTCCGACACATGTCGATTGTCCTTGACTCCGCCCAGTTTTTTTGGGATGAAACTCATGGCCTCCGATGGAGTCCAAAAGTTTATAGATGTGGCCTATGGGTGTTCTCAGCTCGCATAGAGGGTTGGTACGGTCAATTTATAATCCACCGGATCCCGGTATCTCACCAATGTTCAGTATGCCAGGGCTCGCTTTTTCGCGCAAGTTACTTCCAGGGATCTCGATTTGACAACTTAGAATTTTTCTTGGCAAGGTGCCAAAATGGGCAGGCGACTCGAAATGGACGGAAAGTCATGCTCTCCGATCGGGTTCAAAAGTGGCATGGAGGTGCCCAAGGGTGCCCTGAGCATTTCCTGATGATTTGAATTTAAATTTTCGATTCCCGCATTCTAACGAACCTTTCAAAGTTGGGATTTCTACTCACCCATCGATAAGAGGCAAAATTTTCTTGGCATGCTGCCAGGAAGGGTAGACGACTTCAAATGGACGGAAACTCATGGCTCTGAGTATACCTAGAGGGTTGGCAAGCTCAATTTCGATTCCGCTTGCTTCTGGGATACTGCTAAAGTTGGGATTGTGGGATAATTGAGGAACTGCTCAATTTTCTGTCAGGTGGGCGGGCGCATTGCGAGAGTTGACTCAACGAAATGCCGGCCATGGTAAGCAATCGTACTTGCAGCTGGCACTTTGCCAAAGTCCCTATTCCTTCTCTCCTCCCTGATAGGGAGAGAGAGGAGTGCGATAGATGGGAAGGAACAAGGGGAGACCCGTTCCGACAATTTTTAATTTTCTTGGCACGCTGCCAGAAAGGACAGACGACTCGAAATGGATGGAAGCATACCTAGAGGGTTGGTACGCCCAATTTCACATTCGCTTGCTTCTGGGATTCAGCGAATGTTGGGGTTTGCCTGTCGTATCGCAGTATGTCT
>LS485006.1:5712-20073 GCA_900490705.1 Pristionchus arcanus
GGGGAGGAGGAGGGACTAGCACGGTCCGGGACTGGGGCTCGCACGTCACCACTGCGCGACCCACGCAGCCCGGCCGGTCCCAACCTCGAAGACGACGACCACCCGGAGAAGGAAGGGGAGAGACCACCCACGACGACGCCGATGACCGCACCTCAGTCCATTGTGCGTCCTGACGACCCCTCGCGCTTGCTGCCAACTGCAAAGGGGGATACGGTAATATCGATTGGATGAGCTACAGTAATGAGTCAGTTGCTGATACCCACTGAGCCCCGTTAAATGCGAGGTGAGCGGTTGGGCTAATGGATTGTTCGTGAAACACAATTCTGCCGGCTTTGCGAAAATATAAAGTGCAGCAGAAATCAACTCAGTTTCGGGTCCTCGAGGTAAGAAAAACGATGTAGAAAACACTGGCAGAGTTGTGTTTCAGAAAAATTATACATTTTTTTGTTTATCCCATCGAGCCACTCTAGTGGAATCCTTGGAACTTACAACCCGCGGGTTTGCATTTCTTATCGCTTACTGACCCTTTATCGATTGACCCGCCAATGGTAATTAGTCAGTCGGTGATTCTGACATACCGTACCTCCCCCCTTTGGCTACCGTATCCCCCCGTCTCACCTCACTGCGGCAAGGGCAGTGCCTTGCACGACTCGCCGAACGTCTTCAGCTCCTCCAGGTCTTCGGTTGCCATCTTCCTGCAAGCGGAAAAATCGATAATCTACCGTAACCAATCGCTCCCTGATTGATCGATTCGCTACCGTATTCCCCTCCCTATCCTGCCGTAATCATTGATCTCCTGATCGATCGATACTCTACCGTAATCCCCCCCCCGCATCCTACCGTAACCCATGCTTACTTGATGGCGGTGTACTCATCTCCGTACTCTCTCTTACTCCAGCGTGCCTTCCTGCCCGTACGACTGTGCTCGGCGTGGATCTGAAATAAATCAGTTATCGATTGATCAATGTCTTCCTTCCGGATACCGTACCCCTCCGATACCGTGTCCCCTTCTCACCTTCTGGCCGTAAGCCTCCACGCGCTCGAGCAGCGAGTCGTATTCGTCCAGCACGAACGCCGCCTCGAAATACCAGTCCTGCAATCGATTGATGAGCTACCGTACCCCTTCCGTCTACAGTACCCGGCTCCGACTACTGTGCCCCAAGAAACTATGAAACTGCTACTACCGTAACCCTGATTTCCCCTGACCCTACGGCTACCGTAACCCTTCCTCACTACCGTACCCCTACCACGTACCGTCAACTGGCCGATGTTGGCGGGATCCGCCACGGTGGCTGCCGTGATGCGAGCCGCGCCCACAGCCGCGACCTCCTTCACCTTGGTGAGTCTGTGGCCGGCCGTGATCGCGAGGGAGCGCCAGTCCTTCATCAACCGATCGCTGGCCTTGCCGCTCACCTGCAATGGACGGTATTCAGGGGGATACGGTAGCTGTGCTGGATACGGTAATGCAAAGGTAAGCAAAAAAAATTTTTCGCGGTGGATATTTGACATGGTAGATTGTGGTTATTCAATATTTCTAAGATACTGGTATTCCAGGTAAGTAGATAACGGTTACACGGTGGCTATCTGATTATTTACTAAAGCTTTTACAAAAGAATCTTTAGATACACTTTTTCTAGGGTACGGTAGATGTGAGTTACTGTAGTAATGGGGTACGGTACCTTGACGGTGACTCCGGGAGCACTGAGGTAGGTCAGGAGGCGTCCCTTCATGGCGGCCAAGTCCGCGGCGAACTGCGCGGCGACGGGGGCGGGGCCGATGGGAGCGGGCTGCGCAGCAGCGGCTGCAGGGGCGGGCACCGCAAGTGCGCCAGGGGCCGGCTGGGCGGGCTGCACGGCAGCAGCGACTGCTGCAGCGGCAGCGACGACGATGGCAGCCTGAAATGGGCATTTATTACATGCGGTAGGTCGCGGGTTTCTGAGGTACGGTAGATACTGTAGATGGGAACCCGTATTGAATCAACAAAACGCCCAGTTTTGTTTTAGTTTCATAAATTATTTAATTCCAGAATGTGACACGCGCTCGGTGCGATCAGAAGGACTGAGGGAAATGGATACGAATGAGAGGTGGGCAAACGGGGTGATTTCTTGTCTCAAATAGCCCTCGAAAAGCGGTATTCGGCATTTCACAAAATACCCCCACTTTCCGAGGGTGGGCTCTTTGAAGCCTGGTGGCCTTTTGCGTGAATTGCGTGAAACGCTGCTTTGGCGCTTCAAAAGCGTCACTTTCGTACGGCTCGTTGAAGCGTAATCAGGGCTATCGTACCTTGTGTGCGGCATCCGCGCGCGCCTTTTCCGCTTCGACCTCCTTCTTGAGCGCGTCGATCGCCGCTGCCTGACGGTCGTTGCGCTCGTCCGCCTGCTCGAACGAGCGGCTAATGGCATCGCGATCGCCATGCACCATGTCCAGCGAGGCCCGAGTCTCAGCGAGCTCCTTCTCGAGGGCCGCGAGCTCGAGGCGACTGCAATGGATGGCAATCAATCGATATCGGACAGCTACCGTACTCCCAAGAGTTCAAAGGGCAATGGTACCGTAACCCCCCGGGAGTAAATACTAAATATATAAATAGTCACTCACGTGCGCTTCAAGGGCGAGCACTCGTGCTCCTCGACGGCTCCGATCGATCTGCAAGTAATGGGATTACGGTAGGATCAGGGCAGATTGAAATTTATTTATAAATTCGAATCGTATGAAAAAAATAGTCGTTTGAAACTAGTAGGATTGATGTTGCACTCCCTCTATCAATAGGATGGAATTTTTTTGAATACTAGTCGCTTGGATAGTAGCAGGATTGATGTTGCACTCACTCACTCAATCGAATAGAATATTATGAATTATCTTTGATACTAGTAGATTTACAGTTACAAAAGCAGTGGTGTTGATTACTGTTACCCTATTTCCCCTAACTAATCGATACGCTTTTGCAGGACGATAAGGAGAAGGATACGGTACCGGCGAGGCGTGGCGGGGCGCGATCCGGCATCGAGGGACGGCGCGTAGACGTCGTCGTGGAGGTCGGCCAGCGGGGACTGGTCCCTGTACGTCCTCATTTTTGCAGGAAGGGAAGGAGAAGGATACGGTACCTGCGCGGAGAGGGCGTCGCGGGCGCGTACACGTCGTCGATGAGCGGCGACTGGTCCCTGTACGTCCTCATTTTATTGATTGATTGGGGGGGGGATTACGGTATCCCCGGGGTGCATCGACAACTGACGCTGCTTGTTGGGTTGCAGTGCGCATTACGCTGCAAGAGCTCCCCAGTTGGTGAAAAAATTGCCCCGGTTCAACAGACAAATTGCTGCGGTGCCCCGACATTTTTATGCTTCACAATATGCATTTGTACTGCGCCCTATCTAGTCGCGTTTGCGCTATTGCCAAATGATAATTGCCGCTTGGGACGCAATCGATAGTTTCCGTGGGATGACTTGGGATACGGTAGTCCTGTGGGTACGGTACCTGTAGTGGACGGGCGAGCGAGCTCCTTGCTCCTCCTTGCGCTCCTGGTCGTCCTCGACCGGCTCGGCGGCTGCAGCTGCAGCAGCTGCTGCGACTCTGCAAGGATACGGTAGCTAGGAGGAAAGGGGCGATGATCGATAACTGAAGCTATGCGATTACTGTATCTACCGTACCTCTGGGGCTGGGATCCGCTGCGGCGGGCGATGCGAATGGGGCGCGGCGTGATGGGAGAGGGCGGTGCGAGCGGCAGCTCCTCGGGCTGCTCGTCGATCTCCTCCTGAGGATCCACCTGGGGCTCCTGGGGCTCCTCGGGGTCCTCTTTGCGATCCTCCTAGCGATCCTCCTCGTCCTCCTTGGGGTCCTCCTGGGCCTTGGGCTGCTCGACAGCGGCCGGCACATCATTGTCTCTGCAAGGTGTACGGTAGGATACTGTAGGTTACGGTACCGGATCGATAACTATGAAAATTGGAGGAAATTAAGCAAAAGGCAAATTGTTAGCGCCGCTTACTTCTTGGTTTCACTTGTATCAGATAAGTGATACTTTTTGTGTGTCACTCGCATCATAGTAGTGCGATACCGTACCTCTTGGGGAGACGTCGTCTAACGGTCACGAAGCGGCGCTGCTTCGGGGAGACGTCCATCGGCTCCTCGATGGCGTCGTGGAGGGCCGGGTGAGGGGGCGAGAGAGGGCCACCCATGGACTGCATCGACGCGTCGAGGGGAGCGCCGCTGCAATACGTATTGATTGTGCGGGTTACGGTAACTAGGGATGATCAATAAATGGGTTACGGTAGCTGGGGTGATCGACAACTGGCTGTATTGATTGCGCGGGGTTACGGTAGCTGGGGGCGATCGACGAATGACTATTTTAGATGCCTTATGAAACGGTAGGTCACCGAGCACCGATCGTATCCTACTGATTCCGCCGGGTTACGGTAGCTAGGGGCGATCGAAAAGTGACTACGGTAGATCAGGGGGGGGGATGTGGTACCGTACCGAGAGAGCTCCATCTCCTCAACAACGTCGTCCGGGCGTGAGGGCGAGAGAGCGGCGGCCGTGAGCATGCTGTCGTCCGTCGGATCGATCACACTGCAAAGTGTTTATTTTTTGGTATACGGTAGCTTGCGGGCGATCGATAACTGGGTTTTATTGATTCCCAGATACGGTAGCTACTAGCTAGGGGCGATCGATAACTGCTACTATTGTTTGGCTGTTACGGTAGCGAGGCTCCGCAAATAGCTACTAGATTGAGTTACGGCCCACGGCCCCCAAGCGGGGGCAAATAGCCTAGTAGTGGCCCAATTTTCCCTCCCGGTGATCTCACGTTTCAACGAGCCCACCACGAAAGGTGCCATTTTTGAACCATAGTAAAGAAGTGTGTGATCGTGTACCTCTGGCATGATCAGACAAGATAAAGCGGAAAAAAGGGCACTTGTGGTGGTGCCTAACGTAACGGGGCGAATGGAATGCCTAGTCCCCCCGATATATTCCGATACTGACTCTCTGTAGTACCTCTGGTCCATCGGCTCCTCTTCCTTGTCCTCGAGTGACGCACGGAAGAGTGCGCGCCGGACGGTCGCCGTCGAGCTTGCCATGGAGACGTCCATGACGACGGGAGCGATCTCGAGGAGGTCGTCGACCATCACCCTGCAAATCGATTGATCTTTGATCTTTGGTCCGGGCAACAACGGCCCCGAAAGAATGCTGTGAAATCGTTGCCTGATTGGCTACGGTAGGCCTTCCCCGCCCCCGCCCCGTTCGGGCTTCACACATTAATCTTTGATCTTTGGCAAAAAAAGTAGTAAGCCTCAGAACAGCGTTTTCTCTACTAGATCCCTTGTTCGCAATGCGAGTACATTTGGTACTAGGTCGGATGCGATAAAATTTCATCTTCGTAATATTTTGCCAGGGTGTTCTAAACACCACAAACGGAGTACGTTAGCACCGTATATTTGTGTTTCACTCACGTGTCGCATGGCGTGGTCGCGAGGCCGGCTGCGTTTGCTGCTGCCTCCTCGTCCAAGCCGGGCTGCGTGCCGGGGATACCGTACTCCTCCTGGAATGGGGCATGACGGGATTACGGTAGTTCGATGGGTCAAAGTCCTAACTGTAGGGTCAGAAACTATGGTGACCGGGGACTACGGTAGTCCGACGGGTCAGGTTATGGTAGTTTGTTGGGTCCGACTCTTAACTGTCCTGAGAGTTGGAAACTATGGTGACTTGGAATCATGTTGATGCTCGATACAGAAGCTAGATCAGCGCTGCATCTAACCTAGTATTGGCAAGGCGTGTTGCAGTTTCATAGATTATATTCAATATTGTATCAATGCATGCGATCACTCACAATCGGCCGGTCGAACTCCGGGCTCTGCTCACGCTCCTTCTCCAGAACCTCCTCGGCACTAAGGCCCTGCACGACACGACGGCAGATGTTGGCCGCCTCGGTAGCGTTGAAGAGGGGGCAGGGAAGGGCAGGGCGCGCCTGAAATGAACTTTGATCTTTGAACTTTGAGCTCTTGTCGGTCATCTGGCAATGCACTCTAGTCGAAGCGAGGAATCATGGGGTAATTGGGCGAGCAAAAAGCCCGCCCGGATGATGTTTCACAGCTGCATGAAAAGGCTAGGCGGTAATTCTAGGAACGATAAGTACCGTAATGAAGAGCTACCGTAATTCTAGGAACGATAAGTACCGTAATGAAGAGCTACCGTAATTCTAGGAACGATAAGTACCGTAATGAAGAGCTACCGTAATTCTAGGAACGATAAGTACCGTAATGAAGAGCTACCGTAATTCTAGGAACGATAAGTACCGTAATGAAGAGCTACCGTAATTCTAGGAACGATAAGTACCGTAATGAAGAGCTACCGTAATTCTAGGAACGATAAGTACCGTAATGAAGAGCTACCGTAATTCTAGGAACGATAAGTACCGTAATGAAGAGCTACCGTAATTCTAGGAACGATAAGTACCGTAATGAAGAGCTACCGTAATTCTAGGAACGATAAGTACCGTAATGAAGAGCTACCGTAATTCTAGGAACGATAAGTACCGTAATGAAGAGCTACCGTAATTCTAGGAACGATAAGTACCGTAATGAAGAGCTACCGTAATTCTAGGAACGATAAGTACCGTAATGAAGAGCTACCGTAATTCTAGGAACGATAAGTACCGTAATGAAGAGCTACCGTAATTCTAGGAACGATAAGTACCGTAATGAAGAGCTACCGTAATTCTAGGAACGATAAGTACCGTACTGCAGAGCTACCGTAATTCTAGGATCGATAAGTACCGTACTGCAGAGCTACCGTAATTCTAGGATCGATAAGTACCGTACTGCAGAGCTACCGTAATTCTAGGATCGATAAGTACCGTACTGCAGAGCTACCGTAATTCTAGGATCGATAAGTACCGTACTGCAGAGCTACCGTAATTCTAGGATCGATAAGTACCGTACTGCAGAGCTACCGTAATTCTAGGATCGATAAGTACCGTACTGCAGAGCTACCGTAATTCTAGGATCGATAAGTACCGTACTGCAGAGCTACCGTAATTCTAGGATCGATAAGTACCGTACTGCAGAGCTACCGTAATTCTAGGATCGATAAGTACCGTACTGCAGAGCTACCGTAATTCTAGGATCGATAAGTACCGTACTGCAGAGCTACCGTAATTCTAGGATCGATAAGTACCGTACTGCAGAGCTACCGTAATTCTAGGATCGATAAGTACCGTACTGCAGAGCTACCGTAATTCTAGGATCGATAAGTACCGTACTGCAGAGCTACCGTAATTCTAGGATCGATAAGTACCGTACTGCAGAGCTACCGTAATTCTAGGATCGATAAGTACCGTACTGCAGAGCTACCGTAATTCTAGGATCGATAAGTACCGTACTGCAGAGCTACCGTAATTCTAGGATCGATAAGTACCGTACTGCAGAGCTACCGTAATTCTAGGAACGATAAGTACCGTACTGCAGAGCTACCGTAATTCTAGGAACGATAAGTACCGTACTGCAGAGCTACCGTAATTCTAGGAACGATAAGTACCGTACTGCAGAGCTACCGTAATTCTAGGAACGATAAGTACCGTACTGCAGAGCTACCGTAATTCTAGGAACGATAAGTACCGTACTGCAGAGCTACCGTAATTCTAGGAACGATAAGTACCGTACTGCAGAGCTACCGTAATTCTAGGAACGATAAGTACCGTACTGCAGAGCTACCGTAATTCTAGGAACGATAAGTACCGTACTGCAGAGCTACCGTAATTCTAGGAACGATAAGTACCGTACTGCAGAGCTACCGTAATTCTAGGAACGATAAGTACCGTACTGCAGAGCTACCGTAATTCTAGGAACGATAAGTACCGTACTGCAGAGCTACCGTAATTCTAGGAACGATAAGTACCGTACTGCAGAGCTACCGTAATTCTAGGAACGATAAGTACCGTACTGCAGAGCTACCGTAATTCTAGGAACGATAAGTACCGTACTGCAGAGCTACCGTAATTCTAGGAACGATAAGTACCGTACTGCAGAGCTACCGTAATTCTAGGAACGATAAGTACCGTACTGCAGAGCTACCGTAATTCTAGGAACGATAAGTACCGTACTGCAGAGCTACCGTAATTCTAGGAACGATAAGTACCGTACTGCAGAGCTACCGTAATTCAGTACGATACGCGGATACGGTAGTAGCGACGATTACGGTATGAATGGGCAAAAAACGATAAGGTAAAAGCGAAAAAATCGATATTCGCGTGAGAAAACGGAATAGGCAGGGTTGAATAATATTTGTGTTTCAGAGCGAGCAGAAGAGGGGAAGAGATGAAGAGAGGGAAGGGAGGAGGAAGAAGGAGGAGAGTGAGGTGGGCGGAAGGGAGGGAGGGGAGGTACGGTAGATTTGGAATACTGTATTCGGTAGGAAAAGATAGTGCTGGAGGATTAGCCGGTAGAATTCCTGCTTGGAAAAAGGTGTGCTGATGATTCATTGGCAAATGAAAGAATGTTGGAGGGGAGGAATTTTGCTGCCGAGGGTCCATTCGTTACAGAAGCCAGAGTACCCCGGAGTTCACCGAATTGACACGGCACATTGTAGTTCCCTAGACTATTCAATTCCCTGCTAATGAATATTCGTAGGAGTAGACTTGGATAAACAGCTAACAAGGGGGAGGGGTAGATAAAAATATATCCTACTTGAAAAGATGCGTTGCTGTTTAGATATACAGTAGTCCGAGCGTTACCTACCAGAAATCAAAGATCAAGATCAAGAGATTAAAAAAAGGATGTTATATGTTTCACAGGATGGGCACTAGATGCAGAGGATAGGAGGTATAATGCCAAGGGGATGTGGTAGGGGTAACGTAGATACGAGCAGACAATACCTGAGAATATTGTGCTCCAGACCATTCCAGAGAACAAAGATTACCACTCTTGAATAATGGTGAATATTGATTGTTAATTTGAAGGGGAATTAAGAATCGAATAACTGGATGCTTTCATTAGGCTACTCGGAGTGTGCTTGTAAAGGCAAGTGGAAAAGGGAAATCCGTGTTTCACCTATTATTGATTAGCTTTGAAGCTGGCAGCAGAGAAAAGGGTTTACCAAGGAAGGAGATGCTTAAATTTACAATTAGAGGAATAGACAAACACCCCAAGAGAGGAGCTAATCGATCGATCGTGGGCAATAGATATGAATGAGAACGATTATGGTGCCCTAGTCTAGTAGAGAAGATGAAACACACGACAGGAAGTAGAGAAATATTGAATGAGACATCCATTGTCGGGCCAACTGTTAGAGATACAGTGTAAGTGGTGCAGTAGCCTGAGCGGTGCATGCCAGAGATCAAAGATCAAAATCGAAAATTGCATTTTTATCTGGCTTCCGTCACGTTTCGAAGTTTTCGCCATTTGGTTTGATGTTTCATGATCTAGCCAACGAGGGGGGGAGCAAGAAGGCAGCAATAGAAGAATCAGAAAAATGGTCACAATAGGTAGTGTTCAAACATTTTCATTGTCAATCGGGGTCCTAAAATACATAGTGGTCAGACACTAATAGCAGAGGTCTAATGGCTTAAAATCAGATTTTTTTGTGGATATATTGTGGTCAGACGGCAGATTCCATTAAATATATAGTGGCCTGATTACCGGGCCGGTAGGTATGAAAATGTATGGTAGTGTTCGAAGGAGCACTACCGTATCTGACAATGAGAGGAAATATCTGCATTCTGTAGACCAGACATTGATTACAGAGAGAGAGTCCGGGAGAGGCAAGTGGTTTCAGGGTTTCCTGATCCCGGCAATGATGTTAAAGAAAGGGAAATCGGTGTTTCATCTATCACTGATGAGCAACTACCGTGGAAAATCTAGCAGTAGGGCACCCCAAGTGGTTCAAAACGGCTTTCAACCGCTAAATAAAGATGTTTTATCATCAACTGAAGAATAGAGAAGAGAAGAGGCGGAGCCTCCAGGGGTGCTAGTTCTATCGAAGGTCTCCGACGATACAATGGTTAATAGACGAAGGAAAGGAAAACCAATGATATTCGCTGTTTCAGATGCGAAGAAGGAAGAAGAGAAGAATCGACGGAGGCGACCGAAGGAAGAGGAGAAGGAAGGGAATCGATCGGAGGAGGGAGAAGGACGGAAGGTGAGTGACAATTGATACGGGGGGATTTGACATTTGACAATTGTCAATATCAATCGGGAATACGGTAATCAGAATATCGTTCACCCCCTGTCTGGAAATTGACGGATAGGTAGTAGGGACCGAGACTACTTCCAGGATAGATGGAAGGAATATGGCAGATGGGAAACTTGGAAGCACCAGGTTGATTGCGCATGTAGAATCGTGAGACGGAAATTCGCAGGAGGGCTATTAATCGAGTACCCAAATTGTTCTGGTTGGATATACGAGAGTGCTATGGTCGATTTGAAACTAGGCCCTAGTAGACGGAAATTCGCCGAAGGGCACGCATTGGAGCTGGTGGGGAGCGACCCCAGTTGCGCTGGTTAGATACAATAGGCAGATAGCATATATGTGAAACTCCGAAGCCCCTGATCACATGTATTAATCGGGAATTCCAGAAGGAGATAAAAGAGGAAAATAGCATAGATGTGAAACTTGGAAGCACCTGGTTCAGTGAGGGAACGCCCTCAATAATGCAAGAGTTGACAATAAGGAGATGTCGTGCGCTAGAAGCCCCCCTCCCCCCCCTTGGATGGAACGGGTAGGCGCCACAGGTGGGCTAGGAAAGGAAAAAAAAGAGACAAGTTAGTAATTGCGGATGATGGGATGGTGTACACAGTCAGAAGAGAGTAACGCGCGTTTCAGTATCACTTGGGATTTGTAGTGAAGTCATTTGTGCAATTCAAAATTTGGCCATAGCCTTCGGCGGACCTGAGGAGAAAACGTGCTGGAAAAAAGCAATGAAGATATGATTTAGTTAGTTCGCGATAGGAATGATGCAGGAAGATACGGTACAGACTAGATACGGTAGGATTCTATCCTTGCGGAAGCTATCAAGAAAGTCACACCTTGGAGAGAGCAAGGCGCGTTTCAGTATTACTGAGAATTTGCAGTCAAGTCATTTGCGCAATTAAAAAATTGGCCATAGCCTTCGGCAGAACATAGGATAAAACGGTGCTGGAAATATACAATGAAGATAATATTTAGTTAGTGCGCGATAGGAATGCAGTAGGGGGATACGGTACAGACTGGATACGGTAGGGTTCTAGTAGGGTTCTATTCCGGAGGAGGCCCCATCAAGGAAATCACACCTTGGAGAGTGCAAGGCGCGTTTCAGTATCACTGGGGATTTGTAGTCAAGTCATTTTCGCAATTAAAAAATTGGCCATAGCCTTCGGCAGAACATAGGATAAAACGGTGCTGGAAATATACAATGAAGATAATATTTAGTTAGTGCGCGATAGGAATGCAGTAGGGGGATACGGTACAGACTGGATACGGTAGGGTTCTAGTAGGGTTCTATTCCGGAGGAGGCCCCATCAAGGAAATCACACCTTGGAGAGTGCAAGGCGCGTTTCAGTATCACTGGGGATTTGTAGTCAAGTCATTTTCGCAATTAAAAAATTGGCCATAGCCTTCGGCAGAACATAGGATAAAACGGTGCTGGAAATATACAATGAAGATAATATTTAGTTAGTGCGCGATAGGAATGCAGTAGGGGGATACGGTACAGACTGGATACGGTAGGGTTCTAGTAGGGTTCTATTCCGGAGGAGGCCCCATCAAGGAAATCACACCTTGGAGAGTGCAAGGCGCGTTTCAGTATCACTGGGGATTTGTAGTCAAGTCATTTTCGCAATTAAAAAATTGGCCATAGCCTTCGGCAGAACATAGGATAAAACGGTGCTGGAAATATACAATGAAGATAATATTTAGTTAGTGCGCGATAGGAATGCAGTAGGGGGATACGGTACAGACTGGATACGGTAGGGTTCTAGTAGGGTTCTATTCCGGAGGAGGCCCCATCAAGGAAATCACACCTTGGAGAGTGCAAGGCGCGTTTCAGTATCACTGGGGATTTGTAGTCAAGTCATTTTCGCAATTAAAAAATTGGCCATAGCCTTCGGCAGAACATAGGATAAAACGGTGCTGGAAATATACAATGAAGATAATATTTAGTTAGTGCGCGATAGGAATGCAGTAGGGGGATACGGTACAGACTGGATACGGTAGGGTTCTAGTAGGGTTCTATTCCGGAGGAGGCCCCATCAAGGAAATCACACCTTGGAGAGTGCAAGGCGCGTTTCAGTATCACTGGGGATTTGTAGTCAAGTCATTTTCGCAATTAAAAAATTGGCCATAGCCTTCGGCAGAACATAGGATAAAACGGTGCTTAAGCAAAATTTTTGACATAAAGCAATAAGTTAGCCACAAAAACCAAACTTGAGATAGGCAATCAATCTTGAAGACTGCGAATTTTAATTTTATTGAAATCAGTTTCCTTCGACGTGCGTACGTTTCGATTGACACAGTACTATAATTTTTAGTGGAAAATGAAGCTCTTACATTGATGACCTTGCAATATTATTTTCATAAAGATTGGCTGTTCTGTGTTTGAGTAGCAATTTTTCGAATATTTTGTCCAAAATCACACCATCGAAAAACAGATATTCATCGACCTGCCATTATGTTGCGCACTTGGAACCTTGATCAAACATGCCTAGTCGAAGCACCAACCCATGCCCCATTAGTGCTTTGCTGGGCAGATTTTATTTACAGATTACCGAGGTGGTGTAGCCTATTGATTCAATCACTAAAAACTGACATTGTAGTCTTATCTCGGCATATCAATGAAACAAAAGTTAATTTCTCCACGGTATCTTGATCGTACACTAATCCAATAGTACTGTTGTGTGGCCTAGACATCCACCTAATTTATGGCATAGCAGATGTTATGATACGCAAAGCCATCAATCGAGAAATTGGGAAATAGAAACCCGCAGGAACTTTCGCATCAACCCAATAAAAGGAAGAAGAACTAGGACCCACGATACGAACCATGCTAATTGGTGACCAACAAACAACACTAGGTGTATCAATGTTCCAGAGATAAAGTATAACGAGGGTAGCTTTCAATAGAGAAGCAGATGGATCACATTGAGTGACCTTGATCATAGAGAGTCGCTGCCTGTGGCTGGCACTGACTAACTTCTCCCTGAATTCAGTGCACTTGCATATGCGAAAGAGGGAGCTTTCGTTGACTTGGAAGGATGAAGGAGGGCCGACGAAACGCACCATACTAATCGGTGACCCCAGAATGGCACTAGGCTCATCAATGTTCCAGAGATAAAGGATAACGAGGGTGGCGTTCAATAGATCAAAAAGAAGGGAATAGTCCAATCAAGAAAGTAGTCCATTTGCTAATTGATCGCACTTCAACTGGAAAAGTTGAAGAACATCGCCCCTAGATCGATAATATCGATTCGACAGGTACGGTATCGATTCGGATACGGTAGCGATCGATAATGGTATGAGTATCGCAAGCGCTCTCCATCAGTGCCAAAGATAGCAGTTTTCATCGAAGAACCTAATGACAAAGGTGAATTGAGGATACACCAAGACAGAATTATGGTGGCAAAGCGAGCGATTCAATTCGAATGGATGTTCTTGTTTTTCTAAGCCAGACAAAGGACAAAGGAGACCCAATGCGCAGCAATAGACAATAAGAGACAGAGTGGGATGGTAATGGCACGTTTAGGAACCCTCGAAAAATGAGAATTTAGAACTTTGACTAAATATTTTCTACTTTATTCGGAGTTTTCGAGCATTTGTCATGGTTGATTTGAGTTTCTAAACGTACCATCACCAGTGGGAGAGGGGGGGGGATAGAGAAAAGAAGAGAATCAGAGGCAATATCGTGCATTGTAGAAGGAACGTGCTCAAAAAACCCGGAAAGCTGCTTGTGTGTGATGGTTTGGTCTGCTTGATCTGTCTCAGCTGGAGTGCTGTTGCCTGTAGCTTGGTATCGCTCGTCGAATGCCCCCGCCAAGCCTGCAATGGATATCGATTGATTTGATGTCCGGGGTACGGTAACACGCGGGGGATTACGGTAGATAATAAAAAAGAGGGAATATAGTCAGTATGCGATTGGATGGCAGACAATGGAATATACGGTATTGCTGGGATAGTGTAACCGAAAATGATCTTAGCTAGCACTGCGTACTTTGGACAGGACTCGTAAGAGGGTTGGATGAAGCGCTAATGAGCCGGGAGACGAATATAGTCAGTATGCGATAGGATGGTGAAGAAGATGCGGTAGCACATCGATACGGTATAGATAGTACGTGAGGGATGGGGTGATGATTTACTATTGCAGGAGTAGTAATTGCAGGCCACTTCATTTCGCACAATTTCTCGCCCCCG
>LS485006.1:30532-61232 GCA_900490705.1 Pristionchus arcanus
AGCTGCAGAACCTGGAAAATTAATCATGGAAAAAATAAAAAAAATAATTAATTTAAAAGTTAAATGTCTCACCTGGAAGTAGAAGACGACAGCGATATCGAGAACGATGACCATCAGATTCATGAGGCTGGGAAGGTTCTGTCTGTCGAAGGCCTCACGGAGAGCACGCGCCTGTTAGAAATCACGTAAGTTTATATTAAATTATCGCCTAAAATTAGAAAAAAGTGTCACCGACACGATGAGTCATCATGTAAAAGGTAGAACGTCATGTTTGAAGGTGTCTCTCACCTTGTCGAATCTGGCCAGTATCCCCGTTGTAGCAGGCGAGAAGGCCTTCCTCGCGTTAGTCTTGCAGATTTTCGTAGCGATGAAGCGAGATTCCAGAGCCGAGACCGTAGCGCTTCTGAAAATAATTATTCGATTAGTGAGGCTAATTAACGATTTTTTCAAATGACGTAACTAAGGAGTTGGCAGATTGTAAGATGCTTACCTGGAGTTCGTCGAGGAGGACTATAAAACCGGCGACTACGAGCTGGACAACGATGAGAAGGCAGATTCCGGCTCCGATATCAGAGGGCTCTCCGAAGAGTCCAGAGACCACGTACACGATAGCCTGTCCGACCGTGATCATCATTCCGAAGACTGGAAAGAAGAAAGATCAATTATTTTAATGTTGAGAATTATAAGCTAAATATCAAACGAATGTGGTCGATACTCACGCTTCTATGCTCCTTGGGGGAGTCTCCACCAGCGATGATCTTGGCTCCAGCTAGAAGCTGCATGATGAGACTATAGGTGTCGCTGGGAGATGTTCCGATCTCCATCAGAGTTCCTCTGTTGGTGGTCATGATCACTCGATGTCAGTAGAACAGATCGGCGGCGTCAGTCGACATGATTCCTGCAATTAAAATATTACATTTATATTTTTAATGATATATTTCCAAGAAGTAATTTTGTAAGAAATCTCACCGAAGGAGGCGAGATCCTTGGAGGAGTCTCCATCCTCGATGATCTTGGCTCCAGCTAGAAGCTGCATGATGAGATCAGAGGTGACGATGGGCGATATTCCGAGTTCCTCTGTTGGAGGCCTTGACCACGCGAAGCCAGTAGAACGGATCGGCGCAGTCAGTCGACATGACTCCTGCAATAAGCACTTTACAATTACATTCTTTATGGCTTGCGTTCAATAAAAGGATCAATGTTGAATGGAAACTGACCGCAGGCGAGGAAGATGAAGAGGGTGATGGCAGTCCAGAGCTTCTTCCCACTAAGAAGGGACGGGGCGGCAGCAGTTACAGCCACTGCTAAAGCCTGTAATTCATCCATTGATGGCGTCATCTTCGATACCAATCCGACCTCTGGCAACCTACTGCCTCCTACGGCCTTCCTTTCCTCGACGCCGCCATCGACGATGACCGTCCGTCCCTTCGGTCCTTCCCTGCGATGTTTGCAAATTAGCATTTATTCACATATATTTTACTCAAATTTCGCAGCAGCAAAGTGCGTTGCACCCTGCCTTTCTCTATCCCGCCGTAACAGTAACTATGACAAATAACCCACCCCTCTCCCCAAACGAACTGAATCGCGCGCAAATTATACATATTTGAATGAGTAAACGCGGCAATAGCAATCTCGGACGTGTCGGGACCGCCCACCGCGACCAGCGAAGAGGGTGATTTGGTCACAGGTCTCCCACATGGTGGGCACCCGTTGTTTGGCTTGTGGCCTCACTCCTACCGACAAGGCGATCCCTGCACCTGCGACGGTGCGTGACTGTCCGCCCCTCGCAACAGGAGGAGTTGATCGCTACCGCCCTAAGCGACTTAACTAATATTGGATGGACGCGCCGCAAAGAGAATGCGTTTGAATAAGGATTCAAATGATGAGGAAAGAGATGAAAAAGCACACAAAAAGTCCATCCAATCCGTCAGCGGTTACTTACACAATAGCGCGCAGCCCCGGAATATAGATGAACAAAAAACATATCTTATTTGCACGGCGAGCAGCGGGAGGCCTGTGTGGAGAAGATCCGACGAGGGGCGATTTAGACGACGTCACCTGCAAGGATCATCGTAACGATAGAAAACAACAAGTGCACGATATGAAACAGGTAGAATAAGCAACGCTTGAGGACGATTTGCAAGAGAACAAGAACCAGCGAGCAACTATAATAGTTTCGAAGTTATCGGGGAGCTTGCTGCGCGAAAACGGTTGTAAACAGACGAACAGTGGCTAGGGCGTGTTCGCCAGGAACCAGAACACAAAAGGCCGCATTGGTAAACTAATAGTGCGGTCATCAAACGCTTTTAAACGACAACTCAAGGCTAAAGTAGGCGAAAGAAGAGGGAGGTGATGGCTAAATGTTTTCGAAATTCAAAAGGAAGAGCTACGCGGCGCGTGACCTTCTAGAAGCGATCGGTCGAGTGACTGGGAAGAGGGGGGAGAGACGAGACTCGCGGTAGATCAAACCGATCGAAAGTGAACGAGCACGTGATCACTCTCGCGCCCGCTTGAACTCTTGAACTCCGTGTCATGGTTGCGCTGTATTCTCAGCTCCATCTCTACGAAAGTACTGTATTTTTTCCGTTCAAACTTTTTTCTTATTTTCTACTGCATTTACAGTAATGAAGGATACGGTAACTTTACGTAAATAAATACATTGATGCAGTAATCCAGTAAGATGAATCGTACTTTATGCCAGGACCAGGAAAAAATCAATACGTGGATACGGTAACTCGGAAATACAGTAGCTCAGGGGATAATCGATAAATGATACCGTGTCCCCGCAGGAAGATGAGTAATTACTTCGATAACTTACCACGACACGTGGAAAATGTGAACTGACGTATCAAAATTGGAATCCTACCATTCCCTGAGCCCCCACTTTGATTACTCGTTCCCTGTCGAGTTGAGTCTCAAATGGGGGAGATTGATATCCCTTCCCTCACTGAGCCTTCACTTTGACTGGAGATTGGCGATGGTAATCGATACCCTCCGCCCTATAAAACCATTTTGATTCTTCCGCCTCCTCACAACCAAGTCCTCGACATGGCCCAGTCCGTTCCTCCCGGAGATATCGCCACCCAGCCCGGAAGCAAGATCGTCTTCAACGCGCCCTACGATGACAAGCACACCTACCACATCAAGGTACCCCATCCCCGCTCTTAGGATCCCGCACCGTATTTTCTGGATTACTGTAGCCAGTATCCTTGTATCCTTCATTTTTCCCCGACTTACCGTATCCCTTGCAGGTGACCAACTCGTCTGCTCGCCGCATTGGATGGGCTTTCAAGACCACCAACATGAAGAGACTCGGCGTGGACCCCGGATCAGGAGTGCTCGACCCTAAGGAGAATGCTCTGATTGCCGTCTCTTGCGACGCGTTCGCCTACGGACAGGAGGTACGGTATCTTTGTAGATCCAAGTCCCCTGGGTTACTGTAGGATGTATTTCCCATCGATACTACGGTATTCCGTTACATCAATATCACTTGAGGACGTCAACAACGACCGTGTGACGATCGAGTGGACCAACACCCCCGACGGTGCCGCCAAGCAGTTCCGTCGCGAGTGGTTCCAGGGTGACGGCATGGTTCGCAGAAAGAACCTCCCCATTGAGTACAACCCTTAGATGATAAAGTTGGTCGCTTCTCAGTTTATCGTGTTAGCACAAGTGCAATTTGAATAAATCGTGGCTGCAAAACTGCTGGTATTGTGCTTGGGGGGCTTCGGGATACTTTCATCGAGTACGGTATTATTGATTAGACGATTATTGATTTGCTTGTGTCTTCTTGGTCGACGATCAGATACTGTAGATTATTGGTTGATCTACAGTAAGAAGTGGGATGTTGTCAACATTTGTGATCTCTGTAATTCAAATTCGCATTAGCCCATTATCTCCTCCTCTGAATAGGATTAGAATCTAATTCCCATCTCATTTTCACAATTTGGCAAGGGATTTATCTATTTGAATGCCTCATTTCACATTATAAAAGGCTGCCTGAGCGGGTCTTTTTCACACGTCAACTCTTCGTCGACATGGCCCAGTCCGTCCCTCCCGGAGATATCGCCACCCAGCCCGGCACCAAGATTGTCTTCAATGCCCCCTACGACGACAAGCACACCTACCACATCAAGGTACTGCATCCCCAACCCAGTAGCTCCTAGGATCCTGCCGTATTCTTGTCCCAGTACCCTCTAGGATCCGCATATCCCCATCCTTCATTTCTCGTTTGCTAATTACTGTAGCTTTTCCCTTTGCTCCTCTTCGCATTACCGTATCCCTCGCCCCTTGGGTACCCCCTGTCCCTCAACTCCTGATTACTGTAGCATAGGTTTCCGAATTCTCCGTATAATTACCGTATTCTTTGCAGGTGACCAACTCGTCCGCTCGTCGCATTGGATGGGCCTTCAAGACCACCAACATGAAGAGACTCGGAGTCGACCCCGGATCCGGAGTGCTCGACCCTAAGGAGGCTGCCCTCATCGCCGTCTCTTGCGATGCCTTCGCATACGGCCAGGAGGTTCGGTATTCATCTCCTTCAACAGTCACCTACCGTACCAACATGTATACAGTATCCTCGGTTACCGTAGTCATTGGCCCTGTTACTACCGAATGGATCCTACCGTAATCCTAATATTCTCAATTCAGGACACCAACAACGACCGCATCACCATCGAGTGGACCAACACTCCCGATGGAGCCGCCAAGCAGTTCCGCCGCGAGTGGTTCCAGGGAGACGGCATGGTCCGCAGAAAGAACCTCCCCATCGAGTACAACCCTTGAAAATGATAAAGATGGTTGCTTCTCAATACGTTGTGCACACACTGTTCAATCACTTATGCATAAATGGGGGTCTAGACATTCGATATTCCGCAGTATGATGTGTCTGCCAGTTTACGATTCTTCACTTGATTACGGTAGCTATGCTGGTTCGCAAGTATTTTACGATTGTTATGGATTGTCCTGTGAGTCTACTGGTAGGGGATACGGTAGTATTATTTATCGATTCATGTCGATAGGGAGGTAGAATCTTGAGGATACGGTGGAAGCTGAGGAACATAGAACAGTACTCTGAATGATTCGCTAGCATCTCTGTAATCGATCAATGATTACACCGTGTCCATTGTTGTCAAAATCTGCATGTGAGCCCTCCACCATTCATTTCTCTTTTTTTCTCAATTATTGTACATATCTTCATTCCTGCCATGCGGTCTCTTATACTCGTCGCTCTTCTTTTCTGTTTCGCTGGAGCTATTGGGGACACTGCCGCCTCCAAGAATTGGTTCCTGAACACGCAGGGGTACGATGTGCTATGTCATTATGCCGAAATCTTTTGTGATCATTTGCCAAGTGATGCAACTTGTTTTGAACAATGCGAGACCTACAAAAGTAAGGGTTATCTTCTAAAATCTTCAGTTTCCTCTTTGATCCTCTCTACTCGGCGTTCGTCATCGGCTCGATTGTCGTCATCTTCGTCATTGGCGCAGCTGCGGTGCTTGCAGTGGTGCACGTGGCAAGTGGTGAGGCATACAAATACCGTAGCCTTCAGAGACCTAAGGAAAAGTTTACGTTCGGTAGCAAAAGTTACGCTAGGAAATGAGAGTCACCAACGAGGTTACTGCATGTGAATGTGGTGGACGCATCGAGTGGTGAGGATTACGGTAATCATGACCTAGACCACCGAAGTACGTACCGCAGCACCGCATTACCGTAGTCCAAAATACTACAGTACTTTCGAGACATACTGTATACTACCGTTTTATTTGATCATGTTCAGGTCAGCAGAAGAAGTCGGACGAGGAGCAGGGTGGATCCCGACAGCCGACGGTGTCCGAGACAGGTACGGTAGTGAAGAGAATTGATCGAGAAGTGACTTTATTCCACGCATTTTCCACAAAAAAAACAAAAAAAGAATGAATAATGATGATCCCAATCAGATCGCAAGACTAAAGCGGAGGAAGAAGATAGAACGAGAAAGGAACTAGCGGAGAAAATGAGGAAAGAAGAGAAAAGGAAGGAGGTAATACATACTAATTACTATTTAAATAAATAATTAATTAAAAATTCAGGTGCTGCAAATGTACGAGGAGTGGAAGGCAGGCAAGGGCATCACTAAACTGGCATATGTGAGTGTTTTGTTGATGTCTATTCATGTAGTTTTTCATAGAATTCAGCAAACAAACACGATTTTCACCAGTAAAAATCACTAAAATTGCATTTTCCAGACCAAAGTGAACCCTCTGCCCGATCCCAAGTATCTCGTCGCTGAGAAGGGCACTGTTGTTGAGGTGAAGATTGAGCTCTTTCTTTACCTCGAATTATTAGAGCCAATATCTACTAAATGTATGGCATTCGGCCTATCAATGGTGAAATAATGAGCTAGTGATGAGGTCCTCATCTCAGAGCGACGTTCCCTTCACTGTCATCGGTGGCGACGGGGAGGTCATCGTCGAGGGACGTCCTCGTGGAGCGGCTAAGATGGAGAAGCAGACGACGTCCACGGTGAGGACAACGACTTCAACTGATCTGTCTTCGTAAATTTCACATTATCACGCGCCATGCGCTCACTAGGGCTGCCAGACTGAAGAATCCGTGTCTTCATTCATCTCGGCTCTCTCGTCATTGTGATGGAGAGAGCCGAGAGGAATTCCGTCTTCCTCACAGAACTAGCCAATGCAATAATATGCTTTATTCAGGAAAAATCCTCGATCAAGGTCTAGCCGGCACGTTTTCATTGGCCACTGAAGATAGAATAAAGTCTTTCACGATGAAATAAATACATTCTATGAGACTGAGTATAGTAATGAGCACTGTAATTTGCACATTTCAGTGCGTTTTCAATTTTTTTTTTGTACACACATAATTAACACTTTCATCCTTCTCATTTCTCCTCCCACTGCTTGTGTCATGCGGTCTCTTCTTCTCCGTCTCGTCTTTCAGATGCCTCTGGCTGCTACGATGCTCGATTGCAGACATCTCAAGAAGTGAAATATTTATTTTTTCATTCTTTAAATTTTTATTTTGTTGCCGATTGCAGTGAACGTTGGTACAATTTCATTAACGATAGCATGTGAACAACGCACATACTGTGCTTCGGACTTGGGGCATGAGCCTGCTTTACAGAGGCGACATCACCTACACGAACATCTTCAGTCAGCCGTGGTGGTGCGAGCAGTGGTCCACTACTTGGTTCGTATCTAGGCACTTCTCTGTTTTTGGCCCACCTTTTTTTCGCAGAGTATTCCCTCCCTATCATTCTCATTTCCTACCCCTTCATATTCAGAGCGGTCGTAGCACGGACCGAAAAACAGGGAATTTCCCGTATTTGTAGCGTGCAAACATTTCAATCTCTCATTTCGCAATGCTCTCTCGCCGATCAGAGAAACCGAAAGGACAGGGCGAAATGAGAGATCGAAAAATATTTTACCCACTCCAGGTTCGTATTCCTGCTCGTCTTCTCCTGTACTGCCCTAGGCACAGTGATCGGCGCCGCCGTTTATCACCTCGTGCACCATTTCAGAGGTACGGTAGCGTGTTTGAAGATAGGATTGAGAACTGACTTTTCATTTTTGAAATTCAGAAAAGGACAAGCGGAGCGAAGAATTGGCTCGGGAACAATCGACAGAGCAAGTGACTAGTGAGATGAAGATTTCGTGTTGTAACGAAAAACGGAAATTTTTTCAGATCAAGAGCCACACACCATTGAGAATAGTCAACAAGCGGAGATCCCGGAATTGGTTGAGATCAAGGTTGAGAAGCTAGATGCGCCTAGCTCGGGCGATGTATGCAAATTGGTGCCCGTTCCGGATGTTAGTTTTCTTTGAAATTCCACTTTAGTGACGTTAATTTCCGGGCGTTGTTCGACCAGTTAACGACTTCTCCATTACCTCACGGTGCAACATTTGGAGCGAGACGAGAGTTGTGAGTCTATGAGATATTTTCTCGTTTCTCCATTTAAAATTCCCCTCATCTAAAATTGCATAATTCATAAAACACATTTTATTGCTATTACAATACTTTCTTCCAGTTCCACATGAGCTTTGGTCGAGACTCTTCTAATTCCGATTCCGAGTGGGAATCTTACCCGTATTCACTCTCGATCAACGAGCACACTGCGGATTCCGGCTTCGTCACTGGTATAATTTTACATATTTTTCATTTGAAGTTGAACTTTTACATCTAGCTTCCTGATAGCATTCGTACTGCTCCCAATATCCGAATATTCAAGCGTCGACTTGAAAGCCACCCCATCATCGCTCATCTCGCAAAACTCACCTAATCCAGGAGAGTCCCCCCCCCCCCCCCCCTCCTCCAGCTATACCACCTTACTAATGTAACTTTCGGTTTTGTTGCGCTTCGGGCGTAGATAAATTATTATTATTATTATTATCTCGTCCAAAACATCCTTTCGCTTCCAGGCGCTGAATGAGCACAGTCGCTGAGATAGAGCTGTAGTCAAGAGAAACGAACGTCCTAATCGTCTTCAGAATAATCATAATATTTTCCAGATGATTACATAAAATCAAGGACAGTAGAATTGCAATCTATTGACCATATTTTACATAGAGCTTCTCGTTTAACAAGTGTAGATGTTTTATCAGTTTCAATTGCATAAATTAAATCCTCAGTAATACCGTAAGCAGAGCCACAGAGATGACTGCTGAAATGAGTAAACTTATGAAAGATCAACTTTGGTAGTATTAAGGGTTTTCCTCACCACGTATTCTTCCCGCGACACTCGTTGTAATCGCCTCAGTGGTTGTTGTTGAGATCGACGTTGTAGTGGGGACTGCAAATAATTATTCTGTATGTCGAAAACTCGAACAGGCTTTGTTGACACATTCAAAAATTTCCAAAATATAATTTTATTGCGAGGTGGTCATTTGAATAATCAATTAATTACCTGTCACCGAAGTCGTCTTCGTGTCAGCCGACGTAGCCTTCTGAATCAACGTTGACGTGTACCGCAACATGAACGATTGCGGCGTTGTAATGTCAGTGTATCTTATGATCAAGTACTGCAATTAATCTTTGTAAATTATTCTATCAATAAATAAAAACCTGCGTGCTTGGAATAGTCATTGTGATTTCCGCGCGAGGACCAGCAATTCTGAAATAATATTAAAGAAGGCGTCCCACGAATCGTGCGGGCGGCTATGCAAAGTGATTCGTGAGAGGGCGCACTCTCCTCATTTCACACGCTCTCTCGCTCGTTGCCTGCGCGCGCAAGGTCACTTGGAACGCAGCCAAATGCTCATATCTCAGTTCAAACGAAAATTGAAAACATGGGAGTTTCGAAAGTGTTATCGGGTATCCACGACAAACTCAGTTAGTCAGATATTCGTGGGACACCTCCTTTAATTGTAATGTCTAGTATTAAGTAACTTCTCACATCAAGTTGTCCCTAAAAATATGGGCTGAGATGCTTACGGGAAGGTCTGGCTGTTAGTCATGTCCTTGATATCAATTTGATGCCCCTCGGCAGTGTCCAAATCGCCATCGAAGTAGACGGAGAATGAACTGAATTTAAGTTGTTTTTTTTTAATGAAAGGAATCATCGAGTCTCAAATTGCTCACTCTGGCTCTCCGTGAAAATCATACTCATCGCTGTAGTGGCTCCACTTCGCGCGGTGGACCTGAATTCAATAGCCATATTTAAAATTCGTTCAGCTAACCTCTGAGAGAGTCTGTCCGCATCTACGTGTCCCACCTACTGTTCACATGTTTTCCTTTTCTCTCAAAGACTCACCTGATCGCCTCCCAGTCTATCGCAGCCATTATACCCCGGTGATGACAGGAAACCGGACTGACCGAGGTCCCTGACATTCACTGAAATTTTATTTTTTTGCATTTGTGAAGAGGTGCAATAATTTCCCGAGTTGCTCACCATACGCAAAATCTGCGTGTAAATGCACATTTTTCTTCTCATTGAATGCAATCGAGAAAATGGGCGCATTTATTTGAAACTCGAACCCGTCGAATTTGGAATTGGCACTGAAAATGGCAGCTATAAATCCGATAAATTAAAAAAAAGCCGCATACATAAAAAACCGCACCTCGTTTTGTACGCATATCTACACTTATCAGGATTATTCTCCAGAGCGTTATCGAAACCAACGAGTCGTGTGGTGTATGAATTATCCTGAAATATACGATGTAAATACATAATTCAGAAAAGCTCTCTGAAATTTGCCTATGGAGCACTTTCGTAAAAAAATTTAGCGTGATTAAAAATCACCTCTCCCGGCTCCGCGGTCACGCGGAACTGTATTGGGCTCATGATAGTAATCACTGAACTAGGCGCGGATACGGGTCTGATCATAATACTGGCATCGTAGATTTCATAGTCGATCTCTTGAGCTGAAATGCAAGGCAAATATATTTTTCAAATATAATTCCGTGTATCCAATCAGCACGCGTTTCTCGAGTTCAACGCCTCTCGAGTTAAAAATCTCTCTGATAAGATAGACGAAAAAAATGAGGAGTGGCGCGTGCCTAATTGTCACTTTTAGTTCCCACCTTTAGCTCTCTCAATCACCCAAACAGTCACGTCTGTGCCCTTATCTTCAGGCGCATTAAGATTGAGTATGGAGTAGTTTCCGGGTTCCTGATAATTGATACGGATAAGGAGATAACAAATATAAAATTGATTAGAAATACCGCAATATCAAGAGGAATTTTCTTAGACGTTTCCAGATTCATGTATGCACCAATTTCAGCAATACTGGAAATAATATCTCATCCGTATGTTGATAATCGATCATACCTGTGATTTTGATCATTCGCGGTATCATAGATCACTAGGTTCTTCATGAAAGGTTCGAGTCCATCTTCGCTTGGCTAAAACATTTACTTTTTTTTGTAATAGTAACAGTAAGCATTTTGATGTCCTACCTGATAATTCGGCATTGTCGACGCAAATATCAAACAACCATTATCACACCGAGGAAGTGCGACCTGATTCACAATACTATCGGTCAATTTTCAAAGTGAGTAAACCTCCACAACTCCTTCAAAGTCGAAAATGCTATACATGCTAGAGTACGTAAAGTCGACGTTTGCATCTAACATGTAAGAGAGTATGGGTTATCGCGAAATATAAGTATAATTCAAACCTGAATGTGCTAGCAAAACGAATAATATCACAACATGGCAGCTTAATGAAGTCATTCTTGAAATTATAAGAGACAAGTCAGACAGACGTATTCAGGACTAGGAAAAGTGAGTCGTTTTGGTGACAAAGGAAATAGCCTGTCAAGCGTAGAAAGCCATAAACGTTATCAGTGATACGATCATCTATTCATCATCGAGTTCACATTTAGGCGCGTTTGTTTGTGTAGTGCGTAACAAAAGGTTGTCGATACCAGTATTTATCATTCGAGATTCAGTAATAAAACAATAAGTTGCTGAATAAATTCAGTGCAGAAGCTGCATCATTGGATACACGAGCGAGATCGCGATTATTCCTGAATATTAGAATATGTGAAATCTCATCTCAATTATAATTTATCACCTGCTACTCCTCCGGTCCCACTCGTAGTCGGAGTTTCAGTAGTTGACGTGATTGAAGTTGTTGGCGATACTGAATTTAAATTTAAATTGCTAATCCCCAATTCAGACCTCACCAAACTTTGGCGAAGTCGTTATGGGCACAATTGTAGTATCTTCTTGAGTTGTTTGATCTACAAGGTTCATTTGTGTCTACAGCAAAAATATAAGCCGCAATCTATTTCACACACTTTCTCGTCGACCAGAATGCTTGCAAAATGAAGAGAACATTTTTGAGCATTTGTGTCCCGATCAACTGAGAGAAAAAGCTCTCACCAATCGTCGTTTCCTTCCCCAACTGAGTCGAGGTGAATCGCAGCATGAACGACTGAGGAGGAGCAAGATCATCGTATGAGATGATCACCAACTGAAATTCAGATTTATATTTCGAAATAGAGCAATCCTCTCCGCATTTTACATGCTCTCTTAACAGTAGAGATAGCGTGCATGAAAAATTGAAATAGATAAGCACAATTCAGAAAGAATAACAACCTGCGTGTTCGCGACACTCTTGCGGTAGCCAGTTTGTGCTCCAGAGAGCCTTCAAGAGCAATTTTTGTAAGTAAATATTGAAAAATACTCACTCATATCGCTGATTGTTCGTCATATCCTTAATCGTAACTTTCTTGCCGCCAGTAATGGAAAAATCGGCTTCGTAGGAGATGTCGAAGTGTCTGGAGATTCATATGAATAGATTCAAAAATCTCTCATTATGAACAATTTCTATGGGCATGCATAATACGCAGATAAAATTTGCTATATTTTCGCCCATCGACTCTTTTGAGGGTAACAGACTCACTCCGGCTCTCCATGACAATCATAGTCTTCACTGTAGCGATACTGCTTGGCGAGATGAACCTGAAATTAGAGATTTGTTCGTTTATATTCATTTTTTGTATTGTCATACCTGATTATTGCCAAGTTTAGCGCATCCATTGTATCCTGGTGACGAGATGAAACCGGACTTGGCAAGGTCGCGGACGTTGACTGAATAGGTATTTTTTATTCGAGATGCCAATATTGCAGGGCGCTTTTGCTTTTTTTTCGGATGATTGGGTCAATGTGGAAACCCTAATATTCACACTTCTTTAGAAGGAATGAGGTGGAAAGATTCCTCACCGTAATTGTAGTCGGCTTTGAGATTGACACTTTTTCGTTCATTGAACACAATCGAGATAATGGGAGCATTCACTTGGAATGAGAATCCTTCGAAGGCGGAGTTTTTACTGAAATCTTATTTAGGGATGATTCAAAATTTAAATTTCTTACTTTGTTTTGTACGCATAATTGCAGTTATCCGGATTATTTTCTAATGCGTTATCGAATCCCACGAGTCGAGCAGTGTAGGAATTTGGCTGAACGATTTTTTTGTTGTCATTTTTTTTGTCATTAGCATCCTACGACAGTTAAATCGAAAAAAAATGACAAATTGAGTCCACCAACCTCTCCGGCGTCCGCAAGCACTCTAAACTGCAGAGCGCTCATAACAGTAATGATTGTACTGGGCTTAGAGGGTGCTCGATTGAGATTGGCAGCATCGTAGATTTCATAGTCGAATTCGTGGGCTGCAGTAAATTATTTTTATTTTTATTTTTATTTAAAAATAATATATGACTCTCAAATCTTATTCCTTTTTCACATTGTTTTTATATTTCGCAGGTCTCTAGCCGGTTGGAATGGAAAGACCGATCGAGCACTGAGAAACGATATATCGAGAAATATTACTCACCCTTAGCTCGTTCGATCACCCACACCGTAACATCGTTGCCTTTGTCCTCCGGCGCATTGAGATTGAGAATAACGTAATGACCATTAGGCTGAAATATCGTGATGTGAATTGCATGCATTGAATCTTTGCTTACCGTGATATCAAGCGGGACCTTCTTAGAGGTTCCTTCTTCGTATTGGAGAGCAATTTCGGCAATGCTGGAACAAGGGTTCATGAAATCGTGATTAGCTTGAATTTGTAAACCGTCGAGCGATTTATGTTACCTCTTGTTTCGGTCCTTCGCCTGGTCATACACAAGCAAGTTCATATTGTACGGGTCCATGCCATCATCGCTGTCCTTCAAAATAAATCACATTAAATGGGCGTTTCGCGACTACAAAATACCTTGAAATTGCCATCAGTCGACGCAAAGATTAGGCAGCCAAAATCACATCGCGGCAGGGGAATCTGAATCAAATATTTTCGAAAATTCACGAAAATATTTTGAACCTCCTCGCTGCCCTCGAAATCGAAAATATTGTACAATGTAGAGGAAGTAAAGTCGACTTTCGCATCTGTGAGAAATTGTTTAAATTATGTTATGAGTGATAACCAACCTGTAACATTTAGCAAAACCAGGAAAAATGCTGCGAACAAGTGTAGCAATCTCATTCTGAAACTCTGCAATTGAAATGACTCTTAGGAGAGTGAAAGATCACAAGAGGGCGTCACCCAAGCGTTGCACACTCTGACGTTATCAGTGCCATTATCCACGCTTTTATCACTTAGTTGTTGCTCGCGATGACTGTTTACTTTGTTAGTCACAAACATGGGGAAAACCTACGCTGAGCGCGGACTAACCTTATTCTCATGAGCAGTGTTTTCCGAAAAAAAAATGCATTCGGTGCGTGCAAGAGAGTTTTTATAAAATGCCTGCAACTCATTTCAAACTGCAACAATCTACACATTTTTGCTCTGCATTGATATGAGTCATGCATGAGTCATGCACAGAACATACTGACTGATAACGAGTGATCTGCGGACTTCTGAGTAACATTATCGGTCGTTTGTTCGTGAATCATCTGAATGCAGATCATGCTTTTGCCAGCATCACCAACTCATTTGCCAATAAATGTCAGGTCAGTAGCGAAAAGAGATAGAAAAAATGACATATCTCGCGTGATCTGTCTTCCCTATGCCCGCTGAGAGAGGGTGATAAGGGAAAATTACATTTCTTGTCAAACTTAGGCTCCACTATTTGCTTCAAAAATCGCCCATGAGAAAAGAAGAGCGCGCAATAAGCGCTCGCAAGACAAAAGGCAAGAGTCTTGCTAGAATGTCTGATGTAACTGATGTTTGGAGACAGAAACAGGTGCGTGATTGATCACAATTCGATCGGATGATTTTATAAAGCTAATTATGATAAGCTGCCGGAAAGAATGAACAAATGATTCAACATCCCGTCAGAAGCACGTCGCATTCGACAGCTGCCATCCGACGGACTTGTCGTTGTATTCGGCAATCCAGATGCCAGCTCGGCAACGAATCGACATCTTAAGAGAGGCATGAAATTATATACTCGATAGAGGACAATCTTTAAGAAATGAAGGCCTGTTCATCCAAAACTATGCATACACTAGAAGTGAATGAAGAGCCCATCCACGTTTGCGTGCCGGGTTTGGTTGGGTAGGTGAACCTGCAAATGATTGTTCCTTGCTTCATAATCGCAAATGCCAATTCAGTACCACACATTTAATTTTCGGCTTCTTTTTCACGAGTTTAGAGAACACAAATTTCAAATTAGAGTTTTTATCAAGAGTTCGAAAGAAGATGAGAAACATGTTGAGGCATGCGCAAAAGAAACAACTAGGTTTTCGACACTGTTTGCTCACCACATGCTCTGACTGGCGCTCGGGCACACTGGGGACTGATTGATGGCTGCCGGGACGCCTACTTTGATGCTGTCGTCGAGTTTGGGGAGAGGGTTGCAGTCGCACGGATTGTTATCTGTAAGTGATCATGTGAAGATAGTGAAAAACTGGTCAGCCTCTTATGCAAAGTGTCCGCCCCTTCATCAAAGGCCGACTCAAAATAGACTCAAAATAACCTGCAATGGTGCAGCTGGCCGCTTTGAGATAGACATTGACCGTCGTGGAGTAGTAGTATCTAGAATAACCATCACTCAATGTAAAAAAAAAACTTTTCCCACCTCCACATCTGTTTCACCGTATCCCACGTAATCATCTTCGTTTCGTCGTTGTCCAGTGTCACGGTTGTTCCGATATCGTCAAGTCCGCTAAAAGACGTTACAAAATTGTTGGCTAGCCGGCTGGGTATTCTTTATTTTGCATGGGAAGAATGGTCACTGGACTCGTCTAGAGTCTCCTCAACAATAAGCGGCACATAGCATTCTGACCCCCTTTGTTCTCTCCAGAAAAGGGTGAACAATGGGATTTAGATTTAAATTTTCCAACCACACCGTAATCGAACTGCAAATCGATATTAGAATATGAAATGTTCCTGAAACTTATCCGGATTTCAACCGTTCAGAATGAGAATCGGGATCAGTTTCAGAAAAATTTCATATTTCAAGGTTGTAGTGAGACCACAACCCCTTTCTGTCGGTATAGAATGCTGAGGACAGTCGCGCTTCTGCTCCTCTTGATACAAAGGAATTGACTCGTGTTTTCTCACCGTATCACGTAACTGTTGCCTCTCGGACAGGGCGGACTCGTGTCGAGTTGTATCACATCATAATTTGTCCCGCATGGATCGCCCGCCATTCCCGAGCCGATGGTTTTTGCTGATAATTAAGTGGTAAGGAGAGAAAACTCTTTCATGACTATATGAGACACTATCCGAGAGGACTCACCTACCACCGTACAGTAAAAAATAATAAATTCTGAAAAAAATGCCCTAGGGGTAACTTTTCGCGTAGAACTCGAAAATCGACCTTAAAAAGTCGTATCTCTAAAACTAAAATTCCTACAGTTGACTTCATGGTGACAAGGGCCACATACAAACTTTTTTGTGGGGCTTTGTATCATCCAACAAAGTATGAAATCTTTCAGATAATGAAAAATGAAAAATTTTCACAAAAAAAATTAAAGGAAAAATCACCTGGAAAAAAAGTTATTCAATTTTTTGGGTAAAAATATTTTTTCCTGAATGAAAAATGAAAAAAGCGGGAATTTTAAGTGCGATTTTCGGATTCTCCGTAAAAAGTTACATACACGCTAATTTTTTCAGAATTTTAGCTTTTACAATATTGGCTCATTTTTGCATTCAAAGATTATAATACAACGATTTTCTCGCATTTGGGCGGCCTAACTATTTGCAATTAATATTTTTTCCACGGGAAAAGACTCATACAGTATTAAAACGCCATATTACGAATATTTATCACCATTGGAATCAAATCCGCCACCATCATTTTTTTGGACCATGACCCGGGGTTCATGCTTCGAAAGTGATCCAACACCATGAACCCGGGTTCATGGTCCAAAAGTGACATGAAAAGTCATGTTCGAGAAACTTCAATTGCTATATGCCGATATGTTACCTAGTCTCCAAGAAAATTTTCACCACCGGAAATACCGTATTTCGATTATCGAAAATTGATTTATTAAAATAAATATCTAATTCTTCTTTTAAAAAATCAGTTCTCGATTTCGCAGCTTTGGATTACGGTATTTTCGGTGGTGAAAATTTTTTTGGAGACTAGGTAACATATCGGCATATAGCAATTAAAGTTTCTCGAACATGACTTTTCATGTCACTTTTGGACCATGAACCCGGGTTCATGGTGTTGGATCACTTTCGAAGCATGAACCCCGGGTCATGGTCCAAAAAAATGATGGTGGCGGATTTGATTCCAATGGTGATAAATATTCGTAATATGGCGTTTTAATACTGTATGAGTCTTTTCCCGTGGAAAAAATATTAATTGCAAATAGTTAGGCCGCCCAAATGCGAGAAAATCGTTGTATTGTAATCTTTGAATGCAAAAATGAGCCAATATTGTAAAAGCTAAAATTCTGAAAAAATTAGCGTGTATGTAACTTTTTACGGAGAATCCGAAAATCGCACTTAAAATTCCCGCTTTTTTCATTTTTCCTTCAGGAAAAAATATTTTTACCCAAAAAATTGAATAACTTTTTTTCCAGGTGATTTTTCCTTTAATTTTTTTTTGTGAAAATTTTTCATTTTTCATTTTCTGAAAGATTTTATACTTTGTTAGATGATACAAAGCCCCACAAAAAAGTTTGTATGTGGCCCTTGTCACCATGAAGTCAACTGTAGGAATTTTAGTTTTAGAGATACGACTTTTTAAGGTCGATTTTCGAGTTCTACGCGAAAAGTTACCCCTAGGGCATTTTTTTCAGAATTTATAATTTTTTACTGTACGGTTATGGGGTGAAATCGCTTAGTTCTCTCAGATAGTGTCTCATATCGTCTGATGGTAGTAAAATAATGCCATGAATCCATCTGCGACATATGTGAAGAGGGACAAACCCGTGGTAGTCGTTGTTGACGCTACGGTGCTCGGGGTTGGAGCAGTAGTGGTGGTGGTGGAGGCTGTAAATAAATATTTAGAGGTATAAGAACCATGATACTCACTCGGGCTTGTTGTCGTCGTTGGCGTTGTGGCAGTAGTGGTAGTCGAAGTAGTGGCTGCAAATCTTATCAATCGACTTTTATTTGATGAAAATGGTGTTATACGAAAGAAAGTTGTGAAAAAAGGCAGATAACAGAGATTGCGCAACTCACAGTCACAGTTCGTTCCCTTGATGTGAACCACCATCGGCACTGCACACGTCTCTCCCGCGAGTTCGTTGCCCAACAGAGTGCACGTGGATCCGTAGGCGATTCCGAGGCACTGCAATAGGGATATCGGGATGAACAATCCGTCTCTTCATCTGACGTGGACTCTCGTTGCTCAAATCGGTGAGAACGTTAAAGAAGTACGTGAACTGAAGATTTCTTTTGTTACGGATTTGTCATCCAATACTCTGAATTTATGGAGAAATCTACGTTCGGATTCGACAGGCATGCAATTTCGCAAGCAGTTTGGGAGGCGACGACCGGCTTGTCAATTGCGATCCGTGGAATGCTACTTGTTTCGGCCACAAAGCAACTCGCGTCCAGGGAGTTCTGTAACTGGCATCATCATCTCGAAAATGGAGCTAGAGAGTCGGAAAAGTTACCATGAGAGATAGAGTCAGATAGAAGACTCGAAGAAGCATCGCAGTCTATGGTTGGACTGGATCTCGGGCCTATTGAAGAAGGCGTTAGCCTCCTCGAAACATCACTTTCGCGTTGCTAGGAGGAGTCATTCAGGATCTTTGTGAGGATGAGGATAGCAGGAGCAAAACTTTCTCTTCATTGAAGGTTCTCTCTCCCTGGTAAGAGTTTATCCATCAGAGGTTAGAGAAAAGAGGGACAGTGGGGTGCGAAGAGAGCGCACAAAGCCTCTGAAACAAAGGAAAGGGCGTTAAACAAGACTCTTGCTTGGTTGTGTGATGTTCAGAGGGTTGCAGAAACAAGTGTATCTGTTTAAATAAACGAAATGTTTTCTGAATTGAGCCTAAATGGTAGGGAAGACATCGAATCTCCTCCTGTATGGAAGCACTAACAACTCCCTAAAAAAATCAGTTCTTCGAATGTCTAAAGCAATTCGTCTTCCACCATATGGCCACTCAGGAACAACGATCGGCCTGCTTCTCTGACTCTCTGCAAAAGAAAAAGGCCTTTACAGGAAACATTTCCCTTGTCCTTTGTTCTTCTGGCGAAGAAAGGACATCTGAGTTTTATGAGTCACATTTCTATCTCTCTTCTCTCATTGGGTAATGGGAGGGATGGGAAAGAGAACATCCCTCTAGAGTCAAATATGAATGGTCATTCGCTCTAACGATGCACGTGCGTGTGGGGCCTTTTCTTTAGAATTTCTACCACTGTCATTCAAACATTGAGAGACGCGCCAACCGCTTTCATTGCCCTGTCCGTTCATTTGCCAAATAACGATCTTCCATATTCTTTCAGAATCAGAATCAGAATATATCAGGGGTCGCTTTAAGCGCTGATCAGGATAGTCGAGACCATTCTTCTTTTGTAATGCTCCACCAACGCTCGCCCATTTTATGTTGTATTTCGTTCCTCCATCGCTCTTTCGGCCTTCCTTGTACCCTTCTCTTCGACCAATCATACGGTATCCATACCGTTAATCTCCTTGCCCATCTCCCATATTCTTTAGATGTGGTCTAAACCTCCAATTAACTATACCGCCGTGCCTTCCTTCTCCCTGGAGCGTTGCATCAACACCACAGCCGAGGGAGTCACAAATACGCCAGAGTTCGAGAACTTTCTGAACAATTTAACGGTGAGCGATTTTCATTCACCTTAATTAGTCCATTCCGAAATTTGAGTTCAATTTGGAAAATGCAAAAATAGTAGCTATCCTAGGAGAATTTCAAAATCATAGGAGAAGAAAATTAAAACACGACATATTATCTATAATTCGCAGGAGCTGCGGGAGGAACAGCAACTGCGCGCCTATCTGCAGCAGCAGATTCAGCAGCTGCCCCTGCAGCAGCTGCAGCACATGAAGCTGCAGCTGGATGAGATCCTGCAGCAAGATCAGGAACGGCAGCACCGCACTTCCCTTAGAGGCATTAACAAGGCAGTGTGTTGTTGTATCATGTGATTTTTTAAAATATTTCCTCCTTATTAACCTTCTGTTAATGATTCGACTGATAAACATCTCAAGGAAAAACCGTGCCCTGAATTCGACAATCTTCTCACTCGTTGCATCATTCTGATGTTTCACTTCCAGAACAAAGAAATCTCAGAACAGAAAACAAATCCCTTTTACGATGTTTTCACACTTTCGGACAAGCCCCGCCCCCTGACCACTTCCTTTTTTCAGTCTCACCTGTGTTTTTTCGCTCGTGTTCGCGTGTCCCCTCACTCGCTCTCCATTTTGACATCTTGTTTTCACCTTTTTCTTCTGCTGTATTTCGCAACATCCAAGGACAGTATTGCTCAGCGCTTTGTTGGATTAGAATTTTATAAATATTTCGCAATATTATCTCTGACAGTGATCTCATCCGATCTAGTACCTATATCGATTTTGGAGCCTAAGCAGCTCGAGCTTCTGAACACAGTTTTCTGCATCTCACGTGGGTCCCTACCACATCCCATCAACCGATTACATATTCATTTCCGTGAAGTTCGGAGGTTTTCTATTCACTTTCAGACAATGTTCCCGTCTGATCAGTCTCGCGTCATGAGTTCAGCCCAACCTCTGCCACAACTACTACCTACGGAGAGTCGAGCGCTCGCACTGAACGTATGGAATTATAATTTCGTTTAATCCGTTTCGCAACGATATTGATGGCAACATCGGAGATAGATGCAACTGGTTTGATAGATTATGTAGAAATGCTTCCGAATTGTTATATTTTGAATATTTTTTCGATAGTGTGTGTATTCGTTTAAAATCCTATCATTTTAACCTTTCTTCACTAAATGAAAATGCAATTAATTGCAGATCTTCGTCCACCTGCAACAGCCTCAGCCAGACCTGCAGCAGATCTCAAGAAATCTGTTGCTTTCCCTCGGAGCCGAGCGAGTCGAGCAACTGCGCCTGCAATTGATACGAGACTCGTACACAGTCGACAGTAACATCCAGGTATCCGCTAAGTTGTCAAAAACACATTGAACTAGTTATTCATAACTTTGCATGATCTACAGGAGAACATTGCGAACTGACTGAGAAGCGCGCTGATTTTCGATTGAGCTAGAAATAAATGTAAATTTCAATCTTGTTGCAGCACCATCTGGCCTCATTTGATGCCATGCCACGCAACGACCGTCTCATAGCTGCAGCAGGAGTTTCCACGATGCGCTACGCTCATCTCTACAATCGCGATCCTCCGCTAACACCGGTTAGGAACCTATCTATTGATGCTCTAGTCAATTAAAAAATTTAATAAAAACATCATATTTTCCTTCTATTCTAAGAGAGAGAGTTCTGTCTTCGATGCTCGGGATTTCATTATCTTTCGCGTGCCCTTGCAGTATCAGCAGCATCGTCTGCGGTACCTCCTACGACAGGCACAACATCCGGAGCAGCAACTGGCAGCTGCAGCAGCAGCTCGACAGCATTATGACCAGGTCTGTGATAATTATATAATAGTTGCAGCATCTGTATCAACCCTTCTCAGCTGAAGTATCTCTATTTTTTGCACGCTTTTCCTTACCGTCAGGCACGAGGGTGGGTAGTGAATTCCGATATCGAACTATCAGCAGTAGTGCTATCATATGGGTCCATGAATACTAAAAATATGCAATAAATTTAGAACGAACTCACAATATCTTTTGCATGCCGCAGCACATTTGATCATGTTCCAATACGCAGACTGACCGTGTCATTCAGATGCAGCAACAGGCAGCCATTGAACAAGCCCAGCAATCTCGGCAGCAGGTTGCTGCGTTTGCTGCAAATCAGCAGCTGCGCAGGTACAATTTTATCATTATTATCTACAAAAAAATAAAGCGATAGCTATAAACCATCCACTGCCACTTAGTTTTGATCATTCTCACGAAGAACTGCAAAAATGCCTAATCTTAGTGCAATAGTTCTCAGGAACGAATTGAATGAAAATTGAAAGGATTGAATTATCATCGTTGTACGTTATCTTTCTTTGCAGCCTCACGGAAGCTGCACGTAGAGACAGTGCAGCGGTTCAAGGACCCAACAACGCTTGATCGTGGTCTAATTATTATAGAATTTCACCGTAAATGTGCTTTGAGGTCAGATAAAGCTGATCAATGTTATTGCTTGTCGGTCCGAGCATCGGCGCACAGCATTCTGACCCCCTTTGTTCTCCCCAGAAAAGGGTAAACAATGGGATATGAATTGTCCCGCCACACCGTAATCGAACTACAAATCGATATTCGAATACGAAATGTTCCTGAAACTTATGATTTCAGCCGTTCAGAATGAAAATCGGGATAAGTTTCAGAAACATTTCATATTTCAAGGTTGCAGTTTGACCGCAACCCCTTTCAACCAAGCCAACCAAGCCTTGCTATCCCCTCGGGGTCGGCAAATTGATAGCGACCTCGGTCGCGAAAAGTAAGGTTACACTAGAAAGCATTGGCTAGCAGGGTATGTAGTCCGTTTAACAGCTGGCCTTACCAGTGGGTCCCACCTAGCGTTGTCTGACGACTTTAAAATCACTTGACGTGGATACACCTTTACCTTTTCTTCTTTCATGCTTTAAAATATATTTTTCTGCAGACGATCCGCATGTTATTCAATAAGGCTCTCATTATCAGACTCACGTCCACCCTTATTCCCAAGGTGTAGCACGACTATTAAGCTCCACTGTATCTCCCGCATAAACAAATTTACAAAGGAACACTGTGTTTATTATCCTGCCGCCATTTCTTCAGTTTCAGTGAAGCAGGATGCATCAACGATCTGTCTACCCTCCATGTTGGTCTCCAGAAGCCAGATGCCGGCACGGCAAGTGATCGTGTACAGCATCATGGCAATGGGACGGATTTTAGTCCAGGAGATTGTGTCGTATGAACACCTGATATGCCGATCATGTTGTTCGAAAATTGACTCATAATTTCGCTATGGTCTTGCGATTCTTCGGACCATCGAAAGTGCAAGATAAGTAAAGCATGTACGGACAATGTATGAGAATCACTGATACAGATCGATTGTCAGGAAACAAAGAAGTGCAACTGAAGTGCTACTCACCACATGTACATGTCCGCTGTCGGGCAAACAGGCGATTGATTTATCACTGCAGGTACGCCACCTTCACGGTTTTTGTGCTTGGGGAGAGGCTGACAAGAGCAAGGGCTGTCGTCTGAACGAGAGATTTTCCCGGAAACAGAACGTTAAAAATCACCGGCTGTAGCGCAACTTGCTGCGGTCAGATGGATACTGATCGAGGAAAAGTCGAAGTATCTAATAATAAGATCATCGTTTGAAATATACATTATTTACCTCCACATTCCTCTCGTTTCAACCCATTCAATGGCTTTGTTTTGAAAATTTTCGAGAGTCATTGTCACACCGTACTCGTCCTTTGCACTAAAAAAACGTAAACGTTCGCATTATGTAACGGATCAATATCTTCGACCTATATATTCTTACCGTATTACATAGTTCATTCCCATGGGACAGATCGGCCTCTTGCCTATTTGAAGTCCGGGCACGAGTGTTCCACACGGATCGCCCTCCATTCCGGCTGATATATCAGGAACTGAGAGAGCTAAAATCGGAATTGACTTCAAGAATTCTCGCAATGGTTTAAACTTGTGGTAGTGGTCAATGTGGTAGACGTTGTAATTGGTGCTGAGGTGGATGTGGCTGAATTATTTATTTGATTATAACATTTATTCATGACATTTTACTGGTCTCCCCTGTAGCTGCTGTCTTAGCAGTCGGCGTGGTTGTTGTAGTCGAAGCGGACGTGGCTGAATTATTTCTTTTATTGCAGCATTAATGCTAGACATCTTACTTGTCTTTCCTGTTGTTGATGTCGTAGTAGTCGGCGCGCTTGCTATAGAAGAGGAGGTCGTGGCTCAAATAGACAAATTGATTCATCAAAATATCTATTCTCACCAGTGCAGCCCTCTGTCCTGATCCATATTGTCGATGGGACAGCGCATGTCTTGCTGTCGAGTTCGTTCCCCAGTAGGGAGCAAGTCTTGCCGTAGGTGTAACCCAGACACTGAAGTCGTTGATATTTTTTTGAATTTGGAGAACAGTTCCAACCTGAGAGTTTTGCATGCATACATCCTGGCATGCCTGATCGGAATTCGCGATCGGCTTGTCGACGACCATCCTTGGAACGGCGCTTACTACCGAACGAAAGCAGGAGGCGTCCGCGAGCGACTGAAATTCTACTTGATACAACCTAAAGTTAAGGTCTAATGTAAGATCGCCCCGTAGGACTTAACACGTAGGGTCTACTGATACAGTAGCAATACCCATACCAGCATAGTCGCAGCCAACAACCACAGTAGACGCATCACGGTATGGAGATGCTAGCAAACTGAAGCCGTGGCCCATTCTCGTTGGTTTTATCCTATCCTCAGGCCGTTGCTACTGTCATCATGCCCCATGCTCTCTCATAGGCCATGCGAAACGATAGATAATGCTTTTCAGAGCTTTTTCGCACTAGCTCCGAGAATCTAGGAAAGTGCGAAAGACAATGGTTGCCTTGCGACATGCTGGTTTTGAGTGGAGAAACAGTGTCAGTCTCTCCATTTCACACACTATCTCGCTCTTTCTGACCAGTGAGAGAGTATGGGTTGTTGAGAGACATGGACTCTTGCTTCAGTGGAGGGGGACGTGTGAGTGGAGTCATAGGGGTATGTTTGCGCAGGGGAACCACGGTTACGGGTTGAGATGTTTCGAAGACGTAATAACACACTTTTAAGACTAGAATCTTTCATGATTTTTTTCGGAATTATTATTCGAATCATTGCTGAGTTGGAGCAAGTTACACATCAAAGGATGTCCAGTACGTGACTTGAACTTGGACTACCATGATCGGTGCGCGTACTCACTTTACTTGTATATTCATTTCCAACCCTCACCCCACCCACAATCACAATAAATGTGCGGATAAATATTATTATTATTATTATTATTATTATTATTATTATACCACTGAACCTATGTGTGTCTCCTGCCTGGATGAATTATACCGTTGTGGGGTGGTAATTTCTTGTACAAGTTGTTTCCCCACACTCCCTCGTCTATCAATAACACCGTTTGTAAGAAAATTAACACCCTGTTATATCATTTCATGACAATCTGAATGTGTTGTCTGCAGCATGTGTGATTGACACTTTCGGAAAGATTAATAAACAGGATTCCAGAGGGCCTTGTTCGCACTAGCTCCGAAAATATAGGAAAGAGAGAAAGAGGAGAAGACAATGGTTGCTCGGGAGCATGCCATTTCGGAGTGGAGAATAGTCTCGGTCTCTCTGTTTCATGCCCTATCTCACTCTACATGACTCCCAAGATCGTAGAGTATTTGAGATACTTGCAAAATTGCTTCAGTAGTGTGAGACCTGTGTGTACTAGTTCGCGCAGGCGATGACTTTAGAACAAGAGGAACAAAGTGGGATGTTTCGAAAGCGTAATTCCCGCGATTCCGAATTGAATCAGAATAAAATCTCTGTAATACATGTATTACATTGTGCGATGTCAATAATGGAAAGACAAAAAAACTATTTATTAGTATTTTAGATTGCGAAAGATTCCAAAATCGAATATTTTCTAAATCATGCAAAAATATTACATTCAAAATATTTATTTTTTTAATGGAAATGCTTTTGAAATTAATAAAATATTTGTATTTTTCAAAACGATAAAAATATTTATTTTCCGAAATAATATTGATGAGGATCGACCGACGAATTCGCCAGAAGAAGATTGCACTTGGTGGTACGTTGGAGCTGAATAATAAATATTAATTAATCACATTTTTGCACAATGTGGTACGTGACTACGATTATATTAATATTTCATATGGAATACATGTTTGTACTCCAAATTTGCACAAATTGGTACGTGACTATGAATATCTGATCAGAGGAAAACATTTGACAATCCCACAACAATATGGTACGTGACTGTGAAACTACGAATAACTGAAAAAAGGGATGGAAAAGAATTTGACAATCCCATGATTTGCACAACATGGTACGTGTCTGAAAGACGTTGGATAGCTGAGACGAAAAGATAGCGAAATTCAAACTTACCTGTTTATGACACTCTGAAAACCGGGATACCACACACTCTCTCGATTTACCATTATTCAATCAATATTACCAAAGATTTCTGGCAGTTTTTTTGGCTTCGATGTCAGCATTTTTACATCTACATACCTCTATGCTTATAAAACTGCCTCTGCGCTCTCTCTCGCGATCGCTCTTCCACTGTCTTTCCACTCGTATTCCCCTCCTGCTCTCACAAATGCGATGTCAGCATTCTCTCACAAATGTCTCCATTTTGCACGCAATCTCGCCCTCTCGAACCGGTAATTGAACATATCTTATATTGCAGGAAAAACGCTCTTCCATTTTTTAATTGTCTAGTTCCGAAATCTCTTTCTTCCACTATTCGCACGCGCTCTCTCTCAAGATAGAAGTTAATCCAGTTTAGATGCTCAGCAACTTGGCGAATATTTCTCTTCCGTTGTAAATACCCCCTGAAAAGACTAGCTCTCTCGACTAGGGCACTATCCCCACTCTCTCTCTCCTCTCTCTCTTAGATGCTCAACAGCTTGGCGAACAGTCTCGATCCCTCGTTGGACAGCTCGTTTAGCGCCGCGAGGATACGATCCGAGTCGCGTCTGAAATATTATAATTTTATTAATGCAATTATCGCATCATTATTTGCTTCATTGTTATGTGCATGAAGGTCTTTTACGCAATTGACATGCTAACTACTAATTTAAAGTCAAGCGATCAATATTCCAACCTGAACTGGTGCACCAGTGCCAGATATCTCGGCCATCTAAATGCCACAGGGACGACGTCACTCTCGGCATCAACCAGACCGTAGAGTTGCACGAAGAGGGAAGCTTCGCACTGGGCGAGAGGGGAGTCGATCTGAAGTATATTGATCGATAAATTGTTCCGATATTTACTACTGTTGCCCCGCCCAATATTCTTCGTGACATAACCATAATTCTCCCTCGTTAAAATACTCCTAATGTACCTCATCCCCTGGCACAGCCAGCATCAGGGCAGCCATCAAGGCAATCGATTGGTCGGTCAACTCGAGTTCAGCAATGGTCCGAGCGTGCTCGAAGAGAGCCGAGATGAGATGGGCGGGGAGGTGAGGGGCGAGGATGGCAGGGGTGATGGAGACTGGAATGGACGTTATTTGTTATTGTCAGGCGCGATAATAAAATCTTCATAGAGCTTTTTTTCACGTTGCGAGCAACAACGTACAAGTTACGTTAGAGTATATGATAGGGAGGGCTTGGCAATGAATGAGCCCTCATTTCGAAGTATTTTTCGCGTAATAGTCAAAAGTATTCAGTAACTAACCATCCTTGGTCGGTGTCATCTCCTGCTTTTCCGCATCAAAGGCAGCAGCGAATCGGAAGAGTTGCACGCCGAAGAACTTGTCCGTGCACAGCTTGGTAAGGGTGGCTTCATCCAGCTGGAGAGATCAAAGATCAATGATACCTCAGGGTCAAGGCAAATAATTTCGCGATTGTTTGCCGTTTCTTAGTCTCAGCGGATTATTGCTGCTTTTTTCAGCATGGAGATAAACCTATTTTTTACTCAATAAAAGAATTTAATTTCCCACTGATGTTCCGTGATTCATCATTTGTGCCAGACGTCTCTCAGACTTATCAGAGGGGTGAAACATATCCGAATAGCGCAATCGCTGATTGCGTGTGAGACTGTCGCCAACACTAAAGCATATTCGGGAAAGGCTCTTAGCACCTCGACCTAGCCGGCCGGTCGACTCAAGCTGGGGTACAGGCTGTCAAGAAGCGTTATCCCCATTCACCCGTAACCTTATTCTAGCACAAAAGATTCTGAGTTTGAAAGGAAATTCTTCAATAAATTCTCACTTACCCCTTCCACTCCAGGCAGCACACTCGCAAAGTGCCTGACTCGCTTCATCAGCGTGGGCACAGCCTGCTCGAGTTGATCCTCGGGCGAGTGCTCGCCCTCGATCGTGGCCAGGTAGGATCTGAAGATCAACGATTGAAGATCAGAGATCAAAGATCAAAGATCAAAGACCAACCTGGTGATCGTATTAGTAGTCGGCATGAGGGCCTTGGCGGCCTCGAGAAGGTGCGGGAACGGTTCGACGAGGGAGGCGCAGACTGATTGGATGGAGCGGCACTTGCTGCAAGGGATTAGTGTATTTTCTGTAGTTAGCGTCTTAATCTTGGCGCTGGTCAGTAGCATGAGTGAACATCTACAGTATCTCTCCTATTCGGCAAGCAAAGGCGATAGAAGGAGGCTTCGTACCGATTCTCCATGATCAACTGGCGCTTGCACACGCACTTTACATCTTTTTCGTCTAATATTACTGAATCCTTATTTTTTGGTGACACCTTCCCACCGTGTGGTTGGAGATAATCCAGTCAATCTTGTTTAAAAGCATACCGATTCTCCATGATCAACTGCCGCTTGCACACTCGCTCCCTCTCATTGAGCACCAACTCAGCACTCATTCCCACAGTGTAACACTTCAGAAGACGACAACGTTGGCAGAAGTTGCGCGTGTCCTGGAAATACATTGTTGTTAATTTTTTTCTTCATTTAAAAATGAGATATGTTTCAAACGAGCGGCCGTAGGCCGCTCGCGGTCGCTTTGCGAGTGAAGAATGAAGAATGAATTCGACTCTCACTGATTGGATTAGTCTCCTCTCTCTCTCACTAATCCAATTTATTGCGCTCGATTCGTGTCCTCCGGAAATATCGAAATTCCCCTAGGTATATGAGATCCGATATAAGAACACTGCGAATTGGCAGGTATCAATTCCTCGTACTCATCTAGTACAAAAAAATAATAAATGCAACCTTGAAAATCGATGAGCGTACCTTATTAATCACGCATTTCTCCTCGTCTTTGCACTCATAGACAAGCCTCCTCTGCGCGGTCCGTCGGAAGAATCCCTTGCAGCCTTCGCACGTGATTGCACTGGAAAATGTAGGGCGGAGCATCGCTCAGGGACCCACTTGAGCGACGATTCCCCGCTCCCTAATGACGGCTGGACGCGGCCGTCGGCGGGTAAGCTCGCGCGACGCAGCGCGAGCGCTCGCGCGCTCTCGAGTCCGCGACCGATGCTCGTACGGCACGGGCGGAAAGGCGCGAGCGCGCGGCTCGCGCGCCCGCGCGTGAGCTGAACGCGAGCTAGCCGTGTTGGCGAGTCAGACGCGCGCTTGCCGCCGACAGCGAGGCGGAGGAGTGTCCGTGCGGTGCCGAGCGAGAGTTTGCTATCTGTAGGGGGGTTGGCCGCTCAATCGACCGAGAGCAGACGCATGCTCTCAGCTCGAGTCCCACGCCGCTCCTTTTAAACACTTCAGAGCGCTCGAGAATGGGGTGCAAGTCTTTCGCTTGCCTTCTTTATCAATTGATCAGTGCCGACAGTGGGAGTGGGTCGGCACTATAAATACTCTCGCTCGCGTCACGGCCACCGCCCGGACGTGACTTCTCCATCTCGCTGGCTTTAGCAAGCGCGCTACTGACTCGCTGGCACGGCCCGCTAGCGCTCATCTCACGCGTGGGCGCGCGAGCCGCGCGCTCGCGGCTCTCCGCCCGCTCCGTACCTGTAGTGAAGGCCGGTGGCGAGGTCGCCGCACACGGAGCACAGCTGCCCGTCCTGCATGTAGGATGGCATGTAGGGAGCGGCTGAAATAATTGCTAATGTATTTTTGTGGGTGTCAACAGTTGGACACTGTTGCTAGATCCCTGATCTATGGAAATAATTCGGTAGCCATCTTCCCTCATTAATCCATCCATTCCCGATTGCGCTACCCTCCTTCCACCCATTCATTACCACAGGCCAGCCGCTCCGTGTTGCGCGGTCGCGAGGATTCACCCAGCGAGACTGCATCCCCCGACCACGCAACACGCCTTCTGTTTCTCTGTCTCTCTCACTATCCCATGCTCTCTCGCCCCTCTCTGACCTAGATCCCCTCATTCTAATGCAGATGACGCAACGCGCTGACCTCGACGGGAAAGAGGACGAGGCATGAAGGGGGTGACGTCATAATCGTAAGGGGAGACGAGAGATCTTGGGTAGCCAGATAACAGGTGACTATTGTTTGCGTAGGCACTAAGAGGGACTGGGGACAGTATGCCTACCGTAACTTGAGAGACCGTAGTGATTAGCAGATATCAAGTGACTGTTTCAATATCAAGGATGAGAGATTGAAGCAATAACTAAGCACAACCCCTAAATAAAAGCTGAGCTATTGATGATCAGTGGTGATAACTGAGTTTGATCAATGACAGCTATGGATAAAACGATGCCTCGTATCTCAGCCCCTAAAGATCGCCTCCCATTTCGCCGCCCCTTTCTGCCTAACCATCCCTTCTCAGATATCATCAGAGACACGGTTCGTAAATGGTTGTAAACACGGGGAGGAATCGTGATCGAAGGGAAAGGAACAGGTGGTTCGGTAGATGAGTTTACGGTAGGGACCAGCCTGCTACGGGGAACAGACCCATGACAGGAAGATTAAGCGTCAGGATACACATTTTTCGGTGAATCGATAAGTGTTTTATTGCAGAGACACAACAATATTGCCATTGCTCAAAGCCAATCGGCTTCACGTTTGTTCGCTCAGTGAAACGCATTTGGATGCAAAATCATGATCGAGGATTGAACGTGCTTATGATAGGGACTAGCCTGCCCGAGGGGG
>LS485006.1:61322-86810 GCA_900490705.1 Pristionchus arcanus
GGGGGGGGGGGAGGGCGAGCGTAATGAGGTTACTGTCTTTCCAAGCATAAGAAAAATCATTCATTTATTTTTTTGCCATGCAGAAGCTACGAGTATCGTTCTTTCTGAAGTACTTCTACTTTTGTCGCTCTATGAAACACATTTGAATGGGAAATCGTGATAAAGGATAGAAGAGGGAAGACATTGCTCATTGTCAGTGGACGAGTTTATGGCAAGGGACAGTCTGCTAGAGAGAAGGAGGGCCAATCGTAATGAGGATACGGTCTTTCCGAGACAGGCTAACATGTATGCATTGGAACGGATCCAGATCATTTATGTTTTTTTGGAAAGCGATTTGAACCCAATTATTTGAATCGAATTTAATTTGTGTTTGTTCGCTCTGTGAAACACATTTGAGCGCAAGTGATAGTCCAGAAAAGAGTAATGTCGATCGCACCTCCACAACGATGTCGTGTAACTTTGAGGGATGTCAAGTGAATTCGTCAGGAATTTATGAGAACAGCCACCAACTATGACCATTTTCTGCTTATCAAATGTAGTTGAGATGATATCGGGAGTTGATAGCAATCACTTCGACTCGAGCGTTGTTTTTTTTCCCCATTCTATTATCAATGCAGTCAACACCTATCACCCATTTCATCCGCCCACCCCTCACTATCCATAATAATAACAATAACACAATAACAAAGCTTGAAAGGCAACTGACATCTCGCTCGTCCCTTGGGAGACGTGAAGAAGGCGTCATCGTTGACGAAAGAAGCAGTAGTCGACATGATCGATTACGGTAGGATACGGTAGAATTGGATACGGTAGGATACAGTAAGACAGTCACTAGTGGTCGGGAACCACAGGCTCAGTCTCTGAACGAATTCTGCAGTCCCAGGCCTTATCGCTGCTGGCTCCGCCCACTTCCCCAGAATCTCCTCGATTTCTGTGGTCTCTCGGGGGCAGAGATGCAAGAGAGGTGGGAGGAACAGGTGCTCACTCTTGCAATCGCACGTTCTCTAGTAGGGCGGAGAGGCGAGAGAGTGTGTGAAAAGAGGAGAGCGCGCCTCTTTCCGCTCTTTTTCTGAAGGAATGATTGCGCAACGACCAGCCGGCTGGGGTTGAGGTCAGGCGAAGGGGACAGGGGAGGGGAACAAGGGGAGGGGAAGAAGGACTGGAGAGGGAAGGAAAAATAGAAGGAAGGATTTTTATCGCACTGAATATTTCAATCAATTGAACAAGAATTTCAACATGAAAGCAGTGGAAACCGACAGCAGGAGAAGCGTATCTGAAGGATAAATTTTCGAAAATAATCAGCAGTCAGAAGAAATCCTACCTCCACGCTGACTCGCACTCGTGGTGGATAGATCGGCAGCTGTCGTGGTTTGAATAGTTTCCGAAAGATGAGTAGAATACGTAACCTCAGCGTCTTCCATAGTAGGCGAATCCGCAGCTGCAATGTCAGTTACAAATTTCGAAAATGTTGGCTATCTAACGTACTAGTAGTCCACGTTTCGGGTGCGGATGAGGTTAGCAGGTATTGTGGGTCTCTGAAAATAGTGAAATATAATCAACAAAACGATAGGAAATTCACGGACACAATATTTTTTAAATCAAAACCATTCTGGACCATACTCACTTTCTTGTACACATCAGCACATTAAACTTCGTATCAGAATGTGCCTTCTGCCATTTTCCTGGAAATATCAATAAGCTAATACCGTTATCACGCTGTTGCAATTTAGTTAGTCCTATATCTATTCAAAATTTCAGAGACGCTCGCTGAATTGTCATCGCTTGCACTGACCTTTGAGCAAACCATTGTAGATAAACGTATTCGTCTGGGAAACATTGCAAAATGTTGTATCTAAAAATATTTAGTTCGACACAAAAAGGATAACATTCTACCGTCATCTTCATCTATGAAATTCGTATAATCATCGGTGTAGGGGGTGCTATCAATCCAGGCGCGGCTTCCGTCGGACTCACTTTGTGAATTATCTGAGGTAGAGGTTTTCGAAAATTTTCGCACTCTCATTTCTCGATCTCGGTCTAGAATCAGTAACTAAAAAATACATAATTGACATACCGCTCAGTTGACAGTAAATTCCAATCCAAATCTGACTATTCTGCTTCCCTTTTCCGGTCAGATAAGCTTGGATGAGATTTGACTGCTGTAAAATGTGAACTTTTCGTCCAGACTCGAGGCGATTAGAGAGAGAGAGCTCAAACAAGTTGTTTATCAGACCTCACTGCTGGTGATTGATGGCAAATGTCCACCGAATCCTCTGCACTTCAACTCCGCATCATGAATGGTCACAGGAACAGCCAGTGTACTCTTAAAATTGACTGAAATATATTGAATTTTCTCATATATGTATTTACCAATCGATAACATAGTCCGCCCGGCAGTTCAATCCATGAGCCGAAACATTTTGTGCTGATGGGAGCTGTGGATGGGTTCGGCACTTCATAAAATAGTTTATTATTGCCAGACCGATCAATGGGAGATCATACGCTTACTATTTTTCGAGATAGTTTGATCTGTAGCTGAACTGAGCGTGTTGGATGTCTCGGCAATCTCTGTGGTTGAAATGACATCGGTTGCTGGCGCATCTGTGGAAGTAGGTTCCACGTAACTAGCCGGTCTGTATTGTTTTTGCCGCTTTAAAAATGAGACAAAGTGAAAAACATCATACCTTACAGCGCAGACTACTAGCAGAGTCGGGTAATCGCCAGCATAGCGGGACGTTGAAACCCATTTTCCATCGTGATCAAAGAAGAAAGGGCGATCGATTGAACACCTCTGGTGACCTGTATAACACTGTAGAAATATCGACGGGCGTCAAAGCGATGCAACGAAAGAACAAGCTCACAAGTGAAAGGTTCCTGAAAATTCGTGTAGCTCGAGTTAAAATCAGGTCCGTCTATCCAAGTCCAGCGATGGGCTAAACGATTGTCGAATTAAATGAGTTTGAAGGTGAATTAAAATATAGATGAACTCACTCATCAAATCGCATCCAAGGTCAATGAAGAACACATCGAATGGAGAGAGACCCATCGCACCCGATCGCTCTCGAATCAAGACTGATGTCACCTGTAATTAATTATTTTTATGATAATTATTGGATGGGAAGTATTCAATAAAAGTAATGAGTCACTAATTTCATCTTCCCACATACCACGTCCTTATCATATTTGTTCAGAAAATTAGCGCTGCCAAAATGTGCATGATCATCAATGAAAGAGGAAAAGTGGCACCTTTCATGGAAAAAGAATGGAACTTCTCTGTCTTTTTTGGCTCATGATAGATACGACAGTTCAGAATGTTGAGGGGGTTGGGCATGATAAAGATAGGGAGGGAATACTCTGCGAGAAAAGACTTGGCCAAAAAAAGTGAAGTGCCAAAAGAGTTACTTTTACAAATTAAATATGATACTTACATCGGCCGACGTTATTGCTGGAAGAGTTGCGTTCTTCTGAGAACAGTAGTTCTGCGCTTCCTCAAAATTGATCATTAGACTAAATTCGAGAGTGACTCGACAACCTTGAAACCAATAATCTGATCCGGATCGAAATGAGAGTGGAAACACCAGTCTGGCGTGAGGTGTTTGAAATTATCAGGGCATTCGAAATCAGCAGGTGACTTTTCTAAAATAGGCATACTTTGGAAATAATTTTAAGAAAATTGAAAAATACCGATTGCGTTATCTCCGGTCTGTATATTGGATGCTTCTAAGGCTTCAATGCTGGATAGGTAAACGGTAAATGCCAGGAATATTAGTGGAGTGTGAAATGGAAACAGCATTCGCTCGAGCCTAAGACGGTACAAGCTCATTCCCGAATCAGGTAAAGAACAACAATCAAAAGTTTAGAAATCAAGCAAATGCAAGTAAATGAATCGCGTGTTCGAAATTCAATCAATTGAGAAAAGGCTATCACGAGTTTTCAAGATACGTCGTTCTTATCTCTGTTTGAGCCGATTATTGACTCATTTTCATCAAGGAAGGAGAAATCTTATCAACCCCGTAACATCCCATTTACAATTCTGTTATTCTGTCTGTGGTGGCTAAATATATCGGACCATTTTGAACGGATTTTTCTAGAGACTGTTGAATCACGTATTTATCACACAAATAATGGAGATACCCATACCTGTCCTAGCCGCCGGCTGACCCCATGTATAGGGATACGTGGTTGAGCAACGTTGTCGGACAACATCGCTCAACCATGTATAGGGGGTCATGGATGAGAAATATTTTTTGATCGATCGATAATTGGTACCATGCTCAATCATCTCTACAGTAACCCTAATTACCGTACATTGCTACCGTATCCCGATCCATCGCGAACTGGCTTATTTTCAAAAACTGCCCCGACAACGTTGCTCAACCACGTATAGGGGGTCATGATCCAAAATGGGTTGGTAGGTCATGGTGGAACTTGACCCTGAAACATATCCCAATGAGGTCTACAGTATACTATTATCGATTTTTGGCTACCGTAACCCTACCGTAACCGGTTCGGTGTGTCAACCATTTTAGCCTTGGGGCACACTTTTGCCAAATTGTATAAAATCGATCGGAAAATTTTTCTACCGTAATCTACAGTAATCTACCGTACCCCTGACTACGGTATCGCGGTCGGGCATCGAGAACTGACTTTTATGCTGTTTTTCGTTCTAAAAATTCGTTCTTTGTGCCTACATGCATAATTCATCGAGGAAATTTTTTTGGGGGTACCGCACTGTACCCTACCGTAATCCTACCGTACCCCGGTTCGGCGTGTCAACTATTTTAGCCTTGGGGCACACTTTTGCCAAAATGTCTCAAATCGATCTGAAAATTTTTCTACCGTAATCTATCGTATCCCGGACTACGGAAATCGCAGTTGGGTATCGGGAAATGACTTTCTTCAAAGTGTGTTTAAAAAATCGGTTCTTTGCATATTTATGGGTAACTTCTCGAGTAATTTTTTTAAGAAAATATGTTTAACCCAAAATCATTGTCTAGTGGCTAACGCGATAGGCTTGTAAGACGAAGGTTGGGAGTTCGCCGAAGGTGTCAAATATTTTTAGAAGACATCCCGGAGGTACGTATGTTCCCTTCGTAGCCCAAACTACCGTAATCAGCCTCTGCTCAGGTTTGGGGTATTTTGTGCTCGCTGAAAGTGATTGAAGCCTAAGACTTCTAAGCCATAGCAAATATAAAACAGCTGGCTGAAGAATTAGACCATCTAATTTAGTAACATTCTCGAAACTTCGCGAACATCACACACATTATTTTTTAAAGTGCTCAAAAATTGTTAAGACTCTTTAAATTTCGCAAACACCTTATGAATTGTGTACTGCACCAAAAGGGATTCTAGAAGCTAAGAAATATTTTATAGATCTTTTATACAAATTGTGTCGGTTCTGGATAATTTTTAATCAGAACCTTGTGAAGACTCTACAAAATATTGGAAGCTCTAGGTTAGAAGTCTTAGGCTTCAATCACTTTCAGCGAGCACAAAATATCCCAAACCTGAGCAGAGGCTGATTACGGTAGTTTGGGCTACGAAGGGAACATACGTACCTCCGGGATGTCTTCCCTGAACTCGACAAATTATGGCAAAAATATTTGACACCTTCGGCATTCGAACTCCCAACCTTCGTCTTACAAGCCTATCGCGTTAGCCACTAGGCAATGATTTTGGGTTAAAAATATTTTCTTAAAAAAATTACTCGAGAAGTTACCCATAAATATGCAAAGAACCGATTTTTTAAACACACTTTGAAGAAAGTCATTTCCCGATACCCAACTGCGATTTCCGTAGTCCGGGATACGATAGATTACGGTAGAAAAATTTTCAGATCGATTTGAGACATTTTGGCAAAAGTATGCCCCAAAGATAAAATAGTTGACACGCCGAACCGGGGTACGGTAGGATTACGGTAGGCCACGGTACGGTACCCAAAAATAATTTTCTCGATTAACTAGGCATGTCGGCTCAAAGAACGAATTTTTAGAACGAAAAACAGCATAAAAGTCAGTTCACGATGCCCGACCGCGATACCGTAGTCAGGGGTACGGTAGATTACTGTAGATTACGGTAGAAAAATTTTCCGATCGATTTTATACAATTTGGCAAAAGTGTGCCCCAAGGCTAAAATGGTTGACACACCGAACCGGTTACGGTAGGGTTACGGTAGCCAAAAATCGATAATAGTATACTGTAGACCTCATTGGGATATGTTTCAGGGTCAAGTTCCACCATGACCTACCAACCCATTTTGGATCATGACCCCCTATACGTGGTTGAGCAACGTTGTCGGGGCAGTTTTTGAAAATAAGCCAGTTCGCGATGGATCGGGATACGGTAGCAATGTACGGTAATTAGGGTTACTGTAGAGATGATTGAGCATGGTACCAATTATCGATCGATCAAAAAATATTACTCATCCATGACCCCCTATACATGGTTGAGCGACGTTGTCCGACAACGTTGCTCAACCACGTATCCCTATACATGGGGTCAGCCGTCAGCGCTGGACAGGTATGGAGATACCCGTAAGTAATAAAGCAATTTCATGAAATTCCAACTTTTATTACAATCGTATGCTCTCTTCCTCTTCCTCATCTATGATTTCTGTCATTTCATCAATATCGCTCTGCGTGCAGTAATAAAGGGCCCTTGCATTCAGCTTGAGATAGTAATCGTCCTCAGAGACCTGTAAAAGTATATTTTATCGAAGCGAAAAAAAACATCTTATTTCTATTCAATAATAATCAGGTGATCGCTATTTAATGGTCGGGCGGCAAGAGCGCACTCTTTCCTACATCTAGGCCCTCCCGCGCTCTGCCTTTGGCGCTTTAGTTCCGGATTGAAGGAAACTTCAATGAGGCCACTGTTTGAGAGGGAATGCCCTCCCCTTTATGGGGGTGTGGCTCCACCCTCCCACTTCCCTCAGAGGAGGCGGGACAAGGGGCGGGGCCTGGCACAGAACTAGGAAAGTGCCTAATGGCCTCACCTCTTCAAGCGCGACTGCCATCTTCTGTCGCAAATCCGAAAAGTTCGGTCGATCATCAGGTTTGTACTGCCAGCAAGTGTTCATTACCGTGAACCTAAAAATTAATAAATGTATATTTTATATAATTTTATAAAGTCGAGATCAGGTTAAGTATGTTTGTTATCATGTTTGTTATCAAAAACTCACATGTGATCGGTACAATTATCTGGTCGGTCCATACGTCGGCCACGTTTGAGCCGAGTCAGTATCTGAATCATGATTACTTGATTTGATCGGAATCGTGCGAAGGTATTGCGATAGATGTCTGGTGAAAGAATAACCTCGGCAGCCGGCCAATCCGGATATGGATTTCCACCCAATGTGATGATTTCGAAGAGAAGCACACCGAACGCCCAACTGAAATACATTTTTGAAAATTATTATAAATGAAAATATGTTCAATCATTTGTTATCTCTAAAGAAATCGTTACTATGTTTTAGTTTGCCTACAATTTTTGAAATTGTTGATACAACTCAATAAAACAATTTCTCACACATCACTAGCGATGGAGAAATCGTAACGCTCGATTGCCTCTGGAGACATCCACTTCAGTGGCAAGCGACCACCCTGAAATGATTGTCATTATTGATTTTCGAGAACTTCTTTATTTTGGCCCAGCCTTCGACCGCTCTGAATCCGGGGAATGCTCTACGAGAAAACATGGGGGTAAAAATGAGAACTGTTGATTTTCGAAATCAAAACTCTCACTCTTGAATGGTAGTGCTCGTCCTGTCGCTCCACTTCTCTACACAGACCGAAATCGCCGATCTTGCAGCTTGAATGCTAAAATAGTGCAGCGTGATTTTATTATTTGTTTTTACGCGATGCTACGATAACTTTCGGTAATTTACTTCACAAAGGGAACACAATGTGTCATAAATATTTAAGTACCTGACAATGATATCTCTCAAATCAAAACAAATAGAAATAGAATAGAAATAGAGTATACCTGATCAACGAGAATGTTCCTAGCAGCGATGTCTCTGTGAACGAAGCCTCGTTGACTAAGGTATTCCTGAATATATCACGTAAAATATTTTTTTTCTGTTTAAAAACGCATTTCAAAGAAGGAAACTCAATTTGCTCACCATTCCATAAGCGATCTGGACGCAGAACATCAATTGCTGCTTCTGAGTGATGATCTTTGATCTGTCGATTGAGGAAATGTCTTCAGGAGAACCGAGCATGAACTGCCGCCTGGAATAATGCTAATTTTTTTGTTCCCTTAATAATTTCCCTCGAATCGATTTTCTCCCCACCCAACCCCATTTTTACCAATTGTGAAACCTATTCCATCGTATACTGTTTATTCGTCTTGGTATTTGTAATCGATTGTCAATCATTTTCGATCTCATACTTCATTGTTAGTTCAGAGAAAAAGAAATGTACCAACCGTTCTCTCATGTAGTTCAGTAAATCTCCATGCACGCAGTATTCGATAATTAGAAGAGCAGGTTCACTCTGAGTGGCGCACGCGAGCATGTTCACTGCAATTGAACACCGTCATTGAGCGAGTATGCTAAGGGAAGAACAATGAAACACATTTAGATCGCAACTCAAACAGTACATTTAAATGACAAATTTATTACTAAGGTAAGGCTATTACCGAGTCTCTCGTGGTATCCCAATCGCTTCATCAGATCAATCTCCTCGAAGAATTGCATCTGCTGAAGTTTGTCGGCGGATTCTTAAATTTGCAACTGATTACCTTTTAGAACAATGACTTTGGAGTCCGATGAAAATTAACAAAAAATAGATACCGTGCAACATTTTGATCGCTACTGCATTGTTGTCCTTCCTCAGTGCTGATTGCTCGATGATTGATTTCCCAGTAGTAGTGGGGATGTTTGAATTGTCGACGATTCCTGGAACCAATTAAAAAAAAGTTTTCTTGATCAGATAATTCAAAATGAAGGGCGGATAAGAAGCACCTAATCACCATGACGTCAGTTCAAAGGGCGTGTCATTCCCTACGTGGTCAACGCCCCGGTTCTGCACGGATTTGCCAGGTTTGGCGGTTCATGGACGGTAGCTATAGTGACATAACAACGAACCAAGATACACACTGCCGAACGCTCCCTGTCCGAGTTTGGTTGTGTAGTCAATGCTAACGTGTCGGCGGTCAATTTCCCATTCGTCGAAACTGAATTATTCAAATAATAGTATATGATATTTATTTAAATAAAATTGTAAATTACACACTCTTTTCCCGTTCCATCCGCTTTAGGGAACGGCGTGTATCGCATACTGGCCGTTCTTTCAATAGCCTTATCTGCGGCGCCCGCAGCCGCTGCCGCAGCTTTGCCGACCTAACAATTAATAAAGCACTGGAAATTAAAGGTGGATGGTGGAAAACGAACCTGGAACTTGAACTTGCCCGCCTCTATGTTCAGGTCGATATTGGCTTCTCTGAGGTAATCGACCTGAAACTATTTTTATTTTGCAGATAATGTTTCCTGATATCAGGAACATTATTAAAATAATCCACTACGTAGATACACTAAACTACTATAAAAATTCATGAAATATTGGAAAACAAAAAAGGAAACTAACACATTCTTTCTTCAACCGATCGTCCTCGGCTTTTCGCTTCTCCAATCGATGACGGCGGCCGATTTGCCAAAAGCATGCACAGACTGAAACCGACGAGTTTACAATTATTCTGAGCTTACAGCACATGCCTAGGATTGAAATTCTTGTGAGACTTTCACCACAAGTGAATGAGAACCGCTAATTGCACTAACCTGCAGTGAGCAGGACTATAACCACAACTATCGAGCTTGCTACGATGATCAGTTCGGTTTCGTGCATTTGCGTGACGTCGCTGAAATATTTATCGATTTTATACAGGAACTTTCACATTTATCATGCTCAAATGATAATTTTGAACTTGTAACTGTCCCATTTTTTTTTTATAGTTTTACGAACTTCAAATGAAACAGCCAACGTGATGCGTCAAACCTACTCTGGATTTGGGGTGTGAGGTTCAGGCTGCTTGCATCCTTGATCGGTTCTGTAATTATACATGTCAATTGAGGCATTTTGTGCCTGCACATTGATTACGCAAATCGTGCACACCGCACGCAACACATTAAATTCTGACTCAAAGCAAGGGTTATTGCCATTGTATAGCGACCATCTCATTACTGGAAATCAAACAATAATACCTGTATGAACAAACAATAGCGTCCGTAGTGAATCCGTCCGAAGCCTGAGTCCAATTCCCATCCAATGCGTTAGAAACAAAGTGTGCATCATTGTCGTTGCATATTGATTTATCGGCTGAATAATTTATTGATGTTTTTTCCGGATAGCATCTCATAAATACTCACGTTCGGCGAAATTTGTGAAGCCCACCGGGCAGTCTTCAGTCCATTTTAATTCTCCTGTCAAATTCAGATTCATGGTTTATACTATCGGGTCTAAAAAACCTGACGAGCATTGCAGACCCAACCAGAAAATCGCAGAACCGCCGAATGTTTTGTTGACCTTATCCTTGACGAAGTCGTTTTCCTAAAACCGATATGCGCTGGTAAGAATACAATTCGATCTACAAAACCTGCTTTGTGAGAATTGTAACGACATTGCCCCCGATATTTTGACAAACTGCCTGTGCCTGAGATCAGAACATAAATTTTTGGATAAAATTTCAAGAGAACTCCAATAAAATCCTTTGCCGTATCGGGCTTCTTGAAAGCCAAGCACGCTCCTTCCCAGTAACTAGTGAACTGGTCCGGGCATTGAGTTATCCCAATTGACTGGGTTGTTCCAATACCTAAAACGAGACAAAATATAATTGGATTACATGGGGCATCCCTTACTTTGAGCCGAAGCGATGAATGATGGAAGGATAACTAGAAAAACGAGCAGGAAAATAGTGATGGTCGACATGGTTGATTGATGACTGTGTCGATGCTCGAAGGATTTAGAATGGTGGAAGGAGGCAGGGATTACCTCACTTTTTGATTTTCACCGGTCAGAGAGGACGAGAGATCACGGGAATTGGGGAGAAATTTCTCTAGTCTACACTGCCGATAAGAAGGTGACAAATGAAGAAGTGTCGGAATGACGCTGTAATCTTCCTTGGGGAGATTCACTCTGTGAATCTGATCGGAAGTCGATAATAAATCATAAACTATGAATTTCGCCACCCTGATTGTGTGTTACAATATTTGTACCTATTTTCTGTACGAAACTTCGTAAATTAGATAAACATGCGGGAAACTGAACTCTAGAGCCAATAATATTTTTTTCAGTTCTTCTTGATTTTATGCTGCCGTTTGTACTTTATTTTCAGAATTATATTCATGGACTTCTAGAAATTAATATTCTAGAAACTATTATTTTCTATTGTATTACGATAAAGACTGATGGTTATGTAATTTCATGTGGATCTTATTCCAATTTTAGTCCATGTTAAGGCGATTGTAAATAGTTATTCCTGAGCGGAATACAATGCAGCTCCTGAGACGAAATTACCCTGTGGCACTCCTGCTGCACACTCTAAACCTTTCCGATGACCAAGTCGGATGGTTCCAGAAGATATACTCAGTTGGATTGCTCCGATCTCCAGGCTTACATAAGCAAGGGGTGCGAGTGTCTCCAATCAGTCTTGTTCATCAACAAAGACTATGTCCCTGTTCGACTTCGCTGCCGCCTTTATCGAAACTCCCATCGAATCAGATGTCATCGAACAACTTCAACTTTCATATCGCTTGGGCGACATTGACAGGAGGGAGTATGTTACGAGAAGGAATATTGAGATGGAGGTTAGGCTATTTATTCACTTATTTTTTTAAAATAAATATATTTAATAAATATTTTCAGCTCGAGTCTCTTACTCGCCAGCTTCATCGAGATCGCTTCGATGGAGAAGAGTACTACCGCGACTTCTGCAGTAGACTACGGAGGCACATCGAGGAGAGGTAATGTATTTATTTTGTTGTACCACATCATTGAAAACTGTGAGAACTATTTTACCATTGCGCGTTCATGCTGTCTTCATAAAAAATCAATTTCAGTACTCGACGCACTTGCGGTGTCTGCCTCTGCCCATCTCCATCGCGCCGGGCAGTATTCCGCGGTTGCGGGCACGTCGCATGCCTTGCATGCGCGGAGGAACTGCTGTTCAAAAAGGGATTCTCCGCTCGCGCGCTAGCTCACCGCAGGTGCGCCTGCCCTTTCTGTCGCTTGGAATCGCCCGTCGTGCCTCTACTGGAGGAGTCAAATGAGGAAGAAGCATTGGCGATCGACGAGGACGAGGAGGACAGTGAAAAAGTGTACTGGATTCGAGCGTATATCAACAGGAAAATCAGCCAGAGGGAGTACATCGGCCGCTACATGTACCACATGCACGTAAGTTTTTACGCGTATTTTTCAAATTTCAAAAGAGGATATTTGGTTCTCATGTCGCATTGTATTTTCACCAAGCTGAATGATTCTTTGAAGATAGCAGACGTAACACACACGAAGAGTGGCGGTAGCCAAGGGCAGATTCACGCTGCCGAGTGCAAGCGACTCGAGATCGAGCTAGGAAGATCGAATGTATGCGAGGATCTGGCAATGAGTGCAGCTGAAGTACTTTGGATCAAGGAGAAGAAGGAGTCGATTGAGAGGCTGAGGGAGGAGAATAGGGAGAGGTTGGTGCAGTGCTGCTCATTATTTGTGATTTGGCAATTATTATTTCGACGTCTATTGCTTTTCGTGGAAAATGCCTCAGTTTTGCGTTTTTCATGTGCCGTAAACGGTTTTGTGATATTTCGCACAGTGACATGGATTGATTGATCCGTTGACGCAAAAATCATTAATTACTTTCAGCGATCACACGCATCACCGCAAGTGCGCCAGCTGCGCCGCCCGCTCGCCGCGCATCAACTGCGCCTTCACCGCGTGCGGGCACGTCGTGTGCGGCCATTGTGCTCTGGGTACGGTACACGCGGCAGAAGCGAAAGCGGCGGAACGGGAAATTAGCGGAATGGGAAATTATGAAGAATGGAAGATAACGACCGTCTGTCCGCTGTGCGAGAGACCATCGGCCATTGTCAGGCTCTATGAGACGACATCGACACTCGAGAAGCAAGAGTGAATGCTTCGTAACTATTTTCACCATATTTCTTTTCTTTCAAATATAATTTCCCCATCAATTCGTTTATTTTCCAATTCATCACATTTCCATGCATTGTCTCTTGACCTGATAAAATATTTTTTTTTAAATGGAGTCGAAAGTCCAGTGGTTAGTAAAGTATTGGCTCAGTTGCACGTGATCTTTATTCAAAGATTACGGTAGTCAGATACGGTAGCGGGATCGCCGTACGGTATCGATGGGGTACGGTATCTTCTCATCCTTACTTCACGCAGCATTTAGCCACGACAGCCACCTGAATAAACAAATGTAATTTTATTAATTAATTAATTGCTCACAATTATATTGCCAATAGCGAAAATCGCCGCGACCAGAGCCATGAAGAAGGAGCCGCCGAGCTGAATTTATGACTTGATCTTTGATCTCTGATACCCTCCAGCTATCATGAGCACTTACATTGCCAGACACAAGGTTGTGACCGGAGAGTGTTTTGAAGTTATCTGGAATACATTCGTTCATCACTATATATAGATATTCAAAATGTCTCCATATCTTCTCGCGGGATACACTCATTTCACATTACTCACCGGGCACTCCTTTGGCAAGTTTATTGTTGTCGTAGACGGCAAAACTCATGACACAAATGAGGAAGACCACGACGACAACCGACAGCGCGAGCAGGATTTTGAGCAGCGCCTAAACGTTATCTTCATTTTTTTGCACCAGACGTACCAGACATAATTATCCGTTTTCGGGCACGAAAATCATTCGTAGGTTTCCGATTTCACGAGGAAAACTGACCGCCTTGCAGCAGCAGGCGAAGGCGGTGAAGATGTTGTACGCGATGCAGACTACCTGCAGGTCAAAGATCAAAGATCAAGCAGGCATTCATTCTTATAATACCTCCATGAGGATGGCCAGAATGAGGCAGACGAAGATGGCCTGTTGCGACCAGGGCAGTGCCTGGAATGTGTATGTATATCTGATTTGATATACTATTTGATGTACAATTCGACTTAACGCACGTTGAATTTCGTCCAGTCCGGGTTGCACGCGCCCTTGGTCAATGTATCAGCGGAATCAAGGTCGAGCCCAAGGGAGCTCGCGTCGCACGGTAGCACTCCGCCGACTGTTCCCTTGCCCTTGAGCGGTTCCGGGAGCAAGCTCTCGTCTGGTACCCTCCAGGCTGAATCAATCCATAAAGTTTGAGAGTCACAGTTATTGTGCCGCCTACAGCGCACCAACCTTTGTTCCCCGACATCAAATACTACAGTATTCCAATGATACGGGTATTCATAGTACATCTATTTCCCGCAGTTGATTCTCCGCTCATATGCCGTATGAATATACCAAGTTCGTCTATCTTTTGCGTACCCTTGCACAGTACAACAACCGTCTACTCATCAACTATTCTACCCAGACTACCGTAGTGATGATAACTCGGCACGCGCCTCTCTTTGATTTGCATACTGTCTCGTCGGTCAGTCAAGCGAATGAGTATGTAATTCGAGGAGAATGAGCTCTACCCCGTAATTGAACGCACTATCTTTGGCGAGCGATCCGATGCTGAGGCCGAGCGTGATGACGCCCACGATGCCGTAGATGATTTGGAAGATGAAGGCGCACATCTGAAATATTGATCTTTGTCTCTGATCTTTAGTCTCTAATTGCTGATCAAAAACGACACCTCTTATCCGCGAGCGATCGAGAGGACGGGAAGAGGGGTCGAGTAGAGGGCGAGTGAACCACTCCGCACGAAGGAGAGAGCGATGAATGAGGGGAGGAGAGAGGAGTGGAATGGAGAAAACAGGAAATGACACGTACAATTATATGTAAATTGCGCAATAAATATTTTCAATTTCATTAATTCACTTTTATTGTTTTTCAAAACCTATTGTGCGAGTGAAAGGCGACCCAGATTTCTCATCTAGCGAAATTTTATTGTCGCGTTTCCTTTTCGTTGAGCGTACCTTGAATACGTATTGCTGTTCCATCTGAGCTGAGAGGTAATTGTTTTTGTGCGAGATAAATGCGTCTGTAGTGGCGGATATTAGACTAATCTATTCTGCCGGCGAGCAATGAATACGCGTCCCTTCCCCTCAAATTCCGTCTGCCATTTGTGTATCCTGGTACTTTTCTCGTACATTTTGACTTAAGTTCGGTGTTCAGTTTGCTCAACACACCCAATCCGTCTCAGTTTTCAACAACACCCTTTCTTTGCTCCCATTGCCGTCATTCCTTCCATTTCGAACCACCACATAATTTGAACAAATTGTTCCCTTGCAAGGTGTATTTGCTCAAAACAACCAATAAATTTGTATTGGTCAAACTTGTGACATCCTTTCCACAACAACCTTTGCTCAAAATATGTCATCTCTCATATTGGAACCAATTTCGCCGTTCATTCATTCCTTTATTCAGGCGAATGCGTCACCTGAGTGTGTTCGTTTTGCATTGGGTCGTTTTCTCGATTATTGACGCAAGAAAAATCGTGGATGAAAACTCGCAAGAGGCGCTCTGGGAAGCAGTCAAACATCGCTACGTACAGTGGAATGTTTCAATCAAGGACGGGTCTGTAATTCTCTTTTTTCGGTTTAGTGTCCTTTAGAGCTCGAGAAATGATACCACGGTCTCTTCATTTCACACACTCTCTCGCCGACCGAGCGGAGAGTGTGCAAAATGAAGAGACGTCGGTATCATTTCTCGAGCTATAGTGTCCTTCGCATAATCATAGAATGCATCTCTGTTCTATTTTCTGACTATGGTTTGGCGCTGTTGAGGCAAAAATTCCAAGGGCAGCTGCCTCTTTTTCAGTGAAGTCAATCGTCCTCCACGTCGAGGACCCTTCCTGAAGGTCGTCTGCACTTCGGATACGCACGCGAATCTCGCGAAGATTATGGACAGGATACCGGTACCTTGCTCTACCTTGCTCTTTCGTTGCTCTGACCTTTGAAATGTGACTGGATTGAAGAGATGGATTCTTTATTCAATCAAACCGAGTTTCATTACCGATACTGAGGTTAATAAGATTATTTGAAAAATGTTGATTTTAGGACGGTGATGTGCTCATCCACGCCGGCGATTTCACCAATTTCGGCAAAGTAGAGGAAATTGAAGAATTTGACGCGTTGATGGGTTAGATTTTCAATCATCTTTTCAACTGTCCAGTCGATGAAAATTGGAGAATCTTCATAGGAACGCTTCCGCATCGACACAAACTCGTAATTGCCGGAAATCATGAACTGGGGTTTGATGAGACGGAGAACCTCGACATCAGGAGGAAGAAATATCAGGTATGGGGATTCAAGAGCTCTCTAACACTTTCTCGTGATATTTTTCATCTCTAACTGTCCCTGCAACCATATCAAGTGGTTTCTATTCAACTTCTAAAAGTAATTTTGTTATCAGAATAACGGCACTGAATTTGGCTACGAATTGCTCGGGAACGTGACGTACCTGCAGGACTCGCATGTTGAGGTAAAACAAGGGATTGACAATGAAATTGAACAATGAGGAGAGCATTCTATTACATAGAAACCCTCATTTCTCGAACCTAAATTCTCGTCATTTGTCAATCGCTCCGCCAAATGACGTTTGCTTTGGACTATTTTGATGATGTTACTCCCATTTCATCTCGACTTTTGTGCACCGAAATCGAACTGAAAATACCACGTGTTCTCGAAAAATCTCTCACTCTCAAGCTCAAACCGCCAAGTATCAACGCCGACTTTTCGCCCACTCACAAAAGAGATCACTGCAATTAGTGCTTGCATCTCGCCGGCTCTCTCAGTTTTGTGCTATCTCTAGTTTTTCTCTGACTATCAATGATTAGACTCTCTCATTTCGTAATGCTCACTCGTTTCTCTGACGGACGAGAGATAATGCAGGATGAAACGATGAGAACAATTTAGATCGATGGCCTCGTATTCTACGGCTCGCCGTGGCATCCGCTCAAGGTTAGCCACTTTTTTGCAAAGGATCTTGACCAGTGAAAGATCATTTCCGTTTCAAGAGATTTCAATTAAGAAGTTAAGAAATGACATCATTCTGACATACCTAAAATAGACAGGTTTCAAAGAACATAACTGAAATCGCCTTTGGTTTCAGGGCTACCCTTTTTACCGTCCCCGAAACCTGATTGGCAAAGAGTGGAGTCGATTCAAAAGAAAAATTGATGTGCTTATCACGCATATTCCTCCCCTTGGTGAGAGTATTATTTTTTTACTGAAATTAAAATTAATTTTGAAGGCTACCTCGACCTGTACCCTCCCGTTGAGCGCTGGGGCGATTTTGCGCTGCTGAATAAAGTGAGTTTACTAGGCGGTACACTCGATCACCGTCCAGGATCGATAACTATCTCTATTGATATCGTATCAACAACAAATCGATTATTGATTAGATCAACGACTTGCGGCCGAAATTTCACGTTTTCGGCCACAATCACTACAACTTCGGAGCGCTGTCCAATGGGCCGACGACATTTATGAATGTTGCTTCGAAGAGGGTGAGTACAACTACAAATGCATAATATGAAATCGATAGTACCAGCAAAAATGCGGATCGTCATGTCAAAATACAATAGATAATGAACTAGAAAACTCGTTGGAGGGCGAGATAGCACGCGGAAATGAGAGAGTGAGTATTTCGAAAATACGAAATATTATTCAGGGCAAGGGAAGCGGCTACAACGCGCCTCTTGTGTTCTACATCGCAACAAATCGGCCACGATAACTCAATTTTTCGGAACTTCGGCAAAGACTCCTCTCCTGTTATGAACGAAGTCTGTTCCGAAAGTTCCGCATTTGTACAAATAATCTTTGTACACTACTCTATACGCGACTTGATTTGACTGATAAAGCGACTAAACTATAAAAAAATTATTGGTGGATTCACGACATTGTCTATTGAGCCACAGATTCCTTTCGAGTGAAGGCCTCGAATGAGTTGGGCTCCTCATGAGTGTGATGCTTGATCTTGTGGACGACTCTGAAAAAGCAGAATTCATTCACGATATCAGAAAAAATTATCAAGCAAGGCTGTTTGGCCTGTTAGGAACAGTGTATAGAATGAATTGATGATCTGAGGGAGGAGATGTGGAAGGCGTTTTACCTGAGATAGAGCCCGGCTCCAATGACGCAGATGATAAATTCGATAAGCAGCAGTCTATAGGTGGTCAGATAGGCAGAGAGGAAGAGCGGAATGGCGGCCGAGAGGGCCTGCGATTGATTTATTGATATTTTGGTATCATGATCGATACTTGATCAGTGCATAACCTTGAACATTTGCAACGCCAACCCAGTTATTTCGGTCACACGCTACGATGATAGTTCCGAAAAACAGTTTCGATTTTCTATTTGTGGCACAAAGGTCAATAGTTTCAATATGGCACGCTCTCACAAGAGCATCACGTCATTCAATGTGCATTTTCAATCTGGATTTATCATTTACTACATTTATCATAGATTATTTACTTTATAAAGTTCCCTGCTAGAGCTTTTTTGTATTGAACATACAACCGAAAGTGTTCATTACTTTCAACATCTTGACAAGCAATATAGCTAAGTGTTACTTACTTTACCGATAGTTCCACCTATCTGCTTCGGTCCCCCTATTGATGTCACCCTATCAAGATAGAACATCAAGACGCTTGCAGCTCTCGTTCCCAATCATTATCATCCCCTTTGTCAAGGTCGATCACCCTTTTGATGCGGGTGTCGATGAAAAAGCTGAGCATGCGCTCCTTTTCCTAGCTCGTTCAAACAATCAATAGTCAATCGAAGCAGGAATATTGTCACTTTTCTATTTCGAATGCGAATGATATTGAGGGAAAATTGCAAGAAAAGGGTGGGCAAAGTAGGAAAAAATCGAATATTACCTGATAGAATCGAGCCACAGCGAACACTTGGGCCTTCTTTGAAGGGATCGCGAGGGCGCACATTACGGTTCTGCAAATTTTCACGATAAGGAGCACCGTAGCAAAAAATATCGTAAAATCAGTTACGCTCTAATCGAACTGGAACTGGCACAACCATCATAAACCTCCACCTGGATTGCCAATTCATGCTCTAAGATCTTTTCACAGTTATTTGTTTTGAGGGAAATGAAGAGGGGCACACGTTTCTTACTAAATTCTTACTAAATTCCTTATGTTGAGCTAAATTTCTCACCTGTTCGTATTATTCGTCGAGTCGAGCACTCCGAAGAGAAAGCCGATAATGAGCGCCATCGGGACACTGGCAAGAATTTTTTATTTCAAGCTTCAAATCAGAGAAGAATCATTCTTCTCAACACTCAGAGATAATGAAATCATCGTGAATCACATTGTTTTACTCATCGAGTCAGATTGGCAAGTTCGCGAAACTCACTTGGGCTGAATCAGCAGGGTCGGGTCATTGTTGGGCACTGAAGTCGATCTATTCGCAGTCGAGATGAGGATGAGAATGAAGCAGATGGCCTGTAATCACTTCACTTAAAATTATTTTCATCGCAAGCATTTCCTCGCTACATGTGCATGATGGTTCACTGATAGATTAGCGATTACCAATGACGTCATCGCTGAATAATCGTTACTCACCTGTAGAATCATGGACAGAATGAGGCTAGTTTGCCAAATTGCGGCAAAAATTGAAAATTTGCCTGTACTACCGCATAAATGTCTTGCTCACCTGCAGTACCATGGACAGAATGAGGCAGGGTGTCTGGCCGAAATTGTTGATGCGCTTGGCGAGAGGCACGGTTAGCAGGCCCACTGGAATTGTCATTATTTTCTTTTTTTTTCAAGTGTAATCGTTTCTCGAAACATTGTGAAGAAGTTCTTCTAACGAATTTTGTATTACTGTGAAACTCAACTGTTGTCAGCAGAATAATACAATCATAAAATTTCAGCTTACTCGCAAACTCTCCGATACTGAACATGCATCCGTAGATGGTGATGACATACGTGCTGTGCGAGAGGTGCTTCGTGAACTGCAATGGCGACAATGCATTGCTATCACCTAGCTCACTTTGAAATGCGTACGATGAAATTACATAAGTCTGTTGTTGTTTGTTTTCAAACAGAAGTCACAAAATCATTGGCTCTATCGTATTCAGTGATATTTCCCAACTCAGTGAAACACACTTGCACAGGAATATTTGTTTTTTAACAAGAGCCGCATAGAAATTGATAACAAATGTTGCACGCTAGGGTTGTCGATTCAATACCGAGATCAATAGTATTGCATGCCCTTCCCTCCCTGACTCCGCCCCTGCAATACTCTCGCAAGGAGAGGGAGAGATGGGAAGAGGGTGCAATACTCTCGCACTCTTGCAATAGTATTGCATCCCCTTCCCATCTCCCCTCCTCTCGCCTCCAAGAGAGGAAGAGGGTGCGGGAGTATTGCAGTTTTGCAATACTATTGCAAGAGTGCGAGAGTATTGCACCCTCTTCCCATCTCTCCCTCTCCCTTGCGAGAGTATTGCAGGGGCGGAGTCAGGGAGGGAAGGGCATGCAATACTATTGGTATTGAACTTGCAACCCTAGCCTTCTCTATGTTGACATGTTCTCACCTGCAGAGTGGTCGGGTAGATGGTGAGCCACACTGCGCACTGCACTCCCACATAGAAGAAGTGCGGGGAAAGCTGGAGGACGAGAGGGTCGAAGAAGGCTTTGGCTGTGTCGACGATTGAGTCTCCTGCAAGATATGGTTCGAAATACGAAAAAATTCTATTGTAATTTTACTTTGCTTTGTTTTCTCTCTTTTGCTTTGTTTATAAATACACGATCAGTTCAAATGAGTTTCATGAGGATTTTATCCTCTCAGGATTTGAATTCAATTCAGTTTTCGGTCTGTGTATGGTGAAAAAAAAATTTGTGCGAATTGAAATTCATCGTGTTCGAAGTCAATCATATTTCTCATTCCCGATATAACTGAATAAATCTAATACGTTTTTTAAAAGTTTTACATAATGAAATAAGGACTCACTAATTTCAGCGAACTTCGGCTTCTCCTCAGTGTCCTTGGCGATCGAGGCAATACAGTCCTGCAATTGTTATTGTTGTTATTATTTTGCTATTGTTATTTTTGTTGTTGTTTTGGTTTTCACAACACAAACAAGTACCTTTACTTTCCTCGTCGGGAGCATGCAGTAGATCACGTTTGCAAGCAGTCCGATGACGGTGAATGCGCCGAACATACATCTACAATATTATTATTATTATAGTTATAAAAACATAAAAAAGTTTGTTTTGTTAAAGTTTTTTTTAGTTTTAGTTTTTTTCAGGCGCAGCTTGTGCAATTATCATTGACCTGAAGGATCACTCTTTTTTGTGACACTCGTGAAACTCAATTATACTGTTTGTTTCCTTGAAAATGTCGACCATTAAAAAAAACTCGCTGGCATGTCCGAGAACTTATGGGTTTTTTCTTTTATTGTTAAATCTCAAACCTTTCGCTTTGATAAATTCACCACATTTGCATGCGGTTCCCTGGTCATATTTATTTGCCGATTTTCTCTCAATACTCGATCAACTCACTGCACTTGCGTGTCCGAGTATTCCTTGTACAGAGATGGTTTCGTCGAGTTCGGATTCATTCGGATGAGGGGAACGATGAGTAGACCGCCCACCAATGTTCTGGAATTATAAATTATTTATTGAATTTTTACTTATTTGGTCATTTGTGCTTTTACCATCATTATTTGAGGTCACTAATCACGTTTTTCAGCAGACGTAGGAAAACAACGTACCCGAAGCATGCAATAGACCACTCGAGTCCGTTAATCTTCTCGATGGAATGAACTGTGGAGATCTGGGTGAGGTAGCGAGAGTAGCCCGCGTTGTAGACTGAAGAAAATTAATTCTGCCCATGATAAAACATAGGGATGACGCGGCCCATCAATTCCAATCAAAACGTGAGATAACAAATGTTGTTGTTTTTTTTTGCTGGAATCAGGTGAAGGGATTGAGATGTTAGCAAGAGAAGTAATCCTCACCTGCATAGAACAATCCCAGCAGTGCTCCGGACACGTAGATAATCATTTCATTCTCGAAGATGTACGATCCGAAGGAGAGAGTGAAGAAGAGCGAGCCGAGCACCATCGTCCACTGGAATGCAATTCTTCACCTTCAATTGTGTTGCATTTTTGGTAATTTTGCTAAATGTCTTCAATAGTGTTACAATTTTTTAATGATCACAGGCCAAGCAGTCAAGCAGCCTCACTCACGCGCCCAAATTTTTCTCATTAACCTTCTTATTCTTCTCACTGACTGAACCCTGTGAAAACGTACACTAAAAGCCGATGCCAAGAGAGTAATTCAATAATTACCGGTAACCTTACCTTAGCACTCATGAAGCACAGCGCGGCGGGCGCCACGATGTGTCCGATCATGTTGAAGGCGTACATGATTGCTTGGCTGAAGCGTCATTTGATTAGTTACATTTTTTTTACCAGCTGTTTGATATTTCATGAACTTTTTCATATCAGCCAGGCGGAAGTCAGTAACCTTTTTTGGTATTGGTTTTTTTGCTAAAGATTGGAAAGGCTGGATCATTATTGCGTATTGAATCGTATTGAATCGTTATTGTTATCAGTGGAATCTTATTGATCACATGAACCGCACCCGTAATATCCGGCATGCCGATTCATATCCTGTGGATTGCGTTGGTGTACTGAGTAGAGAACTGACTCGACAATGAAGGAACCTTTAAAATTAATTAATTAATTATTTTAATTACTTATTATTTATAAAATTTATAGATATTTTCTCCTCTGTCTGTTTCACAACATTCGCTTTCTCCTTTACTATTGGCTAGACGGCAAGTTAACGCACTAACTAATGAAACTGCGACCACTATCTCGAGCTATACTCCCTTTGCCAAAACCGTAAATCACCCCCTCGTTCACTAGAGCGCATTCCATTCTTAATAGGCGCTGCGTCGCTCAGAGAACTATCATTGTTCTATTATCTGTTTCTTTCATTGTGCAATGCTCTCTTGTTTCTTTGAATGGCGAGAGGTACGGCAAAGTGAGGAGACGAAAGCATTGCCCGATCATTGGCTGGTGTATTGTTGGCCGAATTGGCTCGCGCTCTATCACGCTTGGCTCCTTTGATAACGCGTGAGAATGGGGAAACACCACCCATAGTAAAGAGTCGAAACGTCTAGCCAAAACCAAATGAATAGCGTTTTCGGAAGCTCTCTTGTGATGAATAGAAGAAAATAGGTATACCAATATTCCAGTTATTTTACGTTGTATTTTCATATTATTAATTGAATTGGCATTTCTATTATGGAGGAGGAGGCTTCATGTAGTTTTATTTCTATAAAAGTCCATTATCCTTTCTAAATGGCGCAGCATAAAGCGTGCTTGCTCAATATTGTAAATCACCAAACCGCAGGCCAAGAAATCAAAGCAGTGAACGGATAAAGGTCACGCAGATAAAAGATCAATAGTTGGAAAATTAGCAAAACATACGATAAATTTCGAAAATGTTCGGAAAATTTAACGTACCGGTATCGAATCCAACGAACATGCACATGTGTGCGATTCCGAGTATGATTGCTGTGACGAGGGCATAGCGAGAATCCTTCAGATTGGACAGCATCCTGACCCGCCGGGAGGATACGGTAGGTCACTTGGCCACTCGGGGTTACGGTAGTCTGAGCTTAGAGCCCACAAAGTCGAAGAAAGCTCGAGATCCTTTCGTCGAGTTACTAAGGCGTAAAATAGCAGCTAGCTGACTCCGCCCCTTCTTGTCTGTTCTCTCGCTGGAGCTTGGCGATGTTCCCCTATCGAACTGTTTGATAGCGGGGGATGGGAAGAGAGCCGCAAAAGGGAAAGAGATCTGTCACGTTGGATAGCCGAATGTGGGAAAAGCCCATTATCCTCTATCGATCGCAATAGGTTATGCGGTTGAACGCCCACTCCGTTTCCCAGAATTGACGTGTACCGAAAATGAAGCAAGGCATCAACTTTGAATAGCTTTTTCAATTAAAAAAATCAATTGCTTCGTCGTAACTATAATGTAGTTGAGAAAATCCAAATTGCCTGAGATAGACGAAGAATGATGTGATTCTAATTCACTGATTACTCAACGAATCGAAATGGGAATACGAAATGTTCACACGCTTGCGATAGTTCACTGAACGAATGACACATTGGTGTGATAATAAAAGGATTCTTCCCAGCTTTTGTCCCGTCCAGGTACAATGAAGCGATGTTTATGAGTTTTTATTCCAAAAAATTACAATAATTATTCAGTTGGAAGGAATGAATCCCAATAGATCTTGAGTTGATCAAACTAGGCAGCTCTTTGATTTTGCTTCTTCTTGTCGATTTCGGAAATACGCGGCGATTCTGTAAGAGACATTAGCTTGAAATGTAATGGAAAAGTTAGTCCACTAGCATAGTTGCTCCCAGGGAAGAATTTAGATTTTAATTGTGATGAAGCTCACCAGGAGCAACTTTTCCTCTCCTGCAGCACTTCAGTGCAGCATGCTTGGCACGAAGACGCATTCCTCTGAATTAGATTTCTTTTTTTTTTGAAATTGTTTCCCGAACATCATTTCGTCCTTTTTTTCTCACTTTTTGTAGATCACTAACTTCTCACGACGCAGTTTTGCTAACTCTCTTACAAATACTCGATCTCTCGTCGCTTCAATAGCTAGATTGGTCGGGAACGATAGAGTTTTAGCGTGTACTAGAGATCCCTTTTGTCTGACCTGCGAGAGATCATTCTACATGAGAGAGATACGCGTAAAATTATCATGATTCGCGTAGACGTTCCGGCAAATTCGCCAAATTGATTACGATCAAACGTTTACGATACATCCCTATCAATGATATGTCGAAAACATTTCAGACTGGAACCACTCGGTAGTTCCTTCAACACCTTTGTAACGAGAATGTTAAAATTTTCAGCAAAGAAGGATTGCATCAATACTCATATTATTATTTGCCAGCAGTTCGAAGAAAAAAGAGGAGGGCTATCTGATGACTTTATCAGTGGGATTGCAATAACAATTGTCAATCCCAAGCATTCCTGAGTTGGTCAAAGTATGCCTCGCCATACGTCTCCATCCGTTTATCAATGTCGGAAATACGGGCGGTGCCTGAAATACAAATCGCCTCATCCGAAAATGTTCAACGATGTTGGGTCATACGTGCATTTTTCCGCCTTCTCAAGAAGCTACGAATCATAGCGATCGTCTTCAGGCGCATGTTTCTGCAAATTTAATCTCTATATATATATCAGTGCGTTCGCCTAAATATAAGAATCGCACTCCCCTCGGTACAGCAAAAAATGACCGTATGGGTTTTCGTAATTTTATGGTAGGTCTAGGTGCCCTACATCGATTTCTGTTAGTGAGATGTTCTTAATTTCCTAATTTG
>LS485006.1:87986-114172 GCA_900490705.1 Pristionchus arcanus
AAGAGTTGAATTGAGAATTTTGCTTGGGTGTCTGGGGTCATTAGGAAAATACTTTTCATGGATAATTAAGGCATGGCACACTGTCTGAAGCACCGAGACTTCACTGGGAACCATTTTGATTGGAAATCTCGACTATTAGGCCACGTCACGCTCACAAATTTTTCAAGAAAGAGTCCTCTTTGGAATATTTTTGACCAATTTAAGCTCAGATTGATCGGAAGCCTTGCTACCACCTAATTTGTTGCATCTTAGACACTCTTGCCTCATAAAACAGTGGAGCCAATGCACACGCATCACGCAATGGAGTGAAGGGAATTCGATCTAGATTGCGATGTAAATGTGTTCAAGAGGACTTAGGCGAGCTATTTATGCACTTTCAAGACTAGATCCTCGAAAATTCGAGGTCAAAACATCGAAAAAAGCCCGAAATCGAATCTACTCTTCCGGAAGAGTCGTCACTCTTCCGGAAGAGTTAATCCCTTTCCCTCTCACTCTTCCTCTCCCTCTCATTCCTCGTTGCGCCGAGAGGAAGACCCTTCCTTTCACTCTTCCTCTCCGCACTCTAATCCCGACCCTGGCAAATAGTGCTCGATTAGAACTTACGCAATGATAGGCGGCCATAAAGCTCATGTATGTGGGAAATATCGTGGAGAACAATGTTGCGAAACTGAAAAAAAACACACTTATATTTCGGTACTTTAGAAATAATTCCGCTCACAGCGCCATTGTCGTGACAAATCCTCGTAGCAAGACAGTAATCAGACAGGCCGGGAAAAGGGCGCGGGTAACGTACTCAACCTCTCGCATCTAACATTGAATAAAGATGATGTATATAACTTATTGAATAATTGAATTCATTCTTTAGACGTTTACCTGATATCGACTACCAACATCCCGTAGGCCGCTGTAGGCTTTTCTTGAGTAAACATTGCAGCAGAAAAGAAGTACGAGTGAAAATGCTCCAACTGATAGGACAATACTACAACATTCAATTACGAGCCCTTCTGCAGTAGATCAAATTTTTCAACGGTTTCCTTGCAATAAAAACTCACGAAAATGTACCAAATAGGCACAGTATGCTGACGCGGAAATACACAATATTTCTCCAGAGACTATTACGCTCCAGTGAGGCCCAGACTCTTCATACCTAAAAGGTCTAAAATATCAATAATTGTGGGCGTTAATTGGAGTATTCGGATTAGACGGAGGAAATAAATAAGAGAAGTGTTTACTAACCTCTTCAGTCTTGTGCAAGCGACTGTTCTTTCAATAATCAGCAAGAAGTTATTCAAATCGGTGAGAAAAGAACCAATTTCATTTAGTGGCTGGATGGATTTGAAGAAAACTGAAAGAAAAAGTGTAGGTTATCAAGCATTATTAGGGTTGCCATGAAGACGAATTCACATCTTCATCCTGACAGCTCTACATAATAGGTAAAGGTCAAACTGACTATGAGAATACATGAAGCCACGATCATAGTTATCGATGCTGAACCAAAATCCGATCTTGAGTATGTGACAAAGCATAATGCAAAATTGTCCAAACGCAATGCAGATTAGAAAGAATCTGCAAATGTTGTTAATGAATTGTAAAATTGTTTTTGTTTCACAGATTATTCAAAGTTTGAAATATCTCAAATTTGATAGTACGAGTAAGGTAAATTAAAAATTAGTACTAACTTGCAGTTCCCGTGAATGGCTTTGAAAGAAGAAATTACTCGGAGGGTGAAGAGAAACGTTAGAAATGAAACGATAACAACGGCAGTTTGGAAGCTTATCACAAGTGTGTAGCTGGGCTCGCTCATGGTCTTCTAGTATTATGTTGTGGATTTTTTTTAAAATTGACCAGTCAAAGAAGAAAGAGCATGTAAAAACAAGTGCGAATGCGAAGAAATTTTTTTCAAGAAATAAATAGCAAGACAGAAGTAAATCGATCGAGAAGGGAAGCGTGTAAGATACTTTTCGGGATGAAATTCCAATACTCTACGAGTTGGTGAGAATTTTGTAGCGCGTTCTCGCGTTTTTCAGAGTCTTCGAGTTTGTGCTAGCCTGTGGGAAATGTCCAGTAAACTCCATCTCTGATTCTTTAGTAAACGTCAAACTATACATTGATATTTATATTATGGTGACGGAGACAATAATTTACAAATACATATGTTTTAGCTAGCAAGGAGTCGATGAATCACAAATTGTACAATAGTAAGTAGTGAGAGAGATCCGGATCCTGAAAATTCATTTTTGGATGATAAGATCAAGAAATCATACCGATAGTCGACGATGTTGTAATGTCGGTCGTTGACGTCGTAGTTGATTCACCTCGCGTTACTGTAGTTTCAGATGTTTTTGGTGGAATTGTTGTGGACTTCTCAGGTGCAACTGACGTTGGTTGGGCCTTAAAATCGCATTTTAACGCTTCTTATTGTTGACAAAAATACCATTGAACTCACTTTTGCTGTAGTAGTTATTGTAATCGATTTAGTGCTGGATGTTACCGCTTCTTCACATTTTGTCTGGCTGTATGAGTACACAAGCGCGAATGAATTCGTGGTGGATTGAGCGAAATTTACCTCGAGCTTCTGAAATGTCTAGTTGGTCATGCACAGTGATATTTTCCTATTAATTTATTTCGAGTGATATTCGGAATCAACTTGCATGTGTAAGGACGCAATTTTCTTGCGGTGTCATGAGATCGATTCCGAGATAGCTACAAAAAAAGTTGTGCAAAATTAATTATTGATGATGCATGATCATTCATTGAAACGGAAAAAAAAACTCACTTCGTTAATCCGTAGTCGGTTTGCACATTGAGCGGATGACGGTCATCAGTGTTTATGAAAATTGATTGGTGCAGGGAATGAGATCTGTAATTACATTCAGTTTTTTTTTCGTGAAAACAACTCACTCTGCCGAGAAAAGACTGTACTGCACCAACTCTCCATAGAGACTTGAGCGATAGATCTGAAATTGCATCGCTCATGTATCCACCAACTAAGAAAATGATAGATTTTAAAGAGTGCAATAATATAAAAGAAATACGGAATTATTATTCCTTACCTGACCCGACTCACATCCAATGAAACCCTGCGAGGTGACGAATCCACTCGATTCAATGGCCAGATTTTCGTAAGCTGAAAATCGTCCTCTTTGCAATCGAAGAGATTAAATATTTCATACCGAAAGTTAGTCCTGCTTTAATCGAGTTTTTCGAGTCTATCAAGTTGCCTGTAAATGAATCCACCTTACAAATATATGTGAATATTTATACCTTGCAGGTCACTAAAGTAGATGCTTGTTATTGGCCCGTTGATTTGGAACGAAATCTCTTCATCGAGTCTGAAAGATAAATATATTATACTTTCTCATATTCTCTCTCCTACTGGTCTGTCTGCTTGACCAGATAGCATTACGAAAGTGTGAGGCACTGGGGGCGAATTTTCAACTCACGTTGTCTGCATCAAACTTCTGCATTTGTCGGGATTTTCACCGTTAGCGTCAGCATTGTCGAAACCTGTCGCGAAAATGGTCGCTATCGTATCCTAAATACAGAATATTAGGAAATTTACAACGATAAATAAAAAACACGTAAGTAAGTTGTAAATACCTTATCTCCCGCTATGGTCGTTCCCGGCCTCTTCCTCCCTCCTCTCTCCACTCAGTTCGTCAAAGGTCAGATACGAGTGGAATGGAAAATAATCTCACGATACCCGTACCCTTATCCAGATTGATCGCGTAGATCACGAATGGCGCAGCAATTTGCTCGATATTCTCATTCGAGAGGTAGATTGTGATGGATGGCTGGAATTACTGTTTATTTTACATTTTATTGCTTAAAAAACGAAAAAAACCTCTATAGCTCCATCCGAGATGTAGTAGGGCTCAATCTCTCTCTTGTCCGCATCGCGAAAACCAGCGAATTGGAGGAGACTGAATTTATGGTTATGTTTCACTTATTTTTTCAATGCTAACATTTTCTTTCAATCCATTTCCTTGAAAACTGCACAAACGGCTTCTCACTTTACACTCCATTTCCGATCCTCCGGTGATATTATCAGATTTCTATAGATATATTCGTTTTGCTCGCCGCTCAGTGTGGAAACGAATATGACGCATTCTCTGACGCTCGAGCACTCCCCGATTTCCGTCTGAAGTATTCACAATGTAAAATTATAAATAAATATAATTGCCTCATTTTTTAAATCATTGTATCATCATCGATTTCTATTAGGTTGGTTACCAGAACTTTTAGAAAACGTCTTTTAGAACTTTTAGAACTTTTAGAAAACGTTTTTTCTAAAACGTTTTAGAAAACGTTTAAAAAAAAAACGTAGAAAACGTTTATAAAAGCTAACTTTTGTTTTCCCAGTGATATCGAACTCATCATAGAGCGAGGAATGAGTGAATTGTACTCGACCGTCTGTAAATAGTAACTCAAATTCAGAAATTAAGATGGGAAAGCTACCTGAAAGACCCAAGACTGCGAGAAAACATACAATAAAAAGTTGCATTGTTGAAGAGGTAGAACAAATAGAAGTACTGATAATTTTTATCATTATTATCACTGCTTCATTGATTGACTTTATCATGACTATAAACAGGCTGATAGCCTCTATCGACATTCGGGCATGTGAGAGAGTATGGGAAATGAAGAGACGATGACTCGTATTGCAAGCTCTAACTGACAGACACAATGTTAGCTTTGGGTGTGTCTGGTGGCTTGCACGTTTGTAAGGTCGCAAATGATTTGTAGTGAAGACGGTTGTTGGCGTGCAAAATCATTGCTCGACGTATTGACGAGATAAAATTGGAATGCTCCTGGACGTTTTTTTGCTGGGCTTTTCAACAAAAACGGATAAAGTTCATGTACGTGGGAACTGCATACACTCTTTTTTTTCGTGAGGGGTTGAATGTATACGAATTTTTTTCTTAATGAATAGCATAATATCGTCTCTGGTCAATTCTCTCGTGTCATTTATGTATATTAATTTTTACGGAATAAATAAATAATGATTGAAGAAATAACAATAGTGGTCAATCCCAGATAGTCTTGAGCTGGTCGAAGTAAGCAGCTCCCTGCCCATCCTTCTGCTTGTCCAAATCAGAGATACGAGCGGATACTAAAAAATCATTTTGTGATCAAAAAATTTCTTCGGCTCGAACCTGCATATCTTTCTCTTCCGCACAAGCCAAGGAGCATACCCTTCGCTTTTAGCCGCATACTCCTGAAATTAAACTTCATTTTTATTCAACTAAAGAATTTTTTTTTTATTCAACTAAAGTACTCACTCATGAATGAGAATGATGACTAGACCGTACTGAGCGGAATTGACAGTTTGAATCTGAAATTAAATCTGATAAACAATCTATATTTTAATATAAAAACTCACGCAATGATACGCCGCCATAAAAATAATGTACGTGGGAAAGAGACTGCCGAAGGCGTTGGCAAACCTGAAACACTTTCACAGTAACCATTCCCATCCCCAAACTTGTTGCATGGGAAATGCTGTCAAGCAAAGGATGTAAGAGCATAACAATAAGAGAAAAATGCACTACTAACAGCGCCATTGTCGTTACGAAGGCCCTCAGCAACACTGTGATGAGACATGCAGGAAAGAGCGCCCGGGTGATGTGCTCGACTTCACGCATCTGAAATTGCTAATTATGAACCTTTCACACTGTAAATTTTAGCATTATGAAGAATGAACAACGGAAATTGTTTATGGATAAATAGTATTCGGATTTTTTCGGATTTGATAATTCATTAATGGGCTCCACTTTGTATCAGGAGGAATCAGGAGTTTTGGTGTGCCACTTCACGACAAATTATTACCTGATATCTGCTCCCGACATCCTCCAGATTCACGTAAGCCCTTTTCGAATAACGATAGCAGAACACGAGGAGAATGACGGAAATGAATTCAACCGAGAGAGCGATGATGGCACTCGTGACCACTTGGCCTTCTGAAGGGTGTTGTTTATCTCACAAAATGTAATTTCTTCACATCATAACTATTGCACATCTCACCAGTTGAAAATGTGACAAGCCAGCAGAAGGACAAGATAATAAAGAAGTGGAGCCTAGAAAACTCACGAAAGTGTATCAGGTACGCAGTATAAGACGAGATGGCGATGCATAGTGTCTCTGAGAGTAGGACAATAGGCCAGTGAGTGCCGGACTCTTCGTAGCTGCTGATAGAATTTTGCAGTACTTACAAAAAAAAATCCTTTTTGACCACCAGAATGACCGGTGCTACAATATGTCGGATGAGAACCGTCGGATGAGAACCGACTGGATGAGAACCAAAAAAAATTTTGAGCGTCGTAGTATTTTGCCAGGGTCTTCAAAACATCAAAAACGGAAAAAAATTTTTGGTCGGTTCTCATCCAGTCGGTTCTCATCCGACATAGTACCGAATGACCAGACCGTTAGAATTACGAAAAAATCAATGTAGAAGGCTGAATCCTACCTCTTTAGCCTGGTACATGCGATAGTTCTCTCGATTATGAGAAGGAAATTGTTGCAGTCCACTAGGAAGTATCCAAACTCGTTGAAGGGTTGGACTGCTTTGAAGAATGCTGAAAATAATTATTTTTTTGAGCTGCGGAAAACAAATATAAGGCTGGTTGCGTAAGAATCAGGTATGGGCTGGCACAGCAAAATTTCAAGAGTTTGAGAAAGATGGCGAAAATAGGTTTTCGAGGGTGGTGATCATTGCTGTCAACTTCATTTTGCACTAAATCGATCGGTACAGCCGGGCTGCAACCATGCTGCATGGTACCAATTTTCTACATCTTTCATTCCTCACTCGACGAGCGAAGCGCACGGTCAATTAGGAATGAAAAGTGCTAAATGAAGAGAGAAAAAATGAAATAACAAAAAAAGCAGAAGTTTTTTTCCTCATACCATGCATATAAAAAATGATCCCCTGAATGAGGCGCATCTGCCTCTGTAAAAAGCTAAGTTCACTCGGCCTTAGTATTCGAGAAAAATTTTTTTTATCGCGAGACAAAAGATTTTTAATGAACAAAGACATCATGGTTCGACTCGCCATAGCCGATTACATACGCTCTCAAATTTTTATATCATTTCGTCGACAAAGAGCAAAGATGTAGAAAATTGGTACCATGCAGCATGGTTGCAGCCCGGCTGTACCGATCGATTTAGTGCAAAATGAAGTTGACAGCAATGATCACCACCCTCGAAAACCTATTTTCGCTATCTTTCTCAAACTCTTGAAATTTTGGTGTGCCAGCCACCACAATCGATTGACTGATTCTTACGCGAACGCCCTCATATATAATAAAAAACTTACGCTGTTGATACAAGGCGAAGCGATCGTAATCTTCAGCGCTGAACCAGAAGCCGACCTTTAAAAAGGCCATTATTCTAAGCTACCGTGAAAGCTGGGAGTCAGACCATACCTTGAGAATGTGAGCGAGAATTATGCTGAATTGGCCGACTGCGATGGATGAGAGGAAGAATCTGTAAAAAATTTCGTCATGTCATTTTTCGATGTCGTTGAGGACTCACTTGCAATTGCCGTGAATCGCGCCAAACGACGTAATTACTCTGAGCGTGAAGAAGAAGACGAGAAGTGCAGTGAGAATCAGCCCACATTGGGCACAGAGAAGAACTGTGTAGTTCGAGGTGTCCGAGACCATTGGGGTACTGGGAATTTCGAAAATAATAAATGTTGCATAAATTACGTAAAAGGAAGAGCTAGGGGTGTGGTTCCAATTGCGTCAAATAGGAAAAGCAGAACACTCGAACACGTGAAATAACTAACATTTCAGTGAGATGAATGAAACAGCGAGTTCAAGCCATTTCAAATGGGACATCGTGCAGGATTGCATTCAAATATTTTCTTCGATTAAAGGAACAGCGAAAGTGAGAAAATGAAGTCTTGACACCGTGTAGTCGCAAATTTGGGTAATTTCATTTTCATTTCCGAGGTAATGCTAGGAGGCAACAATGTTGAGAGGTCTAGACGAGCAAAACGTTTTGCGCTGACGCTCAGTGGGAGACGTACAAACAGGGAACTAGAAGGCTATCGAGTAATGGGACATTATCGGGAATATTTGATCTAAATGGTCTGGAAAGGACGCTCAGATTCGAAGAATGTCTACTAAAAATAATCGAAAAATCATCGAGCTCTCATGTTTTTTTTCTGTTTTCATTGTAGCGACAAAAATATATTCAGTGTAGTTAAGGGAAGAAGGAAAGAAATGTAGGATAAAGATATATCCATCCTCAACCCCAATCGTGGATAATATTCAGTTAAAGTCGATTGTGCTGTCGAAAAGGAGGAGGAGCTGGCAGCTTAATGTGCCTAAATATGTTCAACTAGCAACGTGCTTTTGGATTCTCACCGGAACTGCGCAGTCATGTGAGCCAATTAGTGATAGTGATAGCGAGATAGCGTGCGAAAGTGAGAGAGATGTAATTCAAAGGTCAATGTACACTTGAGTTGAGTGCTGAACGGAATCAACCTCTCGTCTTATCACACTATCTCCGACATGATGCTCCTAGCGAGCATTGGAATTGAGAGGAAACTACTCCAATGGTATAATTGACCAGTTTAAAATAGCGCATACATCACTAGGGAAAAAGTCAACGAAAAAAGCATGAATCTCGCGAGATATCAGTAGGAATCTGATGCTAACCCAACAATTATTCGGTGCACTAACGCTACGGCAGTGAAACTGAAGGTACGCTGGAGTCTGCTGTCTATGCGCAATTACATGGAAACAGCAGGCATAAATTACGCTGTGCAGTGTATAGCGTACTTTTCCTATTTTGAGCAATTTCATGGCTGAAGTCGAAGTCCTTGATTTCAGCCCAAAAAATGAAAACGACTCTCTACTCTCTCGCCGTTCTTGCGAATTGAGAGACGAACTCTGCAATCTGTCTCCTCGTATTAAGAGGTCCATGGAAACAGAATATGGGCTGGGTCCTTCAAAGGATCATGAATGAGGGTGATTAGGCTTCTGAAAAATCAGGGAAAGGGGCAGAAAGGTGGCAGGCACGAATGTGGTGTATCTACTTGAATTTTGAATTCCGATTTGTTCTAGGGCCGGAAATTCTCTTCCCGAGATGATACATACAAAAATATTTTTGGCATCATAAAAATGAGAGATTTTAACATTAAACTAAGGAATGAATAATAAAAACGATGACGAATTCAGACATGTTACTATAAGATACCAGTTTGAAGTGTCTCCCACGGCAAGAAATGTTCCGTGATTCCACGTTTTTCTGTCACTTTTTCCCTGTCTGTGAGATTCGATTCTGCGGGTATTTCATCTCATGTAGAAACAGTTCGTGTGAATGGGAGAGCCGTGGTGCAGTCCCGTAATAGAATTTCCCGGTGATGATGATATTTAGACCAGCGAGAAATTTGATTCAAGCGAGAATTTATGTAGATCATACCTGGAAGGGTGCGGTGTTCGATCACAAGAATATAGCATCAGAGACTCATATAAATCAAATATCAAAGAAAAAGTCAAATAAGTACTGGAATGGAATGTACTTCATTCATAAAAGTGACCATTCCGTATACACACGTAGATCCCCTTTTCTCCTCTCATCCCTTGACCCTCTTCTCTTCCATTGCCGTGGATCCCCGGTGGATCTTTGTTTGACCTCTCTCAAGAATGGAAACAATGGTGTTTTCTGGACACTTCTCATTGTTTGTTCCCTTATTGATTACTCAAGTATATCAACAGCCCGTTGGCCTCTCCCCCGGTGAGATATGAGCTAAATCTGAAAGGATCTAAAAAAACAGGGTTTGAGCAGATATAGAAAAGCAATGTGTAATATAGGTAAACTTCCCGCCGCTCTCATTTTTCCAAGTTTTTGAACGCCATTTATTTCTCTATTGTACATTTCTCTATACAACTAGCTGTTTCGTTATCAAAGTCTATGCATGAGTTGTGTAACACCAATACGTTTCTAACGTTTATGTCTTGATTGCTATTGATTGCTTGATCGACTCTGGGATCACAAGAGCCGGCTCATTACTCGAATTGCAACCCCTTATCGATTACTCTCAAGCCCCTGGTCCAGCAAATTTGAGTCAAAGCGATGCAATGGGGAAGGTAGGGTGAGGAGGGAGAGGTGTAACAGCCCCGGAGAGTCAAACGCTATCTCATCCGGGGCCCCTGAGGAGGTATTCTTCGCTTGGAGAGGAGGGAGAAGAGGGGAGAGATGAGGGGGATGCGGGGATAGGTGGGGGATAGAGAGAGAGAGCCATTTGCCCCGAGATGAGGGAGAAAGATGTCAAGCGATCGAGCGATTTCGTTTTCTGGAATTTCTTCGCAGGTGTTGACTGGTGAACGAATAATGTATATTCTGTTGAGATCGCATCGAATATATCGCTATTTTTTTTATTTTCCATCCGCGCTCTTGATCTAAACAATTTATTAATCTATCGTTTTTGTTCGACAATTCTGAGTTCTTCCGATTAACTTTTGCGAGCGATCCGCCAATTGCGCGATATGTTTCACTGAATGATGATTAGTCTGAGCATTATGCCTTTTTCGATACTCGAATGGTTGCCGCAATAAAATGAAATCACGAATAGCTGCTCAAGTACTCTTAGTACCTGTCACCCTTTCCTGTAACATAAGAGATATTACATTCCATGTTATTTTTAACGATGATGCTACATTTAAAAAATATATTTTCTTTTCATTATTGCATTCATTAGGTCAAGTAAGCTCCGATCAAGCATTCTCACAGTAGAACTCTTTCCCTTGGTCCAGATGCTCGATTCAAAACTAGTAATAAATAACTAAATAGTGTATTAGGTAAACCACCGGCCGCGTTCTTGATTTCACGATTTGTGAATAAACGTTGATCAAGCATTCTCCCAGTGGACACACTAACTCTTTCCCCTGGCCCAGATGCTCGATTGAGAGGGTGGTCACTCAATGGAGGACCAGATGTGGACTCACACGTGAAATTTCTCTTGATCCAGAGTTCCTGGATCGCCTTGAATCTCGCTTTTTCCGCTTTTTCCGGGCCTCCGTGATCTATGTTAACGTCATTATTACCTCTTGACCCCGTCTTACATGCAATGCTCCCCATATATGTTCATATTTCACAATTCTGCATCAAATGCTTGCATTGCGCACTGTATTTTGCAGAGTTTAAAAATTAAAGAAAAGGAAAATATAATTTCCCAGACCCTCCCCTCTCTTCCCGCCCTCTCTTCGGTGTGCCGGCATCGAGTGAGGTTCTTGTGAGGAGAACGAGAGGACTCTCGGATACTGTACGATCGATCGAAACTGGGTCAGGATTACGGTTTGGAAAGCGCAACAAATATCTACTCTCTTTATTCTTTCATTTTTCACTTTCGTTGAGGTGCCTCTGAGCTGATAGCGAAAAAACAATCGATTTGGATATTTTTGGCAACAATTTGCTAATGTCTTCATAGTAGAGCCTGTGAAAGCGCGAGAGATCACATTATCGATTTTTCGGTTGTGAAACTCGATATCGTTAGCAGTTTGCTTGACGGAAAGCAGCAAATCCCTTCCTTCCTCAAGGGAATTCCTCCAGGGGGAACAGTTGCTATGTGTATCTGAGCGAGCAAAAAGAGGAAGCAACTCATCAAAGTCTAGTTGAAATGATGACAATGAGCAATCAAAAAGATGAAATATTAATAAATTACATAATTCAGATTCCTAATCCTTTTCTCAACTTGCAACCATGGCTAGTCGACGCCAAAAGCAGTTCGACAGAAAATACGCCTCCTATCGGTGAGTTTTACGAATTAACTATTTAATTTAGTTATGTGCTCGCTACCGACTATTTTCTTGATCTCAATTTCCTCCTATTTTTCTTCGCATTTTTGTACCAAATGCCGGACATCCCATCTTGTTCCTAGTCTTGTCTGCGAGAGTTCGATATAAGAGAAATCGTTGCTTCATCCGATACACTCTTTCAGAACTCAGACACGCGATAGAGTTTGTGGAGAGAGGATAATTATTTCTAAACGCGCTATTTGCCCATGACACCTTCCGCCTCCTCACTGTACCGCATTCATCTCAGTATCAAGTTACTGTTCAATCAGATCCCTCGTCTTCTTTGAACGCCGCAACGTTTGTCCAACTTTTTTATGGCTCTGATGTACACTTTGTGATAACGTTGCTCTTTCTCCAGTGAGATTTCCGACATCTTAGCGTACTTCTTCTGGAGCATTGTCCTCTTTCCACTCCTCATTATCTCTCACCAGGCAGAGAAGCGAGAGGTTATGGTGAAATGAGAGAGACAGACTTCATCTGCGTCAACCAAACTCTTGTACAAACGGAGTAGGCATTCTGCAGTAGTTTCCCTGGTCTCTTTGATCCACTTTATCTCTCGATTTTCCTTCCTATCTCTGCCGTTTCTTCTCCCGCCGCTTGTCCCTCCTGTTACAGCGGCGCCCGCGAGAACAGAAGAGGGGGCGAGGGAAAGACGCTGTCTCTCCAAATCACACACTCTCTCGCTTTCCCTGTCTGTCTGCGCTCTCTCACTTTCGCCTGTTCTCTCATCATCTTCGTCGTCCTGAACCTCTCCCCAATCTTCTGAGACTCCCGAATAAAAAGTAGTGTCAAGTGTATGCATGAGGCGAAGACACCTGTGATATCCCGAGGGGACGCCGGAAGTTGGACGAATTTTAATGGGAGTTATGATTCATAACTTTTTGAGAGGAGGAAGACCATGATTTAACAGAGATCAATTCACTTTTTTCAATCACACATACCTCTTTTTCTAGTCCGGGGCGCCGGAAGTTTTAATGGGCGAAATGTTATGGGTCATGAGAGCATGGAAAATTCTCTTCTCGATGTAGGTAATTCCAAGAAATTTCCTAAATTATATTAGTTTCGAAACGTTGAGGATCATGCAAATTTGATCAAATTATTGTGAGTTAAAATATTTGCAAAGAGGCTCATTTGCTTCGTGTAGAATAGAAACATGGCCGATGAATGAGTTATGTTTCGAGTATTTCATAAATTCAATTAGTCAAATATGATGTGATTTGTTCACGATTTCCAATGCGTCAATAAATTATAAAAGAACATAAAAGTGCTGAAAATAATAGATAAATATTTAAATAATAATAATAATCAATCGCAGCCGCGTCACGGCGACGGAGGACGTCAACTACAGCACGCACTCCGCGAGGTCGTCCTATCGGTGAGACTTTTTTTTGCATTTAAGTATAACATGAGTTTCAATGCTGAACTGAATGAGATGGCTTAGTGAGCAAAAAAATAAAAAAATAAATAAAAAAAAGTGTAAATGTAAAAAATATCATTTGCAGTTCCGAGACGCATACAGAACGCGATGATCGTCGCGGCCGCAGCACCAGCAGCGAGATCATATCGGTATCGTATTCATTATATTTATTAAAATAAGTATTTTGCCATATTTTTGAATAAAATCATTTTCACATCGACAGAGGTAGATTATGTTTACAAATTTGACCATTTGATTATGTAATACCCATTAGAATAGCTTGAAATCATAAAAATATTGATTGTGTTAATTTTTTCTTATCTATTGTGAAGAATGCAAGAGATCGTGGATCCATAGTTAGAAGGAATAATATCCACACGCTGAAACATATTCGAAAAACTTTTTCGAAAAAATATTTCCACCTTTATTTTTCAGGGCTCCGACACCCGCTCCCTTCCCGTGTACATTGCCATCCAGGTGAGCTAAATTTAGAATTAATAAAAATTATACATATAAAAATAAGAAAATATTAATTAATTTAAATCATGGATTTTTTCACTCGTTGCATCCATCAAATTTCGTTATGATTAAGAGGGATTTATTCTCGAAAATGCAATGATTTCAGGACTACACCCCTGACAAGGCGGCGGTGGATGAAATCCCACTGGAGCAGGGACAGATCGTTGAGGTAAGGTAGTTGTGCAGTCAGAATGAACATGATGTCTCTTCATTCCTTTCGGCTCTCTCGCAGCACTGGCTGGTGAGAGAGTATGAGGAATGGAGAGACGAATTTTAGTTAGGACAGTTCCGTAGGGTTGGATGGAGTACGGTAGCTCTTCGATCTGCAGTTCAATCGATAAACGCTTATTCTTGCAGGTGCTCGACAACAAGAACCCGATACGATGGCTGGTGCGCACCAAGGTATGGGGCTTTCACTATTGCCTTTCCTTCCAGTTCTCATTGGAGATTCATTCCTTCTTACCAGCATCCAGTTCCAAATATATCGATATTTTGTGCAGGCCCGTCCACCAGCTTGTGGTTGGGTGCCCGGGTCGTACTTCGAGTCGCCTGCAGAGTACTACAAGCAACGTAGACAGACGAGGTTCGCACTAATTCATCTCCCCTTCTCTTTTTTTCTGACTATGCGCTATCGATTTTTATTGCAAAATTATGAAGTTTTCACTTTTAGCTTTCACTATTCTGCAGAAATATTCTGCAATTTATTTTACACGGCTCCTTCCCTTTCAGAGAGATCGAGGGCGGTGCTGCGAAGCTGACCGAGGAGCAGGAAGCACTGCTGAAGCGAGAGTTCGTTCATAATTTATATTTGTTAAACAATATTTAGATAGAAGAAGCAAAATCATTAGAGTTAATTTCGGTAGAAATTCTTCGGATCAGAGCAATGCACTGTATGTGTCTATACTCAAGCAATATTTTCACAAAAAAACACCGGAAATCGCCCACGTTATTATATTATTTATCCCGATAGCCGCTGGTGACGGGCCAGATCAAAACAACACCTGTGCAATAGAGATTTCGCACTCACACTCGCTCGAGAATGTGGGATAGGAGCAAGGAGGATTGATTGGAAGGGGGCTATCAAAGGGGGATGGCCGCATTTGCAACCAATAAATGAGAAAATGAGGAGAAAAATAAGGGAACTTTTCAAAACACGTTATTACATTATCATCCTAAGTAGATTTGAAATCACAATCTCGAAAATGTGGGAGAGGTGAGGCGAATGAAAGGGACTTTCAATAGGGGCCAGTGGGATTTTATCAGCTCTCAATGAGGGAAAAGGGACCGGATGACAATGACTAAAGTCGGTGGATCACAGACCAAAGATCAAAAATTTAATTACCCAATTTCAGTCAAGTCTACCATGATCTGCTCCGGTCCGAGGAACAATTCGTGTCGGTGCTTCGCAGTGCGGTAGATGATTTCATCAAGGTGAGCAAGCTGAATTGGAATTGAACAATGAAATCAGTGAAATTAGAAAACGATATTTCTCTAGAAAATGCCTTCGCTATTAGATTTTAAAATTCCCCTAGTTGTAATAGATGTTTGCGTATAATGATGCGATCTTGCTATGGTATGTTTCACTGATATACCAAAATTTCGTTTTCTTTACAAATCTGATTGATTCGTTGTATTGGTTTGAAAGCAAAATATAAAATAAAATTTGCTTGGTTTTCTGTGCGGTAGATGAATTTATCAAGGTGAGCAAGCTGATTTGGAATTGAACAATAATATCAGTGAAATTGGAAAACGAAACTTTTCTAGAAAATGTATTTCCAATTGGATTTTCAAATGTTTGCGTATAATGATGCGATCTTGCTATGGTATGTTTCACCGATGTAACAAAATATCGTTTGCTTTACATCTCTGATAGATTCCTTGAATTGGTTGGAGAACAAAATTTGTCCATTTCACTATTATCCTCGTTTTCTTCTTCGAATTTGGCCTATTCAACAAGGAGACCATTTTGATCCAGTAAGAGCTCTCTTCATTCCTCGAACTCTCTCACCATTCAGAGTGACGAGAAAGTGTTCGCAATGAAGAGACGACTACCCGTATTTGGAACTCTGAAGGAGACCATTTATATAACCATTCCAGGTCCTCGACGATGCTGGTGTGCCAGACAGCGTGAAGACCCTTCGAGATCAACTGGCAATGAACATCGCCGAGCTCTACAATTTCCATGCTAAGTGCGTTGAATTTCTCCAAATTTATCCATGCTAAATTCGTAACATTTCTGATTATTTTGTTGGATTGACTCGCCGAGCTCTACAATTTCCATGCAAAGTGCGTTGATTGTTCTAATGTATTTACAAAAATAAACATTGTTAGAAAGAGTTTTAATAATAAATAAATTGCAGCGTGATGCTGAAGGGCCTGCAATACTACTCGGACGACCCGGGAAAGGTCTAAGATTTGATTTTTTTTTGTTGCTGCAGTGTAGTGAGGTCCTCCTCTTGAAATATTTGCATAAATGAACCCTTGCTAAATTGTCCTCTTATCCATTTGATCAGCTAGATCTAGAGAGAGTGCAACTTAGAAGAGCGTAACGGTTTTGCTAAACTACCATTCTTTCCTTCAGGTCGGTCAGACGTTCGTTCGTCTGGAGAAGGACTTCGACACGCATGTCCACTTCTATCAGCATCTTCCCGAGACATTGAAGTTGCTCGAGGAGAGGGAGGACGTCAAGGCCTTCTTCCAGGTTGGTCTTATGTATACATTCATAGTTATGTAGTGAATGAAATATCTCCCGATGGAGCCACACTTCTAGGTTGTCTGTAGAGCTCTGAGCACACGTATTTTGGTAAAGAACGTACAATTTCTCCAAAAAAATGAAAATCAAATTTGCAGCAACTGTCGGACAAGTGTGGTTCTGGACTCTCCTACTCGCAGCATTTGAAATCAGTTGCTGAAAGGATGACACAGTACCAGAACTACTTCAAGGCGAGTGAATGCAGCTTCTAGATGTCTTTGAGATCACGTAGAAGCAACAGTAATATAAGCATGCCGGGATGGTGAGTTCGTATTTTCGAAATACAAATTTCAGGAATTCGTCAAGTACTCGTCGCGTGCGCACACCAGCACCAAGAGCATGCAGAAGGTTTGAAATTTTTGTTTTCTTGTTTTGATTGCTGGAAATACTGGAAATACTGAAGAAGCGCCCGAACATTACCATTCAAGAAGATTCTGAAACATAACTGACTTTCGCTGAAAATGTTTCCACTCACTGGGTTCTACTGATTCCTCCTTGCCAATGTGTCGCACCAAGCGCGGCCGTCACCTAACGATTTAATTATGCTAGCAACTTTACATTTATTTGTATTTTCAGGCCCTCGAGCTCACCCTCTCCGTGCCTCAGCGCGCTTTCGATCTCGAGTTCCTCAAGGACGTCCAGCTGTTCGATGGAGATGTCGAGAAGCTGGGAAGGCTGATCAGACATGTAAGATTGTCTTGCTGATCCTAAATTCCATGGAATGTCTGCAATGCATGCCACTTTCTTCAATCACAGTACACTCGTCGATCAAGCCAAGCGATTGTGCAGGAAAAACCAAGAGAGTCGGATGTCCACACCTGCACTCACTCTTGCAATTAGTACCAGATAGAATAATATCATGCGAGATCTATTGCGTGTCTTATGGATCATGATTGAGGGCCAATGTTGAAGAATATTTGCCGACCTACTTTTTAAAATAATAATACAATTAAATTTTCAGGAGCTTTTCAACGTGTACGAGGAGTTCTCGTCTATGCCCGAGGAGCGCTACGTCTTCCTCTTCCCGTAAGTTTTAGGATTCAAAATTTGGGCATTCAGGATGAAGGTTCCAATGCAGTAATTGCAGAGAAGATTACCCGTATTTCGAATATAATTCTAGTCACAAGCTTCTCACTTTATTCTTTTTCATTTTACGATTCACCGTAGTTTCGAATGAGTTTCATGTTTGCTGCAAAATCGTGGATGAATTTGGACAATTAATGTAGGTGGTTGTCCGCGTCGCCAATAATCCTAAAATCAATTGCAATTTGCAGCAAGAAGATGGTGCTGACGGAGAAGGTGGAGGAAGGCGGCCGGACCGTGTACAAGCACGGCACGACCATCAGGGTGAGCAGCTAGAGATCAAAGATCAAAATTAGAGATCAAAGATCAAGTCGGATCAGTCGGGTTCAAATCTTTCTTTTCATTCTTGCTTCGGTAAAAAAACATTGATTCGGTAATCAATCTGAGCTACGGAAGCTACCGTAATCTTCACTAATCATTAGTCCCCGTAGCTCGACAAGTAAAAAAGTAGATAGAGATACCTGGTTTTTTCTCTACTTGTCGAGTTGTGAGGATCATCGATTAGGTCTTACCGGACGATTGTAATTAATTATTCCCGTCAGCTCGACAAGTACTCCGTCCGTCCGCACCGCACCGAGGACGACTGCCTGGAGTTCCGCCCGATATCAGCAGGACTGCCGACGTTCCGGTGAGAATTAAAAAAAAAATTTTATATTTTTTTTTATTTCGTGATACTTTTATGAAAGGTGACTCTATTCACTGACTGACGAGATAAAATGAGGAGATAATACTATTACTCTTCCTATCGAATGAGATTCACTGAAAGGAAAAGAATGCAATAAATTGAATTGCATTGGTATTGGACTCAGTAGGCATAAATAAAAATAAACGATTATTAATCGGCATAACAACCTAGTTACCTCTCCAGTCTTTATCGGAATGATGGAATGATCTGATGAGGAATGAGAAACATTGACTAATTTTCTCACATTACTCCTTGCTGATCGGGCGACATTATTGTTTATAAAAATCATATAAATACTTTAGTATGCGCCCGAAAGAACTCTCCACTTCTGACGTCACCTACAAGGCGTGGATGCGCGAGATCGCCGATTTGCAGCAGCAACTTCGTATGCACTTTAATATTTTCGAAATCACAGCCCTTCCAGCATCCATGACTCGATCACCGTACATGACCCGGCATGGTAATTCATTTTTTTCGATGTACGAAAAAAAGATTTCGAATACTTTTCTGGGACCCCTTAATTTGGGCAATAATTGTGAAGGTTTCACTAGATATCTCTCTTGAGTTATCGAAAAAATACATACATTTCTATTGCCTTTTCTTCTCCTTTCACCCAAACCCTGCCGAAACCCGACCCGGAACCCACATATTTGAAAAAAAACTAGCTCCCGTTCTTCCTCCTCGTCAAGACCCAATTCACCCCTCCCTCACGAGCAGTAAACGTGCTCCAGATGTGCCACATTCCATCTGATTTTATCCCATTTTATCCGGCTTCTTGACTCCTTTTCCCCCTTGAACTACTCTACACAAAATTCTCTAATTTTTAACCATTTTTCATTATTATTCCATAACCGAAAGGTCCCTATTTTTATCAAGCCCGCTGCTTTCCTCCCCCCATCGCTCGCCCCCGCTCTTGGATCTCTCACACGCCGTGCCTCCCTCCCTCTCGCGTCTGTGTAAAGTACCCTTGGCATCCGAGGGGATGAGATAGAGAAAGGCAGGGAAGAGACGGCGGCAGACGCGAGCAGAAATCGTCTAGAGAGCGACGGAGCCTGTTACTACCTGCCTTAGAGCGCAGAGACGAGGGAGATCAGGGGGGAAATATCGGGGAAATCGAGGAGGGTGCTTATCTCTCTCGACAACTGCTCGATCTCATCCCTCTCCCCCTCTTCTCCTACTCTTTTCTCTCCTCAAATCACTGGGGCACTCCCCCACTGATCAATCGATCGATCGATAAATCCGCCCATGCGATCAATAGTACCGTAGTAGCCTACCGTATCCTACCGTAATCTACACCTACCGTAATCCACCATGCCGACGCGGGTCATGTACGTGATCGAGCTCACGGAGGCGGAGGAGGGCGGCCTGGAGCTCGTGGACCCCGCGTGGTGTAAGCACTTTCTGCCTTTTCCTAATTTGTGGTTCAGAGCGATCTGATGATGGAACGACGACGGCGACGAATACCACCGGCACGACGCCATTCGGCGGCGCCGGATCCGGCGCCGGCGATTTCGAGGACGGCCGTAGCGAGTTCTCTGAGTACTCAGAGAGCGCGTACTCGCGCAAATCTAGCATCTTTCCTGGTCTCGGCACTTTATTTTAATTAACTTAATTAATTAAAATATTAAAAAAATAATTATTTAAATAATAAAATTAAGGTCCCGAGGAGGGCCCGCCGCGCAAGAAGATCAAATCGCCTCCTGCCATCTCGCCGACCGGCTCGTCCACGTCGATCTACTCTGGGGGCAGCAGTAGCATCGATTGGAGTGAGCGGAATATTCAAATTTGAATTTCGCGCGCGTTTTTTCATGGATTTTACGGTCCTGTACAAATTTTGACGGCGTCGCTGGTTCCGGAAATTAGGTGCTTAGAATGTCCGGATGATTGCGCAATTGGATCCAAGCACGATCAGTTTAATGAGTCCGCAAGGCTGCGTCGAAGAGTGTAATGAGCTCATCGCTCGTAGCTAGAGACATCTCGTTCTGAGGGGTATTGACGCGGGAATGATCGATCTGCGAGGGCATGGAGGGGATGGATGAAGCAGAAACGTAATAAGAAAAAAAACAAAAACAAGAAAATAAAAACAATGAAAATAAAAACAAAAATAAATTGCAGCGACCACCGGAACGACGCTCGAGATGCAGGGCACGCGAGTGACAAGGTATTTATTTTTTGAAAAAAAGAACAAAGAATAAATCACTCAACAAATGAAAACTAAAATATGAGATTTCTGAAACTCAAGCGATTTTTGTGTGGAAAATTTCAAGAAAACAGGAATTTCTCATTTTTCTTATAATTTCGAAAACGCATTTCAGAACCCAGTATGGATTCCGTACCCTGCAAGAGAGCTCGGCGAAGATGTGCCTGAAGGTGACGGGATACCCGTTGCCGATTATTACCTGGTGCGTTTTTAAATAGTTTTTCTGCCAGATTTTGATTAAAAACTTGCTTTTTTGTTTCATCTTGCTCGATACAAAAACAAAAAATAACTTTCTTTTGCACATCCGCGCTTTCCTATCCGGCTCATATATCTCCTCTCACTTTGAATTTTGCTCATCTTTGATTCATTCTCGCGTTTTGCGAGTTTCTATGATTACTGTTCCTCAATACAATTCATTGTTCTAATTATCACCATTGTTTCCGTGATGCGCTGATTGCCACTACTGCCTTGTATCCACTCTAGGGATAGCATGACTGTCCTCACTTCGCGTGCTATCTCGCCGGTCTGACCAGTGATAGAGTGTGCAAAATTGAGAGATCCCCTTGTATCCACTCTGCCTGATCTAAACAAACAATTCTCCTCCTTGAGTAGTTCCACATATCCGAGTACCCGCAGCGCCCACTCTTTCTCTGCCTCTCTGGCCTCTCCACTTTCTACCTACTCTCTCGCCTCCTTGTCGGATAGAACACAGTGAAACTTACTAGACCCTGAGCTACTCTTCGCTGGGTTCCGAGATGTTTGGCACACTTGCAAAAGCGACGTGCCTCACTGATATCTCTAAAGCTATTGAATCTGTTGTCTGATTGCATCTAGGTGATATGTTGAGTAGCTCTTCTCACCCTGGTCAAGAGAAAACTCTCTTTATTTCTCGAGCTCTTTCACATCTCTGGCAGGCAAGAGAGCATTTGCAATGAAGAGATACTTTCTTGCGAGACTCCATCACACTAGGCGTCATTGCTCATTGCGATCGATCAATAACAAGCGATCAATCTCGCTTCAAAATCTCCCGAAGATCTAGTTCGAGAAAATTTCGAGAGAAGAGAATGGATGAGATGCAAAAAAAACAAAATGAATGAATCATTGCCTCGGGCGTTTCCGGTATTTTGAGAGAGATTTAGATGCACTTTGGACGATTTCATCCTTGTTTACAACAACACGAACTGTCCTATGAGTGATCTTCCACAGTAAGCATGATTACTTTATCGTTTTCTCAAATCTTTTTACACCAACCAAGAAACTTATCACATGATTCCCGGTGTAAAGAGAACAGTCAGCAGGATGATAAATCATTGGCGCATAGGAAAATGGGAAATATCGCCTCATTTTATCATATTTTGAGGGGTTCCGATGCACTTTGGCTGATTCTATCCTTACTATTATAAACAACCTGTAGTTCGCATATACAATCATAACCGTTTGGTTTACTCCGATGAGAGCACCGGATAGCCCGGGTCAGGCGCGCAATAAATCATCCCCCTTTCCCGAGCGCGAGGAAGCTGTCTCGCCTGCCCTTTTTGGTGGCAACAGAAGGTGCTAGGGAGAGGGAGGTGTTGTAAACCGAGAGGAGGTCACGGAGCGAGGGTGAGCGAATGAGGGGAGGGAGAAGGAGGAGGGAGAGGGCAGATAAAAACAAGCGGATATCCAGTACAGGTGTGCCAATGGCAGCGAGACGGATTAATTGCTATTGAATCGGAAACGCATCAAGCACTCGGATAAAAAACAATAACAATAACATCAAAACAACAACAACAGCATTCAGGTACAAGGACGATGTGCAACTCCAAGAGGACGAACGACACACCTTCTACGCCGACGATGACGGCTTCTTTGCGATGACGATTGATCCGGTGCAGGTGAGCATTTGACTCTATCAATTTCTCATGCTCGAACATGAAATGAAGAGACAAATTCGTCTTCGGTTCAGGAAGGCATGAGTCATGATTTTATAAGTCATGCATTTTTTTCGAAATTGTAGGTCTCGGACACGGGCCGCTACACGTGCATGGCCACAAACGAGTACGGACAGGCATCGACCAGCGCCTTCTTCAAGGTCCTCAAGGTAAGCCCAAGTTTTCACTCGTTCCCTCCTTCTATGCAGTGCTTCCTTTGTTAAGAACCTAGTCTGAGTCTCTTTTGTAATTTCAATATAACTGGGTCTCAATTGATTGCATTTCACTCGCTGCCTTCAAATTTCAGTAATTTTTTGATAACTCTTCATGAATTTTTGTTGTAAATTTACTTTATTATATAATTACAGGTGGAAAAGGAGGCCGCACCGCCCGCATTCGTCGGCAAGCTCGCCGACCAGACGTGCACTGAGGGAGAAGTGATCGCATTCGAATGTGAAGTGAGTATATTTTTGTTTTTTTTCGGCCTTATTTTTTGTAAAATCTACAAGGGGGACAAGTATTGATATTTCACTGCATTGGATGATCTTGAATTGAACCTGAAACTCATGTGAACGCCGGCACAGTGATACGCGAAAGATGGAGAATGAGAGAGTAGAGTGCGAATGAACCGAACTTGGGAAATGTTTCACCCTATAAACAACAATGATCAACATTGCAATGGGGTTAATTCTCTTCTCGTTTCTCGTTCAGTAAATTATTAATATTTTGGAAATTCCTCCTACTCCATAACTTTCCTCTTTTTCCCGGGTTTTTACTACCACGTGTTATCACCTCTGGAATAGATAAAATATTATCATTTCCAGGTGGAAGGCTGGCCGGAGCCCGAGCTTCTGTGGATGGTGGACGATCAACCTCTGCGACCCTCGCACGATTTCAAGCTCGAGTACGATGGACAGAAGGCCAAGCTGGAGATCAGGTATCGTATACTCTAGTTCAATCTCAAGGCACAGCTATCTCGCGATCAAGGATCACTTCTAGGCCAGTCATTATTCAACGATTTAATTCAGTACGAAAAATTAGGTGGGTTTGAAAGCGTTTTTTTGCGGGCTGTACCCAATGTGCTACTGTTATACTTATTTTTTTGCGATTAGAATGATAGTAATCAGTCGCCTTTGCAGAGACGCGCAGCCCGACGACACGGGCACATACAAAGTGCGCATCACGAACGAGTACGGAACTGCCGAGTCGGTGGCCGAGTTGAAGGTAGGTTGTTGTTGTTGCTGTTGTTGTTATTATTATTGTTGTTGTTGTTTTTTATCAAAACAATAATAAATATTCTCAGGTCGACGCCGACCCAGACAAGAACCACGTCGCGCCAGAGTTCCAGGTTCGATAAATTTTTTCAGACTCAACAAAATATCGATCTTTCAGCCTAAATAATCTTTTAAAAAATCTAAGGCTACACATCGTAATCTAAGGCTACTGTAGTTCATCAATAATCGACTTCCTCATCAGGCCCGAATCGAGGACCACGAGTGCGATGAGGGCGCGGAGGTCCGCTTCAAGTCTGTGATCACGGGAGATCCCAATCCAGAGATCACTTGGTGCATCAATGGCGTGCCACTGACGCCCAGTGAGAAGGTACGGTGGAGGGCACTTCTTCGATTTTTGGCCCAGACTTTTCGCGCAGAGTATTCCCTCCCTACCATTCTCATTCACCACCCCCTCCACATTCGGAGCGGTTGTTGCCTGGGCCAAAAACCGAAGAAGTTCCCGGTGGAGTATTGATAGTTTACGGATACGATATTGTCTGGGATACGGTAGGAATTCGGCACGAAACATACGAACTAGTGAGAAAGTACGGTACTGGATACGGAAGAGTACGGTATAATCAATCAATCGATACTCGCAGGTTCGCATGATCTCCGAGGACGGTATCTGCATCCTCACGATCAAGGATGTCACGCGACATTTTGACGGCATCGTCACCTGCCAGGTACTGTAGATACAGTAGTCTCTGACAATCGAGAACTGGCTTTTCAATGAAAATTATCACTTTATGTATGCAGACTGGATTAACTAAAGAATATATAATACTTGTTGTGATACAGTTACGACAATAGGATCATCGAGAACTGACTTTTCATCGACCAACTTCAGGGCCAGAACCGGCTTGGCATGACTTCTTGTGAGGGACGACTGAAGATCCGTGTCCCTCCCGCCCCACCCACTTTCAATCGCCCTCTAGAGGACAAGTATGATGATGATTACTTTTTCAATTATTCTTTTTTTTTCATTTTTTCATTCAAGCCAGAGCAGTGATCATCGTTGAAGATCATTGGGTGTTATACAGATGTGCTGAAACCTAACCAAACTTGAATTTCGAAATATCCGAAATGATTTTTTAAATTAAAAAAATAATAATTGAAGGATCGTCCCAGAGAAGGGCTCGACCTTCTACGAAATCGACGTCGCTGGTGAGCATTTATTTATTTTTCCTATTTCCCGGTTTCCGGAATTACCGGATCTGTTGTTTCTTCGCAAATTTATGTTGAACATATGAGTTGGCAAATGATAATGAATCCTTTTACCTTGTGATAACGTTATCACCCCCTTTGCAGGATGGCCGGATCCAGCAGTTGTCTTCTTCTTGAAGGGTCGCGAGCTGCGACACGGCGAGGGCGGAGTAGAGATCGTCGGTCACGATGGATACTACAAGGTTGGTGATCGATTTGTTGTCATATATTATTATTTTTATTATAATTATTATTTATACATTATTTATGCGACTGTTCTCACTTGCTGAATTGGTGGAATGCATGTTTTCTCGCCCGTCTGACCCCATTTCAAAGACCAGTCACGGGTTAAGTTTCACACCCACTTCAATAGCCAGTCTGGTATTGAGATTACAATTTCATCGCCGCACAGATTGCCCAAAATCTTTAAAAAAACATAATACAGCTACACTACCTCGGTTGCGAGCAATTTCGTAGTTTTCATATTTAATAATAATAATAATAATAAATATAATTTACAGTTGACCATCTCCAACTGCTCCACGGACGTGCACGAGGGCGAGGTTATGTGCAAGGCCAGCAATGAGCACGGAACTGCAGAGAGCAGGGCGAGGTACGGTAGTCATGGCGTATCGAGGACTGACTTTATACAGATCGCTTCCACATTTTCAATAGAATCATGCTGTGTGATCATTCCGGGAGAGTTCAAAGATCAAAGATCAAGGACCAACTGTTCCCATTGCAGACTGATCGTTGAACCACCTGAGGAGGAGTCGCGATCCGCGCCCACCTTCGTCAAGGATATCGAGGATCAGGTTAGCCTTATTTTATATTTCATCCTAATAATTCTGTTATTCACTGTCTTGCAAGTCGCAAAACTAGATGGACCCAGTGATTAGATTATTTTCATTATTAGCCATATGCGATAGCAATCTGACCTGAATGTATCATCCGCAACGAACAATGTTCTCGTTTCATCGTCTTGCTTTATCTTTCGCCAGTCAGAGAAACAAGAGAGCATTGGGGAAATGAGAGAGACAGACCGTTCATCATCCCCAGCTCATTTCGATCAGCTGACTCTTTTTGCATTCTATTCCATCTGATAACGATCCAACCACTGCCGGGTCGGATAAATAGCAGCAACGGAACTGCCTTCCAACTGGTGGTGTGAGGGGCAGTTGTCGATTGACTTCCGCGTTTATATGAGGCGGTTTGCGTTAGGATCAACAAGCCTCAACGGAAGTCGGGAACAGGTAAAAAATCGAAAGTGCTCAAAAGTTGGCCCTAGGGGTTATTTTCGATGCCGAAAAACCTGGTATGGTCGATTTCGCAATATGTC
>LS485006.1:114724-134588 GCA_900490705.1 Pristionchus arcanus
TTTTCACAAAAATCTATATAAAATATCAATATGTCATCTGAAATACCTCATCCAATAGCGCAAAATAATCAGCAGAACATGCTCTTTCACTTGGCCAAGCGATTTTGCCCGCACTCGATTGGGTCAAAAATCGGTTTTTTCTCGAAAACGAAAAATAATCATGACATTTCAATATATCCACGAGATAGAGCTCGAAATTCTGTTAAGAGCCTCGAGATTTCACTCAATTTTGACGCGTTTCTGAGGAGAAAAACTCGAAAAACGCGTTTTAGGGCCAAATGAGGGGGTGCCCCCCTGGAGCGAAAATGGGACATATTGCGAAATCGACCATACCAGGTTGTTCGGCATCGAAAATAACCCCTAGTGCCAACTTTTGAGCACTCTCGATTTTTTACCTGTTCCCGACACTTGTTGATCCTAACGGAAACCGCCTCATATTTATTTTTCTTTATTTTTCACTTGACCAAAGGCCGCAACTACAGTATAATTAGCGACGTTTCACCTCAACAATACATTTTTAAAGTGCGAAAATATTTTATTCAATAAACATTTCAGACGGTGAAAGAGGGCGAGCGCGCCGTATTCACCACTAGCGTCAAGGGCAGCCCAACGCCCAATATTACCTGGTTAGTATTTTGAACTTTCCGTTTTCATTCATCTCATTTTCTAAGCAGTTTCCTGATCAGTATTTCTATAAACGTCTTTGATTTTGTTTCATAGATATGCATTTGATATCGTTTCAAGTGAAAGAGATGCGAAAATAGCACAGATAATATTTGTTGGAGAACTGAAAGATCAAAGATCACCTTTCAGGTTCGTCAACGGTGCTCCTATAAACAAGGATTCGCCTGGAGTGATCGAGATGACCTCGACTCAGCATGATCATCGACTCGTTATTGACAGTGCAACGTACATGGGCACTGTGTTGTGCAGGTATGCTCAAGTTTTCAAAATTTTCTCCAAAAAAAGCCAAAAATTTTCTCGCGCGGCGAGATATGCAACTCAATTAGAGCAGTGCACGTTTCCATATGTTTCACAATTGTAATTTATGTGCGATCATTCGTAACCGCCTGCTTGCATTGTGAAATTCGAACACAAAAAATCAAAAAAATCCAAAATGATCATCGACTGGTTATTGATAGTGCGACGTACATGGGCACTGTGTTGTGCAAGTATCTAGCATACAATACTTCATTTTCATTCATTGAGCGCTTTATCTCACAGTACTCCATTCCTATCAACCACTAGAATGCAATTTAAAAAAAAATCATTGGAATACGTTTCAATAATTAGTTTTCTGAGAAAAATTTCATTACACTCACTAGAAGTTGTGCACCTTGTATAAAAAATATAATTTATATTATATTCGCAGAGCGGAGCTCTTACATTTTCAGCGAAGAAACGCAATCGTTTAGTGATTTTGAAATGATGTCATATTTGATTAGATTTAACTGTGGCCTTTACAAAGCATATTATCAGAGCCGAGAACAACGTTGGTCGCTTCGAGACGTCCGCCAAGCTCACCGTCATCGCGGCTGCAAAGCCCAAGAGAGCACCGAGATTTACGGAGGAGCTCAAGGATAGGAGGTAAGGATCGTTTCAGTTTGGAAAAATATTTGTCACGCTGAATTCATATTTGGGGTCTAAAAACTTACTAATATTGTTAAAACTACTGCGAAGCCATCGCTAGCAATCTTGATTTTGCTACAATGCTTGGGCCACGTGTTAATTATAAAAAAATAAATAAAAACAACAAAAATAAAATAAAATAAATTCAGAGACATCGAGCAGTGCTCGGCCATCTTCGAAGTTCGTGTAGAGGCCGAGCCGGCGGCCGCACTCGAATGGACGCTGAATGGACAGAGATTGAGCGAGGGAGAGGTACGGGCTTTCCTTTCTATAATTCTCCTTAGTGGGTGGTGGTTTGGCATTATCCTCGCTGAGGGCGGGCTAGCCACCCCATCGCCGGTTAGCAACTTGAGCCTATTCCGGGACGACCAGTGACAAGATATCGGTAGGAGAGGAAGCTTGTTGTGAGTGATAGGAACTAGAATTAAAACAACAATCATCAATAGTTCTTTCTGTGTAAAAAGTGCAGTCATTAGTAAGTGTCTGGATCAAAATAATCTAGTGCAATCCGATCACTCTCCTCTCTCATTTCCTCACCTCTGCTTGTTGAAAGATGCAAGCAGGTAGCAAGCGATAAGAAGAGAGAGAAGGATCATTGGGATAACATTTGGGGAGGAATGGGGAAACCCGCGACAGCTGTCGCATTGCGGGGGTGCGAAGGAGTGAAGACGCCTCGGGAAAAACATCTAAAAATCGATAAAATAACAGAATTTAAAAATCAATAACTGTAAATTTCATAATTACAGTTCGTCAAGATCCGCGAATTTGATGGCTCGTCGAAGCTGGAACTTCTGGGATTGAAGAAGGAACAGGTTTGTTCACTTCTCTATTCCATACTACTTTTCCATTTTGTTATCATCTGCGCAGTAATGTCATCTATACTCTTCTTTGCCAAAAATACACCAACTCAAACAACTCCAAAAAGTACGCTGTTCCAGACCGGTCAACTCCGCTGCGTCGCTCGCAACAGCGAAGGCGAAGCCGTCACGACGGCGACGCTCACTGTAACGGGCAAGCCAACGCCGCCCGAATTCGATGAGAAGGTACGGTCAATGGCGATGACGTCATAGACGTCTCTTCATTCTGCATATACTCTCGCCAATCGAGAGAGATGTCATCGACGTCATTACACATCTATAAACAATAGAACAGTGATAATGATTTCCGAATTGAAAAGATTTGCGCCAGTCTTTTGAAGAGAAATCGAGATGATACCGAATATGTTTCAGGTTAGGGATGAATTGTGAAAACTTAATCATCGTGAATTCGGCTTTCTTCTTCTCTATCCCAACACCCACTTTCTTGTGCGAGTGCTTCACACACTCAGGACATTTATTACTCGGAGACGACTCGTTTTTTGTCATTCTTCCTAATCACGGTGATCCACGAGCCACTGTTTAGCCCAAATCGACGACCGTCACTCGCGGAGACAAGGCAGTCTTCGAGGCGCACGCTACTGGAGAACCGGAGCCGGGCTACAGCTGGTCCATCGACGGGAGAAAGGTGTCTGCCCTACTGGTTGTGATGGTGAACGATTGCTCCGTGTTGCTTTCCTACTGTCTCTGGACGTTGGCTGGCTAAAACTACCGTACAAATGATGCACAAGCCTCACGTTACTTGCCCTTTCGGCTGCCTCACAGGTGAAAAAACGTGTTATTCGAGGAGAGGCGCTTGTCGATTTGTCAACAGTTCAGTGTGCGCCATTTCGAAACTACAGCCAGACAGCGTCCCAAATCCTGCATGCATGCCTCTCTATTATTGTATCTCATCTGATTGGTCTGATTTGGTGGCACACAACAAATTTTTTTTGGGTGGTGATCACGGTATTCACATTGAGTGAAGTGAGAGTTTCCGCACCGAGATTGAGTGATTCATTCGAGCATTGTACCGTCGAGCAAAAGTATCTTCGTCCTTCATTTGAAATACATGTAATCGTCTCTCCATTTCGCACACTCATTCACCTATCAGAGAGGCGTAGCGTATGGGAAATGAAGAGGCGCTATCCGTATTTCAAACTCTTCCAGTCTAAGTCCTCGGTTCTCCTTCTTGTTACTTCAATTCTGATTGCGATTCTTGGTTCATTTCCCCTTTTCTAAGTTCAGTTTTCAATGACGATTTTAGGTCCGAGAAACGCTCGAAGGCGCTGTGGCAGAGACCCTGCCCGACAACCACACAAGACTCACTGTGAGTGGAACATGGATCGCGCCGATACTCAACTATTTATTTATGATTCGGCGTAGCAATGCATATTCTTATTATTCTCATGGAAATTTTTGAGACAAATTGTCAGAAAAAAACCAAAAATCGAAAACATTCAACGTAAACATATGCCGAAAACGAATCGGGAGTACGAGGAAAGTTTCGCAAGAAAATAACAATAAAAATATAAATACCTTCAGGTGGACACCAATGTACACGCCCACTCCTCCACCGTCTCCGTCATTGCCGAGAACTCCTCCGGCATGGACGAAACGGGCGTCCGATTGACCATCGAGGAGGTTAGAGTGATCTTTGGTCTTTGATCTTTAATATTCATCCTTGATCTTCAGAAGCCCTCTGTAACTCGTGAGCTCAAGGACCAGACTGTCAATAGAGGCGACTTGGCTCACTTCGAGGCCGTCATTCAACAGGCTACCAAGGTTTATTTTTGTTTAAATAACTGGGTTTGTTGTATCATAATAAGATGCAAAGGGGGTAAATTTCAAAGCGAAATAATAATTTATTCCATCAAATTCAGGTTGAATGGACCGTGGGAGGCCGTCCTGTTGATGCGAGCATGCAAGGTTTGTATTATTCTACCGCAGATTTCAACGCTATCGATTGATAATAATTTCCACGCATTAAAAATGCTCATGAAACACATATTGAATCTCATAGCTGTAACGATTCAATTTATCTACAGGCGTGAAGATCTCTCAAGATGACCGATTCGAGTTCCGTCTCTCCCTCGACACTTCCCTCTACTCGGGCGAAGTCAGGGTCAAGGGAGTGAACAGCACCGGAGGCGCCGCGGAGAGCAAGGTATTTTAAGAATTTTGATCTTTGATCTTTACGAAATTCAATATTTAGGCGAATCTGACAGTAATCGAGCCGCGCAAGGTCACCAAACCCGACTTCACCGACAAGTTGCGAGACATGGACGTGAGGGAGGGACAGCGGGTGCGTAATTTCAATTCATAAATATTTTTATAATTAAAAATAAATTTAAAACAAGCAAATTTCAGGTCGAAATGGACGTGATCGCGCTGGACGGAGAGAACTTCCAGTGGGCGATTGACGGAAAGCCGCTCAAGGTCAGGGGAAACAATAACAATAACAATAACAATGACAATAACAATAACAACAACAACAATAACAAATTCAGGACGGCGAGAACGGCGTGCACATCAGTCAGGACGCCGGCAAGAGCAAGCTCGTGATTGAAGCAGCGAAGCCGGAGCATTCGGGTATATTTTTTCAATATATTTTTATATCCATTCGATTTCACATGTGTTTCACAGGTTAGACAAAGATTGGAATCAAATGATAAAGTCGATTTGAGTTCGTGCATTCAACGACAAAAAAATCATTACCGTTCAGGCAAGCTGACCGCTCGCTCGACCAACGAGGCCGGCACTGCAGAGACGGAAGCGAGACTCAATGTCGCGCCTGCTGGTCAGTTATTTATTGAATGCGCATTACCGGTCACTGGCCTCATCTAATCACTGGTTGATCACAAGTACCTTGAGTACCTTTGATGGCCTTCAACTTTTACCTCTAGCGCGATATGAAAAGGAATAATGGTAGCGGTGAAACGTAGTGAACGTAATACTGTTCACATTACAGGCCGCGCTCCCCAAATCACCGCCTCGCCCGTCTCCCTCAACATCAAGGAGGGCGAAGACGCCACTTTCAAGGTTATTATTATTATTATGATTATTTTGATTTTCAAAAAAAGAGGTATGATTTTCGAAAATAATAATAATATTTCCAGATCACCGTGAGTGCCGAGCCAGCGCCGCGCGTGCAATGGTCCATTGGAGATAAGTGAGTGCATCGCGCCTGCCACCATTTACAGTAGACTAATCTATCCCAGACCCACCTATTGGACGTCTCAGGCCAAAAATTGAAGAATCCCCCCCTGATAGCAACTGAAAGCTATAATTACCACTCACTGAAGCTCTTTGATCCGGAAAAAATGATTAGATTTTGGAATAGAAGAGTGTGAAAAGGGAGAATGCGGATCGTCAACTGACTTTATTCCAGACTGGCCGAGGCGATCGAGTCAGTGAACACGTGGAAGAGCGGCGATGATTACATGATGAAGATCACGAGAGCGACGCCAAATGAGCACGGAACCATCAAGGTAACGTGAATAAATGAAAAAAATTTTTTATTTGCATACGTTCCACTCGATGAAACTGTTTTATCCTCTGCACTCATCATTTCTATTCGGATTGAAACATACTCACTTTCGAAAATTCTTAACCTTTTTACTGTTATAAATAAGTAAAATATTAGTTTTTGACTTCAGGTCACCGCCCAAAACTCGTGCGGCTCGGACTCGGCCACGTGCCAATTGGCAGTGGAGCAGAAGCCAGTGAAGCCGACGATCGAGGGCGTGCTGCAGGATAGATCGGTGGAGCAGGGCGAGCCCATCAGGTATTATAGAAGGGATCATTCATTTGCAAAAACGAGACGACTTAGACTTGCGTGACTCGAGTGTATTTGCATGGGAACTACGCATAGTTGAAGTGGGATGATTGACTTGAAGGATGAGAGAGTAAACGAATCGATCTTCAGATGGGACCTCAAGCTTGCGAAGCCCGACCCTACGGTCAAGGTTCGCTGGTTCCTGAATGGCAAGGAATTGCAGCACGCGCCCGATTGCCAGGTAAATTTTTTTAACTATCAATAAATTAATCAATTATTTATCAAGCGCCAGGTGGGTTGCCTATTGATAGATTCTGTTTATCTATGAAAACAATAAAACAAAACAATCAATAAATCGATATTTTCAAAGGTGCTCGACGGTGGCGATGGCACTTACCGCCTGGTGATCCCCGACGCTAAAGTTGAGAATACTGGCAGAATCAAGGTATGTTATCATTTTGTACGAGAGGCCGACTGGCGTGAGAATGTGGTAGAACTCTTTTGTGCACACTATCATTCGAGCGAATCAGAGATTGTCTAGGCTGATTTGTGAACGATCAAAGATCAAAGATCAATGAACAAATTTAAATCCAGGTAATCGCCGAAAATCCCGCCGGAGCCGTGGAGCAGACGGCGATCGTACAAGTACGAGGACGCGCCCAGAAGCCCGACTTTGCCCAGCGACCGCAGAACCATGAGGTACAGTGCTTTCAAGTTTTATAGCAATATTGCAGAAAGAGTTGCCAAACATATTGTATTAGAACAATTGTAGTTGAATTTCACTGTTTATCATGAAGTGGATGACCGTGGATGATTTTCGCATTACAAAGTTAAAACAAGAGTTCTCAGGTCGTCGTGGACGAGTCGGTCAAGTTCTCGGCCATCGTCTCGGGCAATCCGATGCCGTCCGCGACGTGGTTCCTCAACGGAGTGCAGCTGGTGAACAGCGACGCCGTCAAGGTGACATTGTCTCCTCATTTTACCTTAGCCGACTACAGCAAAAAATCAATCCAAAACACTTGTAATCGATACATTATTGAACGAGCGTTCATCACTGTGGCGAGAGAAAATTCGAGAGAAGATGCGGTACCCCGTTTTTGCAGTTCTAATTCATACATCGAGTTGCTTACAGGTGAAACCGGTCGAGCAGGACACCGGCAAGACCTCGTTCCGTATTATGAATGCGAAGCTGGAGCAGACCGGACAGGTATTATTTATAATAATTAAATATATTTATTGGAATATTTTTAACAAGTTGAAGTTTCCAGTTGCTGCGTGACCTTTCTTTCTTTATCTAAAATTAAAATATATTTTGTTTTTTCTAGGTCAAATGCCGCATCGAGTCTGCTGCAGGCAGCGTTGAAGCCACCGCTGAGCTCAAGGTGGACAAGCTCAAGGAGGTAAAATAAATAAATAAATACAAATTAATTTCGTGAAGTAATAAATGTAAATGTGATGATTCGCCCTTTTAGAAGAAGAAGAAAAAATCTGATAAGAAAACAGAGGAGGTACGGCATGTTGTAGATTCTCTTTCCACTTCTATTTTCCACTGTCACCCTGCACTGTTCAAGAGCACTGTTTCCCACGCTGAGATTATGACCTGCGCTGCGATTCCCCCTCACCAACCTCACCAATTCCTCCACCACTCCACACAAAAAGATAATGCACTCTTTTTCCAACCATACTATGCACTGCCAACCATCAAATCACCCCTGAGATTGTGCACTAAATAAATAATAAATATTGTGAAAAATTAATAACATTTAGGTGCCCAAGTTCACCACTACAATGGACGATCGCCAGGTCAACGAGGGAGACACCGTCCGATTTACGGTGAATATTAATTATTATATTATTATTATTAATCTAAATAATTATAAAATTGATCGAAACCATAAGCGCATCGAGAGCTGTATTCAAAGGAGGTCCAGTAGCAAGAGGGATGCGGGATTAGGAGATATTGGAAAGTAGAAATTCGATAAATTTGAATATCACCAATTCCAGACGACGATCGACATCTACCCCGAGGGCGAGGTCGAGTGGACACTCAACAACGTGCCCGTCAAGAATATTGAGTGAGATTTTCAATCAATTAATCTCAAGTGTGCTTCACAGTACGCATTTCATAGAGAGATGGTGCGCGAATTCGATACTTCGTGAGCTTGAGGTGTAAAAAAATCATAAAATACAACATGGGAATGTCTGATCCTCGTATAATGACTTTAAAATAAATAATAAGAATAATCTAGCAACATCACGACGAGCAAGGACGGCGCGGGCAAGTACACTATTGAGATCAAGGATATTCGGACGGATCAGGCCGGAGAGCTGAGTTGCCAGGTACGATCATTTATTTTTCAGATACGTTTTAGCTTGATTGGTTTGGAGTCAGCTTTTTTCATTAGGATCGTTGCAATACAATTGGTAGAGTAGTGTGAGTTGTCGAACAACTGAACATTGCAGGCAACGAACGCTGTCGGGCTCAAGAAGCAGAACGCGACGCTCATGGTGAAGATGACCGGAGAGGCGCCTACGTTCGCGAAGAATTTGGAGGTAGGCATTGAATTCTCTTATTTTATTAGCATTTTATTCCTAGAACTTGTGTAATTCAATCAACTGGCGCATTAAAAGTAGAGTAAAACGATTCAATGTAGTTTTGCTGTTCTAAATTAATTATTCAATTAAATATTGCAGGATCGTCTGGTCACTGAGGGCGACGCGATCGAAATGTCTGCCGTGCTCAACAAGGTAGGTGAAAGATCAAAGGTCATCGAGAGATCAAAGACCAGATGCGGGCTCATAAAAATGATAATCAATCAATAATCAGGTCAAGCCGCCTGCAACCGTAACCTGGCTGAAGGACGGCGCCGAATTGAAGAGCGATGACAGGTTCAAGATCAGCCAGGTAAGATTTAGAGAGATCAAAGATCAAAGACCAAAGTCAATTCAGGACGGCGACACATACAAGCTCGTTATCGATTCGGCGAAGATGGAAGACAAGTGCAGGATCACGCTCAGAGCGGAGAACGCATTTGGATCTGCTGGTGAGCTCAGAACTGAAAATCGAATAATAGTATCTCCATTCTTTCCGCTCGATCTTGCATTTTCCGCATCGAAGAAGCATGAGTATCTGTAATTCATTTGTTTTGAACCGGAAGTCAATAAGTTAGTAACGACCCCGGCCCATTCACAACTTGGCAACACCTTGAAACACATTTGGGCACCCTAGAACCGCTGTCAATTGCAGACTGCGCCGCGTCAATCGGTGTCACCAAGGGAAGGCCGTCTTCCAAGCCCGCGTTCCAGGTAATAATTGGGATTAATTAATTCCTCGCTTTCACATTTCTTTTTTCCTGAGGGCATGCCAGCAATGTTGAATAGTGTCTTTTATCCACCTAAACGATCTACATGAATGGGTACCAATTGGAAACTGCAAATCCACCTAGCGCCCCCTTTCCTTGTCCGATACGCAAGAAATGTTCGAATCGTTGATGACGTCATCAGAAATATCTTTTCAGTCCGACATCCCTGCTACTAATCTGGCGGAGGGCGACTCTCTCGTAGTCAAACTCCTCATTACCGGAGACCCAGCGCCACTGGTCAAGTGGTACGTTTTGTATTTTTGATCTACAACGAATCATGTGAAGTTATTTCTGGTCCCCACATCTCGATTTTTTGCGCGTCTGCGAAAAGTGGGCGGAGCTTGGGCCTCTAAATATACGCCAACTGCAGGTACATCAACAACCAGATGGTCTGTCAGACGCCGGATACTGAATTGACGGCCGTCGATGGACTGTACACGATGGTCATTCACGGCGTGTCCAGTGACATGTCGGGCACGATCAAGTGTACGGCGTATAATAAGGTAAGCTGGCTCAATTATATGCTTTTTTTCAAAATTTACAAGTCTCCGCGTCATTTGCTATTGCAATTTGAGCACTATTTTGAGTTTACAAAAATGCATGCGTAATTACTTAATTGTAAATAATAATTTGAATTTCAGGCCGGCGAGGTCACCACGACCGGCCCTCTGAAGGTCGTTGCTCCCGTCCCCGTCGAGTTCGAGACCACCCTGTGCGACGCCACCTGCAGAGAGGGAGATACGCTCAAGCTCAAGGTGGGCGTTTGCAATAATTCGTGAAGCAAGGATAGTGAGCGCAGAATGCGTTTACCCGCGATAGTTGGAATAAAATGGCTTCGGTTTTTTCGGCAGGGCGATACTCTCAAACTCAAAGTAGATTATTTTCATTATTTCACCAAACAAAACCCAAACTGCACTAATGCGAATGGAAAACATCGGATTATATTATCAGTGTGAAACGCATTTGGTGAACTCATAGAATTAGTGGTCCTTTGCCGAATTGGGCTGCGTCGTCATTACGTCATTTATGTCAATTTTTTCCAGGCCGTTCTGCTCGGTGAGCCGACTCCTGTCGTCTCTTGGTACGTAAACGGCAAGAAGCTCGAAGAGAGCCAGAACATCAAGGTACATTTTTGAGAATGATCTTTGATCGTTGATCTTTCAAAAATACTTTAAAATCGCAGATCCACGCCGAGAAGGGCACGTACACAGTGACGATAAAGGACATCACTTGCGATTACTCCGGAAAGGTAGCTTATTAGTTTTGTCGTCTCCTCATTAAATTTGCGGAGAAAAACAGATATTAAAAATGCTAATGTCAAAATTATTGAATGAATAAAAATATGTCAACAAAAAATTATTTTAAAAATAATGCAGGTGGTCTGCGAGGCAATCAACGAGTTTGGCAAGGCCTCCTCCGAGGCGATGCTGCTCGTGCTGCCTCGTGGAGAGCCCCCAGACTTCCTCGAGTGGCTCAGCAATGTTAGAGCGAGGCAGGGATCGAAGGTAAGCTCAATGGCCAACAATAATGTAATATTATCAAGTCACAATAGCCACTAGCAGGGGGCTCCCACGGGACGAATTTGCGTTGAATACGGGATGACCTTTAACTTTTAAAAATCTCTTATTCGGACCTACGTGAACTAATTATTCTGTATAGTTTATTAAAATTATTGTAGGTGGTCCACAAGGTGGTGTTCACTGGAGATCCACGCCCCGTGCTCACGTGGTTCATCAACAATAAGGAGGTATGATTTTAAGCTAAATCCTCAAATATGTTTCACGATGTTCTCATCATGTGCTAAAAACGTCCATAAGCGATAATATGAGGATACATAATTTAAAACACAGTATTTAGAATTTTTTTTGCCGCCATGTAGTTCCAAGTTGACGTGTAATTCGTGCACAATGCAGTAACAAAAAATAAACAATGGGTAATGCAAGACAAGCGATAGCGAGCACATATTATCGACACTCAATAGCTATGAAAATCGCAAGTAGGCCCGTCCTGTGCCAGTTGACATAGACATGCTACAACCGCAACAATAAAAATAAAAATATGGACAACGACAACAATAACAAGAACACTATCACTACAGGTGAAGGACGGCGTGGACGGCATCACTATCAAGACGGACGCCAACACTTCCGTCCTCACCATCGACAACTTCAGCCCCGATGCCCATGTGGGAGAGATCATCTGCAAGGCAGAGAACGATGCGGGAGAGGTGAGAATATTATTCCGAAGTAAATTTGATTAATTGGATTTTTGAAGAACGTGAAAAAGGTGATTGAACCTTTTTGCAGTAAAATTCGAGAAGCCTTCGTATGATAGAGTGATTGCAACGTTGATTTTCTATTTTCTGAGAATTTAAATAAAATTGTAGGTCTCCTGCACGGCCAACATGGTCACCTATACCTCGGACATGTTCTCGGAGAGCGAGTCTGATGCGGGAATGGCCGAAGATGCGGGCATGGATGATACGACGGAGATGAGGTAGGAGGGACAATAACAACAATAACAATAACAAAAACAACAAAGAAAAACAATAACAATAACCCCTCCTTCAGTGAGCGCGAATCGCTTCCCGAGGAGCCGCCTCAGCGCACGCCCACACCCGTCATGGCACCCAAGTTCATCACCAAACTGAGAGACACGAGAGCCAAGAGGGGCCACAGTGCCGTGTTCGAGTGCGTCGTACCCGATACAAAGGTGAGTATCTCTTTTGCAAACTGTGAATAGTATTATATTTACACACTCTCTCTCTATTTGTAACCTTTTGCACTGTTATTCTCTTGACGACATTGCGAAACAATTGAGGTATTTAGACGTATTCGTGTACCATGATAATGCATTCTTCGTAGCTGCATCGTGTTCGTTGAAACAAAATTGAATAAGATCTGAGAAAAGATCGCAGAAATCAATAATATTATTCAGGGCGTGGTGTGCAAGTGGCTCAAGGACGGCAAGGAGCTGGAGCTGATCGCTAGGATCCGCGTCGCTCAGAGATACGGACCTGAAGGTACTACCTAACACTAATATTCTTCCTCTGAATCTGACTCCAAAATTGGTGTCAAAGCACCTGCGCTCAATGATACAAATGGAGTACCAATGTACCTAACAATAAGAACGAAATCGGTAACGAAGATGACGTCCCCTCCTTGCAGGCCACATCACCAACGAGCTCATCATCGATGACGTGCAGCCCGAGGACGCCGGCAAGTACACCGTCGTGGTTGAGAACGCCGCGGGCACGGACGTATGCGAGGCAACGCTGAACATTCTGGGTGAGACATTTCGACAGTTGGCATCAAAGAAAAGCGAACTAATTTATTTTTCAATCAATTTGCAAAGGATGCAATGTTTTGCTGATCATACAGAGTTTTATCATCCAAGTTTGACTCAGATTGAGGCGTCAGTAAACAATAAAACAATTAAAAAGCGACATGAACCAGGTGACAGTCTATTTTATGATTATTTTAACTGACAATGTACGAGCTATTAAATTACATTAAATTCTTGAGCAATAAAGATCGCTTGAAACATATTCGATTTTAGAAACCCTCGAGAAGCCCGCAGCCAAGGGACCCGAGTTCATCATCAAACTCCAGGACAAGAACGTAAAGGTAATTTGATTAAAAACAAAATTAATTAAATAAAAATAATTAAAATTAAATTGTTAAGGTCGCGGAGCAGACCGTTCTCGAGTGCAAGGTCAGCGGCACGCCCGCGCCCAAGATTACGTGGTACCACGAGGTTCGTTGAATGGATTATTGTTTGATGCCATTGCGCGGTTAGCCCTCCTTTCATTTCGAAAGATTGAGTGTTTACAGTTGTTTACAGTTTCGTCGCGTGACTTTTGCAAAAGTTAATAACGTGACATTTTTGCATTATTTATTGGCAGCAAATGCAAAAAAATAGAATAATTTAGATGCAATAAAGAAAAGATCAATTATTTCACTGAAATATTTTCCAGCAAGAAGTGATCACCTCCAACGCCAAGTACTCCATCGAAACGATCGATGAGTTGCAGCGACTGACTGTGAGCAAGACGGAGAAGGTGAATCGTATTTTCCGGCTTCTAACTCCCGGCTCCCATAGTCCGGTTCCTAATTCCCGGTACCCATATTCCGCCTCCTAAATTCCGGTTCCTAATTCCCGGTTCCCAAATCCCGATTCCAGATCGATTCCGGCTCCTATCGATGCGTCGCCGAGAACGAGGCAGGCAAGGCGGAGACCAGCAGCAGACTCACTGTCTTCACGCCCAGTATGATTATTATATTTCTAACACAACATCTGATGATACTGACGCATCACAATCCAAATCACTTTAGCACACGCACTGAAACACACTTTTTTTAAAAACAAATTTTGCACTCAATCACCTCTTTCTATCTTTTCTCTCACACAACCAAACACCCCCACCTCACCACCTAACCCTCACTTGCAGACATTGCACCCTCCTTCACGAAGCCTCTCTCTGAGCAGACGTCGTCTCTAGGAGAGAAGGCCATCTTCACGTGCTCAGTATCTGGCACTCCCCAACCGCACGTCGAATTCTACTCCGGGTCCACTCGCCTCGTGACCTCAGCCGAATACGCGGTGGAGCACGACGCGAGCAACACCCACTGGCGCCTGGTCATTCACTCCACCACTCGCTTCTCATTTGCTTCCTACCGAGCGGTAGCGACGAACGATGAGGGCACGGCGACCTCGGAAGCAGCGCTGAAAGAGAAGACAAGCGCCCCGAAACTGGATCAGGGACTCAAGTCCAAGAGTGTCAAGGAGAAGGAACCGGTCCGCATGGAGGTCAAGGTCACAGGCGGAAAACCGGATTCCGTCAAGTGGACCAAGGATGGTCGACCCGTCGTTACTGATTATAGAATCAAGACTGAGGAGCTACCCGATGGCACGTACGCTCTGGTCATTGACGAGGCAAGGCCGGAGGACGCTGGCACCTACGCCGTCGAAGTGAAGAACCCAGCCGGATCCGACTCTTCCTCAGCTCCACTCACCGTTGAGAAAGGCATCGTTGCGCCCAAGCTCGACCAGGGTCTCAAGTCTCGCTCCGCCAAGGAGAAGGAGCAGGTCAAGATGGAGGTCAAGGTCGCCGGAGGCAAGCCCGACGCCGTCAACTGGACCAAGGACGGCCGACCCATCGTTGTCGATGGAAGAATCCGCACCGAGGAGCGCCCGGACGGCACCTACGCCCTCATCATCGATGACGCAAGGCCTGAAGACGCCGGCACCTATGCCGTTGAGGTCCGCAATCCGGCCGGCATCGATACATCCTCGGCACCTCTCAAGGTCGAGAAGGACACCGCGGCCCCGAAGTTCACCAAGGGCCTGGAGCCCGTTGAGGTCAAGGAGAACGCTCCTCTGGCCGCCTCGGTGACAGTTTCCGGAGCACCAGCCCCGAAGATCGAGTGGTTCAAGGACGGCCAACCCGTGGTTGCCGATGGCGTGCATGTCGTGTGCAAGTCATCTGGAGACGAGCACTCCATCGTCATCGACGCTGCGAGGAAGGAGGACGCCGGAGCGTACACTGTCAAGGCCTCCAACCCGGTTGGTTCAGCCATGTCCCAGGCGCAATTCGCTGTGGTCAAAGAGCTTCTGCCACCGAAATTCCTTGAGGCCCTGCCCTTCGAGACTGAAGTCAAGCAGGGAGAGACCGCTACTCTTAGCGTGCATGTCGAAGGAGAGGAGGTGGAGATCAAGTGGATGAGGGACGGCATCTGCCTCGTGTCGACGTCGTCAGGAAGAGCCCATGAAGTGAAGACGGCGCCCGGCAAGTTCTCCCTGGTCATCGACGCCGTTGATCAGGAAGACGTCGGCAGCTACACCTGCACGGCAACGAACAGGGCAGGAGCGGACAAGACCGTGGGCTCCCTGAAGACGCCCAGGTACGGCTTTGAGAGGATTCCGGACGAGAGCACGGCGCCATTCTTCGTCGAGCCCTTGCAAGAAACCGTGGTCAAAGAGGGCGAGACGGTGAATCTCACGTGCAAGGTCAACCCTGAATCGAAACCGACCATCCGGTGGTTCAAGGACGGCCAGCCTATCGCCGCTCCAGACACGAAGATCGTCGATGGCGTCATCACGCTATCCATTTCTAACGCTTCATCAAAGGATGTCGGCAAGTACAAGTGCGAGGCGACCAATGAGAAGGGATCGGCTGCCACTGAAGCGCCCCTTATGCTGTCCTACGGCGTCCAGAAGTACACCCAGGAGGAGTTCTCGTCTGGACTATCCTTCACCAAGTTGCTCTCCGACCAGCGTGTTGAGATCAAGCAGCGTCTGCGTTTCGAGGCCAAGCTCCAGGGATATCACGAGAGCACGGTTCGCATACAATGGACGAAGGACGGCGGTAGGGTGCCGCCCGAGGCCAAGGTGTGCGCTCAGCAGGATGGAACCCTCACGTTGGTCATCGACGAGGTCATCGCTGGACAGGAAGGCGCGTACAAGTGCACGGCCACGTCACTCGTCGACGCTACGACAGTCTGGACGGAGGCGAGGCTGATCAATCCCGGTGAGCACAACAGTTGAATCCCGCTGTTGCTTCCGCTCTGTATGATAATGCTTCTCGTGCGTGCTCCACTAACCCTGTCATTGTTGCATGAGATGAGCCCATGAGCTCAAATCGCTTCCGCCTGTCCTTACTGCATTGCTAGAAGAAGCGCCACTGCACCCACACACCGCTTTGCTTGTTATCTCAGTAATTTCCGAACATAGTTAACCGAAAACTTGCAGGAGCCATGCGCGCCGCTGCCACTGGCAAGGCCGGCCCGCCCGAGTTCGTTGAACTCCTGCACTCGTGCACAATCGAAGTCGGCAAGGTGGCCTTCATCCGATGCAAGGTACGGTATCGGGGCCAGGGGTCAACGGAGAATATCACCTCCTATATCCATGATAACAGAGCTAGATTCGGCATCATGATTAGTGTATCAATCCAATGATCGATGCTCGCAGGTGACCGGAGAGCCCCGCCCCAGTCTCAAGTGGACCAAGGACGGCAAGGATGTGAGTTGACCACCGTATTTGTGAATACGTGCTTAACGAAATAATTGCTTGAGTAGAGCGGAATTGTGAATACGAGCGGAACGAAATAATCCCTTACCCTCAGATCGACGTCAATCGCGTTCGCTCCGACTTTGCTGACGACGGCACGATCACGCTGTCCATTGATGGAGTGACGCATGCCGATTCTGGAGAGTATCGGTGAGGTTTTTTTTGTTATCTGATAAATTACTGCCGCACTCGGTTTGCTAGTGCATTTGAGCGCATTGTGAAACACACTTTTTTCAATTCACATTTCTAACAATAAGACAAATGCGGGAAATTTATGAGCTATATCCGCTGATAAGGAAAGTAGAGCACAAAGTCCATATTTGCAGCCAAATAATTGTCAATTTCAGCTGCTTCGCGGAGAACGAGTACGGCAGCGCGTGGACCGAAGGCCCGATTGTCGTGATGGACGTTGGCGCGCCCCGTCCCCCAGGAGAGGCACCCGACTTCCTGTCGCCTGTGCGACCGGCGACCGTGAGTGCTTTAGCCTACAGTACCCAACGTAGACTACGGTACTTCGTAGCCTACAGTAGTTCAGCATGCTACGATAGCCTACAGTACTCGAGCCATCAACTAATCAGTACTTGGCAGGTCTACGAGGGCGAAACTGCGGTGCTCGAGGGTAAGACTTGCGGCATCCCCGCGCCCGCCATCAAGTGGTACAAGAACGGCAAGGAGATCCAGGAGGATGACAGACACAAGGTAATATTTTTAAACACATGTCCTGTGCTCTACCAACATTCCCTGCTACTCATGCACTTCATTCCCCATTTGAAGCATAACCGGTGATTTACGATCTCCACAGTGAAATGTGCATATTGCATAGCTCCCATCCTGCTCCAGATATTCATACGATTAGCAGTAACGTACATGAGATTGATAAAGCTATTATCTCCAGATCGAATCGCTCTCCGACGGCACTCAACGTCTCACTGTGGCCAGGTGCAAGATCGAGGACACTGACGAGTACCGCTGCGAGGCGACCAATGAGTACGGAGATGTGTGGAGCGATGTCACGCTCAAAGTCAATCGTGAGTCATCATTTTCTTTCTGCTTCATATGCTGACGCTTGAACGTTCGGATACGTTTCATGAGGTCTGCAAGAGCAATGATTGACACGTTAGAGTAGTCTGATTGAGGATTTCTATTAAAATATATAATAATGAATATTATTCCAGCCAAGCCTGCCGAAGACGCCGTCAGCATTGCCGGCGTGCACAAGGCGCCCACCGTGCTCAAGTCCCTGGAGGTACCATTTTCGAAAATAGTCATTTTTAAAATCATGTGGGTATGCGCTGATTTCTTATTGTGCTCTATTACACATTGTACAGGAAATTGTTTTGTGAGGAAGTTTTCGGTAAAATTAAATTCATAATTCCAGGAAATCCGGATCGCCGAAACGTCCAAGGTCATCTTCGAGTGCCAGATCGCTGGCGAGCCCAAGCCGCAAGTCAAGTGGTTCAAGGTCAGCAAAAGATTGGTTGGCTCCGGGCAGGATCGAACCAGCTCCTATGGACTTCCAGTCTAACGCTTTACCAACTGCGCTACAATAATCAATTGCAGGACAAGGTCGAGCTCAACATCGCCGACTCTCGCTACAAGCAGACTGTGGAGGCGAACAACACGTACAAGCTCACCATCGACAGCGTTGATGTTAAGGTAAGCTATCATTATTTATGACGAGACTCTCTCATGGCAAATGTCACACTCTTTAACCGAACAGACGAGAAATCCATCACAGAAGCCATAAAAATGAAATCTCCAAATCGATAATTCGCAGGACTCCGGTGAGTATCGTGCCGAGGCGCGCAACGTCGCCGGTACTGCTCGTACCGAAGCCTCCCTCAAGGTACTGTTAATTAAGATATTGGTTAACTTCGAACCATACAGATACAGTAACCTCAATCATTGATTGCTGTTTGCCCACCTTTTTATTCTTGCTTTCACAGGTCGCCAAGCTCGGTCAAGAAGAGAAGCTCATGTCCGGCTCTTCGCCCGAATTCACCAAAGACCTCTCGCCCGTGCAGGCCAAAGTGGGCGAACCCGCGGCGCTCGAATGCAGGTATGGATTTTTTGTTGTTGTTTTTCACCGATACCGACAAGATACAATACCCAACTCATTTCGCTCAATCTTTCTTTTGCGTGTGAAGCATACTTGAATCGCTCGTGAGTATTACAATTGCGTTACGAATCAGAAAAAAGGAGCCTAAGTTACCCATTTATGCTAATTTCTTATCGAGAAAGATGTTGAATGATATTTGCAGAGTCGCCGGCGTGCCCCAACCCGAGGTCAAGTGGTTCAAGGATGGCGACGAGGTCAAGCCGGGAGCCGGCGTGCAGATCGAAAGCCTGCCCGATGGCACCAACAGGTAGGGCCGGAAGCCGAGCCGGGAAATAGACACGGATCCGGTCACATAGACAAAAAGCCGGTAAATAGTTAGTGGACCGGCAAATATTCATGAATACGATAAAATGATTCTGAACCGGGAAATAGATTCGAAACCGGAGAATATATTTTACGGAACCAGAAAATAGATTCGGAAGCGCGAAATAGATGCAATGACGTATCTTACAGACTCAAGATCGACTCGGCCAAGCCCGAGGACCAGGGCAACTACCGCGTGGAGGCCACGAATCCCGCCGGCAGCATGAGCAGCAAGGCCCCGATCACGGTCACGCCTAAGGGTGCGTTGAAAATACATTGTGGATATTTGAATACAGACTTATGACATTGAATAATTTGTCAGCTACACTTCTAGTTAGAAACTATCACTATCATTTTTTCGTCGAGCGCCGAGTACGGTCACGCTCAAGGGTGACTGACAATCCAGCATCTCAAACATAAAAAAATAGCTTCGGAATAAGCAGAAATACCAAGTACCGCAATACATAATTTCTATTATTGGGTAAAAAAAACAAAAATCATTACAGACACCGGCGCGGGCCTCAAGCTGAAGCGCGGTCTCGTGGACCAGACTGTCGACAAGGGCACCAAGATCCTGCTGTCTGTCGAGGTATGACCGGAACCAAAACCGGAACCAGAACCAAGAACCAGGAACCAGGAACCCAATTCAGGTCGAGGGTGCTCGTCCGAAAACCGTCAAGTGGTACAGAGGCAGCGAACAGGTTACTTCGAGCAGCACTACCAAGGTAATTTTTTAGATAAATTAAATTTA
>LS485013.1:0-11051 GCA_900490705.1 Pristionchus arcanus
AGATGAGACACTAATCATTTTCTCTCTTTTTCAGTGATTCGTGATACCGTCGTCAAACTATTCTTTGGTGAAAGTCATCCAAATAGGATGCAAAAGCGTGAGAAAATCATGCAATAGATTATAATAGTGCTTACTGAGGCGACTTCTACCAATCAATCGCACTGCCCAGATAGATCGCACAGATAGATTCATAACCGTTACGTAGCGCAAGTCAGCCTGGCGCACAATAGTTTAGCAACAGCGGAAATAATAATAGTAGTAAGACGCTGTCTTTCAATCTCATCGGTGACGATTCCAAACATTTCGAATTTTACAACTTTACGCAACCCTAATCACCCAGGATCTTACTATTCTAAAAGCCGTAGATAGGGGATCACCAAGAAAGATCAAATAATATTAATTTTAGAAAGCTGTGGCATTCGCTATCGCACCTTGCGCATGTATCAAAAACGTATATGGCTCATGCGGCACAAATGAACCTGCACTGCGCAATTTTTTAAAGGTGAAAGTTGTGTATCAAAATCAGCTCGCGAAAACGACCATGCAGGCTAAGCACGATGAATAATTCCAATTCTTCACAAATTGCCGCATCCATCGCTACCAGCAGTCCACAGCCCTCATTCCTAGTAGTTCATACAATAGCCAAAACCCAAATCATCCTTAAATCGCCCTACACCTCACAATATTTCAAAAAAATCAAAGCTATGAAACAAAATCAGTACGCAAAAACGACCATGCAAGCACAGCGCGATTTTTTGTTGTTGCGATTTTTGGTTCGACCAGTGTTACAGTCACATTAGTCCGCCAACCAAGAGCCCTATCACATACACTTCCCGCAACCCCAATCCCCCTTCTAATATACACGAAGAAACCTGTCTACAACAATAAAATCCCATCCCAAAATCCACTCACCGTATTAAAACTCTTGATCGTTTCCTTCAGCTGCTCTGCGCGCGTTTCCTTCTTCACCTACCACATAGCGTTAGTTATTTTCGAAACTAATTAACTCATATATTTTCGTACCAACCGAGACCACCCACGAACTGGGGGCATATATTTTTGGTGCCCGGTTGGCAATAAAAATGAATGATTCAACTAATTAAGTTAATAATTAACCAACCTCCTCCTCTCCCCTCAGATACAGCGCGTAGGGATCATCGTCATCCTTATACTCCTCCCTGTATTTCCTCACTCTCCTCTTGAACCCTTCGTAGATCCCATAGGGACTTTCCTCCTTGATCTTCTTCTTGGCTTTACCGTACTCGGCGCTACCGTACTCTCCGTGAGGACTTTCCTCCTTCTTCTTGGCCTTACCGTAATCGGCGCTACCGTATTCTCCATACGGGTTCTCCTTCTTGGCCGGTGCCACTCTTCTAAAGGCATAGTAGGGCTCGGCCTCAGGCGGTGGCGGAGGAGGCTTCATTCTCGGCGGTGCTGGGGCTCCCGCTTTGCCCGAGAAGTAGTCCTCCGAGGTGAGGTCCGCGTAGGGATTCTCATCCTTCCTGCTTCCCCTTCCGGAATCCTCGGACCCTGTCGATCTTCTCGACGGTGAGGTCGACTTAGTTGAGGTAGATGACGTTGTCGTTGATGATCTGGCGTCGCTTGGACGGCTATCCAGCTTCGATCGATACATTTGTGTTTCACCCGCGGGGTGAAAGAAAGGAAGGGGGAGAAGCGATGATAGCTCTCGCTCAACTGTTACAAGTGACCCAACGGGGATTGACCCCTATCTCCCTTCGCGAGTTCCAATTTCCCAGGGGCGCGGGGAGAGATAAAGGGAGGGTGATGATGCGATTAATTGAGCTATGCGCGCACTACTCGCTCCCTGTTTCTTACTTTCACGTTTTTTTCAACTCCCGGAAAGTGACCGAGTAAAGGTAAGGGAACTCGCGCTGTACCAGCTCGTAACTTTCATCCTGTCAACTCGCGCGTCAAATCTAGTGATCGGTCAGGCGCAAAGGAAATCTCGTATTTTTTTCCATATTTTTTCCTTGCCTTTAATGTTTCGCAACTACTTTATTCTGCACACTCAGACGCAGCAATGGACCGCGTTTCCGCTTATTTCCTAGATAATCCCATCAGCAGCCCGCACGGAAAGTTCGGCCCAATTTTACACTAAGCTTCCTCGCAATTTTACTCGCATTTACCACGTATTTTTCGATTTTGCACCAATTTTTGCTGTTATAAATAAGATAAAAACTCACTTTCAATCCGCCTCTGGACACCGAGGCCGACGATTTCGTGACGAGCACCGTCCGGAGGGCGCCATTTTCACACATTTACCACCCTTTTCAATCATATATTTAAGAAAATAGCATTCACACACTCATTTTAAGCGCATTTTACCACGTTTTTATGAAAAATATTCATATTTTTAACAACTTTTAAATTAAAATATATTGTAAAAACTCACTTTCAATCCGCCTCTGGACACCGAGGCCGACGATTTCGTGACGAGCACCGTCCGGAGGGCGCCATTTTCACACATTTACCACCCTTTTCAATCATATATTTAAGAAAATAGCATTCACACACTCATTTTAAGCGCATTTTACCACGTTTTTATGAAAAATATTCATATTTTTAACAACTTTTAAATTAAAATATATTGTAAAAACTCACTTTCAATCCGCCTCTGGACACCGAGGCCGACGATTTCGTGACGAGCACCGTCCGGAGGGCGCCATTTTCACACATTTACCACCCTTTTCAATCATATATTTAAGAAAATAGCATTCACACACTCATTTTAAGCGCATTTTACCACGTTTTTATGAAAAATATTCATATTTTTAACAACTTTTAAATTAAAATATATTGTAAAAACTCACTTTCAATCCGCCTCTGGACACCGAGGCCGACGATTTCGTGACGAGCACCGTCCGGAGGGCGCCATTTTCACACATTTACCACCCTTTTCAATCATATATTTAAGAAAATAGCATTCACACACTCATTTTAAGCGCATTTTACCACGTTTTTATGAAAAATATTCATATTTTTAACAACTTTTAAATTAAAATATATTGTAAAAACTCACTTTCAATCCGCCTCTGGACACCGAGGCCGACGATTTCGTGACGAGCACCGTCCGGAGGGCGCCATTTTCACACATTTACCACCCTTTTCAATCATATATTTAAGAAAATAGCATTCACACACTCATTTTAAGCGCATTTTACCACGTTTTTATGAAAAATATTCATATTTTTAACAACTTTTAAATTAAAATATATTGTAAAAACTCACTTTCAATCCGCCTCTGGACACCGAGGCCGACGATTTCGTGACGAGCACCGTCCGGAGGGCGCCATTTTCACACATTTACCACCCTTTTCAATCATATATTTAAGAAAATAGCATTCACACACTCATTTTAAGCGCATTTTACCACGTTTTTATGAAAAATATTCATATTTTTAACAACTTTTAAATTAAAATATATTGTAAAAACTCACTTTCAATCCGCCTCTGGACACCGAGGCCGACGATTTCGTGACGAGCACCGTCCGGAGGGCGCCATTTTCACACATTTACCACCCTTTTCAATCATATATTTAAGAAAATAGCATTCACACACTCATTTTAAGCGCATTTTACCACGTTTTTATGAAAAATATTCATATTTTTAACAACTTTTAAATTAAAATATATTGTAAAAACTCACTTTCAATCCGCCTCTGGACACCGAGGCCGACGATTTCGTGACGAGCACCGTCCGGAGGGCGCCATTTTCACACATTTACCACCCTTTTCAATCATATATTTAAGAAAATAGCATTCACACACTCATTTTAAGCGCATTTTACCACGTTTTTATGAAAAATATTCATATTTTTAACAACTTTTAAATTAAAATATATTGTAAAAACTCACTTTCAATCCGCCTCTGGACACCGAGGCCGACGATTTCGTGACGAGCACCGTCCGGAGGGCGCCATTTTCACACATTTACCACCCTTTTCAATCATATATTTAAGAAAATAGCATTCACACACTCATTTTAAGCGCATTTTACCACGTTTTTATGAAAAATATTCATATTTTTAACAACTTTTAAATTAAAATATATTGTAAAAACTCACTTTCAATCCGCCTCTGGACACCGAGGCCGACGATTTCGTGACGAGCACCGTCCGGAGGGCGCCATTTTCACACATTTACCACCCTTTTCAATCATATATTTAAGAAAATAGCATTCACACACTCATTTTAAGCGCATTTTACCACGTTTTTATGAAAAATATTCATATTTTTAACAACTTTTAAATTAAAATATATTGTAAAAACTCACTTTCAATCCGCCTCTGGACACCCTCGATGTTAGTCCCGTTCTGGGCTTCTGCAGTAGAGCCCAATCTGCGTTCCGGTGCGAGCCCGGTGCGCTCGTAAGAATACATGATCGGGTATGTTTCGCGTGTGTCTTTTAAGCTGATGGTGCGCGAATGTCACTGATTTGGCTGTCGCTCGTATGGCGCAAAAACAATAGATCAAAAATATCCGTATTTTGCTATTCTCTCGAGCTCCTCCCTAGCGTCTGCTGGAGTACCTAGTCCAAATCGATATTCCGTCATCCTACCGTATCCCAGACTCACTCGAGGCACAATTGGCTGAATCGTAGCGTGATCAGGTGTCGTTGCTCGGAGGTGTACGGTATCGACGGCAGCAATCGACGGAATCGGTCCTGAAGGGAAATCAGCGTTACGGTAGGTTCAGTAAATTGATTTTTTGAATACTTTTATCAACTTTAAACTTATTGGGATAAGTTCCCTCATTCAACTATCCCTGTCACCTCCAACTCTAATATCTTCCCTTGCTGGCTATTTCTGTCCCGATCTCTGATCAAGGGGGGATAATGTCCCTCATCCACATCTCGTTGTCATCATTCAAACCCAACCGTTCCCTCCCTGACTAAGGTCATTCGCTCATCTCAATTACCACTTCCCGTTGAATAACTGGCCTTGAATGGCGCAGACTTATTGAGGTCTCTCGAGTTGTCAGTTCTGTCCGTTTCAATTTTCCATGACCTCTCACTTGATAGAGAAACGATTGAGCATGCGAAATGAAGAGGCTAATTCTTCATTCCGATAGCACTATTATTGAGGTCTCGCGACTTGTCACTCTAGAGGTTTGTCTGCTTCAATTATGACTCACCAGGTTGAAAACTACTTTGGGATGATAGTTAGTCAGATTTTAGCATGGTTTAAAATGTGGTTCGTCTCTCCATTTCACACGCTCTCTCGCCAGTCAGGCAGCGCGAGAGAGCACGCTAAATCGAGAGAGTCAGACAGTCTCTCTCACCTTCAAATCGCGGAAATGCCCGTCCAGACAGCTGATGCAGTCGGAAAACCGCATTGAGGAGTAGATCTGGAAGGGGTTACGGTAAGTTTGGATTATTGATTGGTACCGTAACCTTTGCACCTTTATATTTTTATTACTGCTTCATAACCCTATGATTATTGATTGGTAACGTAATCTTGGACAATCGGTGGATACCGTATTCTTTTGATCTTTGATCGCTACCGTACCCCTTATCGATCGAAAACTAACCCAGGCAAGGAAGGCGGACAACTCATTGACGAAGAATTGCTCGGATTCGGAGGCTGAAATTATTGATTTATTGATTTTACTCTCTAATTTCCATGTTCTCGCGCTCGTTAGACAGTGCGAGAGAGTATGCTGAGTGAAGAGAGTAATCGATACGGCTACCGTACCTGTTACATCAGGGACGAAGAGTATTAGCTCCTCTACCGTATCCAGGGCGTCATCGATCGCGCGCAATCGGGCGTCCCTGATATCGATTGGTTGGGGTACGGTAATCAGGGAACATCGATTGGTTGATTTTTGCTAACTCTTCACATGTACAATACGATTGTGTTTCTGAGTTACTTTCTATTCATGAGGGAAATGCCGAAACTGATTCGGCTCAGATTCTCATTTTACACCACAAAAATAAGCAGTCCTTTCTGATCGGGTCCCTGAGAATGAAGTATCACACACAAAGAATCCAGAGAGAATCAGAGAACTAGCCATATTAGGCGAGAAATTATGTCCACTAATCATATTTTGATGTAATAATCCTCCAATCTCGCCAACCAACCTTCCACTCGCATCCGCAAACGCGTCCCTCGCTTCCCTCCGGCACGTCTGGACGTCGTCTGCGCTCGGTCTGGAATTAATTAATTAGTATTAATCATATATTTATTAATTAATTAAATATATTTATTTTTTGGTAACGAGAGAGACAGCTGCACTAGAACTCCCCTGATCGAATGGCTTTTGAATTTCGAGTGAAACTCATTTGGAAAAAAGAAAAACAAAATTTTTACTCACTTTACTCCACTCGTGCGCATGCCCCGGAAGATGCGCGCATTGTACGAGAGTCGTCGGTCGAGTTTCTGAAATTAATTTATTAGCTGATTATTTTTCCCTACCGTTGAGATCCTTGTTCGAGTAAATCGGAATGAGCTAATTTCCCGAAAGATCAGTTAAATGTGCCGTTTTTGCCACCTTTTCATCTCATTTTAGAGATACTTCCATGCACTCTCATCACCAATTAGTCGCCAATAATATCCTAAAATGTGTCGCTACTTTTCATCTCATTTCACTTCTAATCCGTTTCCTAATGATCACTCTCCTCTAAACCCGTTCATTGCCTATCACATTCGCGAGCAAGAAGAAATGTCTGCGCTCTCCTCATTCCACATACTCTCTCACTTTCTCTGACCGGCGAGAGAGCACAGTAGATGGAGAGAGTCTATCAATGTCTGCGTTCTCTCCATTTCACACACTCTCTCGCTTTCTCTAACCGACGAGAGAGCACGCAAAATTAAGAGACGCTGACCATTCGGTCGCTTTTATATCATCGTACATTTTACGCGCACGCAGAGCCGCTAACAATACTTTCACTTGGCTATCGGTTTCAACGGCCGGTTACGGCTCCGGGATACGGTAGTTTTTTTTCAAGAAAGATCAAAGATCAAAGATCAAAGACCAAAGACCAGCCCTCACATCAACTCTCCGCCTCCTTGGGCTGTTCGTGGAACTGTTGGACGATGACAACAGCGAGTCGGAAGATGAAGAGATTGGCGAGGAGGAGTGAGGGATGGCTGGAATATTGGGAAGGATGAAGATCAAAGATCAGGTTTAAAATTTTCAAAGACCAAAGATCAAAGATCAACTCACGACTCGCGAGCGCGGAGTCCAGCTCGAAGAGGCTGTGCCTGTGCGGGTGCGACCGGCCTTGTATGGCATGCATCATGGGTCTGCAAAGATCAAAGATCAACTTGTTGACTACGTTAGCTCTACGAATCGAGGAATAACGTCGGGAGAAACTCGAGAAAACACGCGACGAAAGGAAACTGTCACTGATTACTGGACGTCGCGAGTGAAATCAGGAATGTGCGAAGACAAATATTGCAAAATTGTTAAAACGATTGAAAATCTGTTAGAAAGACAAGACACTTATTCACCCTGTGCCTGTGCTCCGATTACTGATAATCGAGCAGAGCGAGGAAGGAATTTCCAAGATTGGGGAGGAGGAGAGAGAGAGGAGAGAGATAAGGATCATCGAGAGAGCGCAGACAGTCAGAGGAAACGGATTTGGCCGTGATGAGCAGTTACGGGAACGCTTACTCTAGCTAGAATCTCTCGAAAATGAACGCTCTCTCGCCGATCAGAGAAAGCGAGAGAGCGTGCGAAATGGAGAGAATCAGACATGTCAGACCCTCTCGAATCTTCATGCTCTCTCGCCGGTCAGAGAAAGCGAGAGAGCGTGCGGAATGGAGAGAGTGCTCCACGCCAAACGGCATTGGTAGTAGCCAATACGCCAAATCGGGTGGGTATCGAGGAAAAAGTTTGGTAAATAGTCGCTGATGAGTTAGCGGAAGTAGAAAATGCGTGGGTATTTTGTAGTTTAACTAAAATCCGCTTCTGTAATCGTTTCAAAAGACTGCACAGATCTTACAACTTCTGCATGAAACACAATTGGAATTGGAATTATCGATCGGCGAGTGGAAATTTTTTCGCTAAAATCTAAAGCGATACCCAAGGTGGAGGATTCTGTAATTTTGTGGATCCCGATAGAAAGATATCAATTCGACAAGGGACGTCGGCCATTCAATAACTGCGTGAAACACAACCAATTCTTCACCGATGGTGACACGCAGAATTGTGAGCAAGCCTTTCAAAACGGGCTCTTGAGGTGAGTAAGTGGGGTGAGAGGTTACTAAGACGGTGATTATAGCACGAAATACGGCTATGTCACGTTTATTTCGCATTCGTTTCGTGCACAGGATGTGGAAAAATCAGGGAGAAGAGATCAGATTTGAATTCCCGAAAATTTGGCTTCCAGTGAAATTTTGAAATCTGGAGTAAAGGTAAAGGTAAAGGTTCACCCCGTACTCAAGGGACACGAAGTCCTGCGGGAGCCCACTGCTAGGCCAGTGACTATTTTCTCCTTTCTGTCTGGAATCTGTCTGGAATCTGGAGTATTCTTCTCTTTTTCCAAAGTATTAGTATGCGTTAGTCGGAACTTTTGATGCGACAGTCATTGAACGGATTTGGGTGCGCTAATGTGAGCAAAGAAACGAGTTAATGCGTTATGTACTTTGTGACCCCATATACTTCTCATGGAACCGCTAGTTACTCTGCATCAATGTAGAGTTCGAAATACGTTTAATTGTATCTTCATTCCTCGTAGTCTCTCACCGGTAAGAGTGACGAGAGAGTACGCGAAATGAAGAGTCGATTACCCGCAATTTTGAATTCTCATCAAATGAGTAACAAGAACAAGTGATTCGATGATCTCTCGCAACAGAGGAGCTTAAAAGTCGCGAATAAGAGGCTCTAAGAATTCTGCACGGATTTAAATCAGAGAAGACAATCGTAGATAAGGCGCAATTCACAATGAAGCCTCGCAACATTCGAAAATGTCAACCCTTCTGCAGGAATCTATAGATAAATCAGGCAAGAGGAGAAATGAACCAGGGGCAAAGTTGAAAATGCATCGAAATGTGGCCATATTCTCCTGCTTTTTTGAATATTCTGCAGGGGGATCGAAAGAGCGGGGGGGGGGCAGAGTGCATGACTAACACTGTAAGAAGGATGAGGAAGGATGCAAAGTCGGCGACTGAGAAGGAGGGGGAGATTCCGCTCTCTCGATTCGCCGTGATCTCTCGTCGATCAGAGACAGCGAGAGAGCACGTAGAAAGAGGAGATCACAGAAGGAGTGGGCCCGTCGAAATCGAAACAAAAAGGATGAATCAGAGTCATTTCCTGTGCAGTGCACTTGGGCGAAAACATAAAGGGCGAGTGGGAGGTGCTCTCTTCATTTCGCACGCTCTCTCGCTTTCTCTAGCTACCGAGAGAGCAGGGCGATTTGAGAGACTCTGGCTAATTGACTCTCTTCGTTTTGTGTGATCTCTCGACGGTCAGACAGAGCGAGAGAGCATGCGAAAAGGAGAGACGAGCATGCGCCTAATTGGAACTTTAGCGATGTTTACTGGGAGTGAAAATAGCCTTTGGTTGTGAGGTGGAACAGTTTTTTGATGTGCTAGAGTTAAAGGGGTAAATATTTCTGGAGTGTCAGTCGAAAATTGCATAATTTGAGATGTGAACGTGAATAGGTTTCACGACGTTCGTAAGAGTGACTGCGGACTAGTTGAATCAATTTATGGATATCTAATATTGGCAGCTAAAAAATTCAATAAACTTCAAAGGACGTGTCAGGGAGCGAAAATAGCCCTCGGACACAAGGTGGAACGGTGATTGATGTGCTAGAGTGCAAGGTTGAATTATTTCTGGAGGGTCAGTAGAGAAAGAAACATTCCCCGGTTGATTTGAGATTTGAAATTTAATGCGGTTAAGTTTCACAACGCCGATAAGAGAGATTAGGGGATAGCGGAATCGATTTGTGCATAATTCCTGCGGCTGCAAAAATATAAACTTTAAACGAAGTGCCAGGGAGTGAAAATAGCCCTCGGACACAAGGTGGAACGATGATTGATGTGCTAGCGGACAAAGGTGAATTATTTCTGGAGAGTCAGTCGAGAAATTAAACATTCCTGGATTGGTTCAAGATTAGAAAATGAATAGGTTTCACGACGTTCGTAAGAGGGACTACGGGACATTGGAATCAATGAGAATGGAACGGAAAGCTAAAAGAATGCTAATAGACCATACAACAACGAAGGTAACAGCAAGGCGATAAGTGCCCTGGCATGTCGTTGTATCAAGGAAGCTCATCACACATAGTGCAATGATTGGTTAGAAAAGGCGAGAGATCACTGCGAATTGAGAGAGACAAACTATCCACCGGAATAGGTTTCATTGCTTCGGTAAGATGAGCTGCGGGCGAGTAGAATTAATGCAGCTCGAGAGTGCGCTATAAAAAAAGAAAAAAGTTCGATGCTTAGATCTTACGACAACGAAGGTAAGAGCAAGGCGATAAATGCCCTGGCACGTTGTATCAAGGAAGCTCATGACACAGAGAGCTATGATTGGTTAGAAATGGCGAGAGAGCATAGTAAATGGAGAGAGTTAGACGAAATCGCAGCCAGTGTATCAAGGAAATCATTAATTTCTAAGGACGCTCTTCAAGGATAATGATCCCCTCATTGTAAAGGGATAATTATTATCGGAATCCGCTAAGAGACTTGTAGAAGGTCAATTGTATACGATGAAAAACTAGATTTTACACAGCGTGTCAGAGAGGGGAGATAATCCAATTATCGCGTCCGAGGGCCATTTCATGTCTCCTTCCCCATCCTTGTCATTCTCGACCTTCTCGACCGATCTGCGCGGTCGAGAGTGAAGGAATGAGAGAGTGATCAGCTCAAATTGTTAGAAATGTTAAAAGTTTCACTCATTTTCTAAAACCATAAAATTGAAACATATTCGATTTTCCCAATCACAATTTCAAATATTTCAGAAAAGACAAGCATGTACACATTAACTTTCCCACGAGCACGAAGTAGGAAACCCCCACTCCATTATTATTTTTGAAAACCTTGGGGAAATATCTGAAAGGTGGTCCGATTCGATTTTTAACG
>LS485017.1:4142-17806 GCA_900490705.1 Pristionchus arcanus
TGCAAAAAGAATTTTGGATCTATCTCGATCGGTTGAGAAAATATGAATTTTCATCACTTTTCAGTATGCCCGCACCTGGCGCGCCGCATTTCGCGATACAAGCAGTGACGTCATCATTTTTGTAAACAAGGTCAAAGGCCCCCCAGGCCCTATTAGTATGGAGGCCGGTATCGAAAATCCTGGAGCAATGTCCGGGCGATGGTCACTTTTCCCAGATCCGGTCTCTTAAACGTGTTTGGTGTGGCTGGGCGCCTTTTCCGTTAGTCGTCAATTTCCCCATACGCGCGTACAAATTAATTGTCAAGTTTTGTGAAAAACGTAATACTGGATCATGCGTGTGTTGCTAATCAGGCGTTTCGATCTTAGGGGAATATTGATCTTTGTTTTTTTTTTATAATTTAGAAATACACATCTTTTTCTCACTGTTTGCCATTCTGATCGATCACATTGAAAAGTACATTTTGAAAAGGAGGCATCGATCGATCCTCCGATAGTACAAGGGGCGGTTGACCCTCGGCCATCCCAATTCTCACATGCTACGTAGCGTGTGAACTGTGACGGGGGCACTCCTTCTTCAGTCCCTCACAACCTCATAATCTGTGAAATAGTCCTTCTCCTTTGACCGTACCAGAGAAGAGTCATGAGCGCCTTTCACATTTACTCACCTTATTTGCATTATTCAGCGCATTGCGCACGAACCGGTCAGTTGCGTCTCAATTTCAGTAAAGACAAATGTATGTCCACGTAAATCGATTTTGCAACCGCTAGGTGGGAAGGACCCACCGTAAAGTCGGCCGGCAAAAAAATCGAATAACCCTTGCTTCATCATCCCCCTCGCCGCAAAATTCATGAGTATGAGTATTGAAGAACGTGTTTGCACAGAATCCGGTCCAACGTGGTCACTGCTGATATCACTAGTTATTTCCTCTCAAAATGCCGATCGGGATTGAGGAACTGAAAATATCGCCGCGGGCAGTGACATTTCGCCTATCACTCTCGGGCAATTTCCGCTCAGAGGCACTGCCCTTCCTGTGATAAGCCGCTACTGTTTTGATAATGCCCCTGCACAACTTCCACCGTTCACTATGATCAGAATTTATCCCCAAACAATCGAAAGGCAAAAACTATTTCGTAAAAAGACATTTAAAATCATCATTCAGTGTCCTTCGATGAGCCTGCGCCATCTGACAACACCCCGTTGAACATGGCCAAGCAAGCTACGGCGATTCTAGAGGATAAGAAGAGGCGGTTAGTTCTCATTAAATTCTACATTTGAGTCAGTTGAAGGATGCAATTTGTTTGGCGATCACAGTTGAACAATGATGATAAGCACTTCATTCTAGTTTTGCTCCAAAATTCGGACCCTGCCAAGCTGCTTGGTTCCAGTAGATTTGCCAGCGTGCAAAATGAGAAGATCACTGCTGCTCCGCAGCTTCCTCATCCCTTCTACGTAGTCACAGTGTCGCATGCGCTTAGTCGGCTTAGAATTCGAGAGCGCATGGTTGTCGAAAACAGCGGAACTTTAGATGGTCACGGTTCATCCGCATCTAAGCCACTGGAACACCGCATGGTGCTTTAGGGTTTCATCCGAGGTTTCAATCCACCAGTAATCTGATGCCTTTTACTCGCTTATCCCTCTTAGTCTCAGCCTAATTTGCAATCCGCCGATGCGTCAATTGTAATCTTCCGTGAGTAGACTGATGAGCTCAGAAAATGGTAGATCAGAAAAATGTGATGCTTTTTAACGCCCGAAACGGAAACGAATAGCTTCATCAAACTAAAGTTCAAACAGCAGCATGGCGTATCGCGAGCCGATTATTTGAATTTTTCATATCGCATCATATCGTTTCAGCAATAAGCGTTTCCGGCTCATCGCCATAACATCATTTACGAAATGTCAATAACATCCAAATCCTCTTCAGAAATCGCACCACCTTCACGGCGGATCAACTGGCTTACCTAGAGCAGGTAATAATCATCCCAACTTTTCGGGGGGTTTACCGGCATTTACAAGGGTTTCCCAGGCTTTAACCCGGAACAATCCAACTTTTTCGCGCATTACCTCCGAAAAGACGGTATTAGATCCGGATTGCGGAACTACTCGGGCTTCTTCCAGTAATCTGCCAGTAAGATCCCTAGATCCGAGAAGTAATACTTGTCAGGCGTGAGCTTCCCTCCTTCAAAGCCTTCCTACTCTAAATTATTGTGATTTGGCTGAGCGAAGAACGGTCTTGAGAAAAGAGAACTATGAATCAAGGGGGGAAGAATAATTGAATTCGGATATTCGTATGAGTATCTACTATATTTCCCAAGAATTGAGAAAAATGTACCGTCGTCTTGCAATGCGTGTGATCTACCGATTTCGGATTTACTATACCACTCACGGTAAAGAGAAGTGAGCAGCTAGCTATATTGGGCATACGTTAGGATGGAGGAAAACAAATATATTGTAAACTGTAGGGTTGTGCGCTAGAGATCAGAAATAGAACGTGAGGATAGAGACAGAGAGACAAAGAACCTGAAACCCTAACGGTTACAGTAATTCTTTTTTCCAGTCCTTCGCCGAAAGTCACTACCCGGATGTGTATGCTCGCGAATTACTAGCAACCAAGTGCGGGCTACCCGAAGTTCGAGTGCAGGTATGTCATCATCCCTTATTCATCCTCAGCCTGATGAAATTCCTAAAACAATATAGGGGCACGCAAGAACATGACATTTTCATTTGTCGTCATCTTTTAAGGACTAGTGGTCAGCGTGGAGAAACATCGTTGAAAATGAAGAGATGTCTGGCCTGCTGACTCTCTCACTTCACTATAGATAGAGAAACAAGTAATCATGGAAAAATAAGATGGTGTCTGAGATTCCATTTCTCGTCCGCTGACCCCCAGCATTTCTCCCACGCCAATTTACTCCTCGTCCCCTCGATTTCGGCCCTTTCCCGCTGTCCCCCAGGAACAACACCATCCCTGTGCGCACTAATCTCCTTGTCCTATTACCTCCTACCATAATCGGAGATGATGGGAGATAAGATCGGGAGGGGGTTCGCGCAAGACTGTGGGGGGGGGGGATTAGCGGCTGGCAACAGGGGTCGGGACCGTGGTTATCCTCTTGTTCACACCAGCTCTTTTAGATCTATTGTAATTGAAGAAAGGTTTACTACTAGACATTTTCGATTGAATTGGCCCCTGAACGGGTTCAAAACAAGAAATAATGTCCCAAAACAATAGTCAGCTTCGGTAATTGCCGATTAGCGAGGGTGACAATTGCGCATTTAGACTGTGAAACCCGAGACGCTTCTCGGATAGGGTGAGGTCAGGAAATGGTGATTGAAGATTGAGGACATAATTGCTATGACGGAACTGATTTGGTAATAGTGGAAAATATTGCTTTCTTGATACTGATGATAAATGCATACAATGAACATGTAAGACGAGTTTCTGGGCATAGTGAGGTCGAGATGTGGTGATTGACTGAGGACATAATTGCTATAGCAGAACTGATTTGGAAAGGAAAAGTATCTACTTCATTTCTGATCGGAAAATTAGTTTCATGAAACATATGCCATCGAAGGATTGAAATGATTATTCGAGATGCTGAGAAATATCTGGTTTCGAAAATATAATTCAATTATAGACAAGGCCAGAAAATGACTACTGAATTCATCCGAAAACAAATCTTTTCAGGTCTGGTTCCAGAACCGGCGGGCCAAGTACCGCCGGATGGGCCGGACGAACACGAGCCCAGGCGACCTGGTCTCTGGCATGCCCTTCGCACCCGGTGCCAGCCCGTGGATGCCCGGGTCCGGGCCGGGCACTGGGGTTGGCACGCCGACCGGCATGGGTCCGACAGGGGGCGGGGACCCGTTCGTACCGGTGTCGCAGGCGAGTACTTTCTGGCAATACATTTGTGGAATACATCGGAATATATTTGATGAATGATGTTGATAATATATATTTGAAACATAGATGTACAATACATTTTCCTTTGTTCGTTTCGTTTCTACAAGACATTCTGAAATGAACACTTACTGTGGTTAGCATCTTCCCAAAAATCAATAATTCCAATCCAGGAAATGCTGATGTCGCCCTGCTCGCCGCACATCAAACAGGAAATGTCATTCATGCACAGGTTATTGTGAATTATTGAGCAATCTCACTTCAATTTCTCATTAGTAAAATAAAACGAGGCATTGCAACGAAGGAACCTCTGTTGAATTTAGCAGATTTGATTCCAAAATTTAAATATTTATCAAATTTCAGCCCTCTGACCCGTCACGTCTCCGCGCCCGCTGTCAACTTTCAGATGAACGATTTTAGAGACGTCCGAACAGAATCGGAAGGTGTGTTGTTGTTATTGTTATTGTCTTATTGTTTTTGTTGTCTTGATGTTGTTTTCAAATTAAACATTTCAGACACAAAATCGATAAAGTCGTTTGACGTTGATGATATGATAGACGTAGTGGAGCCCTTCAATCCGGGATTAGAAGGTAAGCTCAATCAAATTATTAGTAATTTTTATTATTTTATTCAATATTGTTAATTAATATTTATTGCAGGCACCACAACTTCATTCCAAGACATTTCTCTGGGACCAAATTACCCCGCACAACCGGGTAAATTCTCGAATATGTTTCATAAGTTTGAGAAGTTCAAAGCGAATTTACCATTTTGATTTTGTGAGATCGAATCGTTATAGAATAATTTCGAATATTTTTTTGATATTGGAATGTATTGGTATTTTATAACACTATTTAATACATTCAGGAGGCTTCGAACAATTCTCTGAGGTGCTCGGAGCGCTCACTTCCATCACTGAGGAGAGGACAACTCCGTTGATGCATTGAATTGTCTTTTTTTGTCTGACTCTCTCGATTCCGCGTGATCTCTCGGTTTCTCTAACCGGTAAAAGTTCATGCAAACCTAGAGAGAGTTTCCCACTGAATTTCCCCGATGTGCATGCTTTCGTAGCATGTAAAAGAGAAAAGTAATTTCTCCTTTTGAAAGCACCGTTCTCAGTTGTTCATGCTTCTCTGTTTTGTAAAGACTGCGCGAAAATGTGAGAGTTCATCGAATATTTTCATCGTTCAATTCCATTTTCGATCTCAATGATGCTTTCTTATCATTCATTAATCAAGCACCTCACTATTCCCCATTGAATCCATTTCTATATTTTTTCATTACTAATGTCGATTCGGAAAGCAAGGTTTACTAACATAGCGGCCACTAATACCGATCTAAACAACGTAAATTACTCCCATGATTTCTTCTCCGTCTCTTCATTTCCGCCATTTCCTACTGTATTTACTGTCCCACATCTCCGATAAATCCGTTTCACCCGTATCCTACCGTACCACGCGAATATTTTCTCATTTCCCAGTCTAACTGCTGACAGCCGCAGTACCTGTGAGACGAGCAGACCTCAGGAAAGAGCATTCCACAAAGGACAGACAGGACAGCTCGCAGAGGTCATCCTACAAGCTCCGCCCCCTTCCTCATCCTCGCTCGCCCCCGCCCAATCCCAAGGCAGTTTCCGGCCTATTGTCTCACGATTTGCACCCTCAAGATAACAAGATGGAGCTACAGCCACTCTCCCTCCCCGACCCGATCGCATGTGAGGACTTACTTCCATTATTGATTTGATATTAGTGAAATCCACTTTTTCTTTGTCAAAATACGCGAATGAACAGAACAATGGAAGTGGATGAGTGCGCATTCTTGATTATTTTAATTTATATAAAAGTGCCAGTGCATGATTTTGCTCTCTTGTATCTCAACCGCCTCATGGAGCGAATCGATTGAATTCTTCTCTACTAGGCTTGTAATCAAGGTAAAAGCAAAGCTGATGACTCAGTCAGCGTCATTGGGTACACCGAAAAGACTTTATTTTGCGAGAAGTGCGCACAATGTAGAAGGTAAAAACAGAGCAAATTTGGAAAGTTGTAAAAAAAATAACGAAATGAAAACGCATCCATTGGATTCTGTTGCCCGCGCCTTTTCTTTTATACTTTAATGAGAGTCTCGGAAAGATAATTTAATTTTAAAAAAAATTGGTCTGTCGATTCCTTTTCAACAGTTAAACAGAAACAAGCTTTTAAAATTATCCAGTCACCTCCTACAACGACTACGTCATCTCAGCGCCGGTAGCGCACATTCCTATGGAGCAGCTGGCACAAGGGAAGAAGTGTGAGTACCGTCATATTTTATTTCGACTGGAATATGGTAGTTTTGGGGCCGCGTGAACGTCGAAGTTGGATTTCGCATTACAATTACTCTTGGATTTTGGCAATTTTTAAGTGTGGCAAATAGTTCGCATTCCGATGGAGCAGCTTACTAAACAATCACAGCTTGCGTATTCGACTCATTGTCATTGTATTATTATTATTTGCCATTGCCTCATTTCTTCATATCCGACTTTTGTCAGTAGATTACGGTTGTAGCATTACTTTAGCACGCGTTCAGTACCTTAGTAAGCTTTTAAAGGCTGACGTGTGAGTATTCTCCTTTATTTCTATTTTTACCACCGGAGATACAGCAGTTTTTGTGCGAAATGCGAAATTCCGGATGTGTGGGTTCTAGTTCGGAAGAGAACTATAGGATGCGAGGGACAATTGTTAAATATTGTGAAATAGTTTTCATCCAATATGTGCGTATTCGACTTTCTGTTATTGGCTATTGGCTGAGGGTTACGGTATTTTGTTCTAGTGTCTTTTTCTCGACTGTTTTAATTGCGATTGTGATAGTTAAAATTCACTGTCATTAGCGGGATTTCGCGCATGCCGCCGCGCAGTAATTGAATAATATATTACTGTTGATATTGCGTTGAATTATCAATATTAATTAGTGTTAATTATTATAAAAATAGTATAATTATAATTAATTTCAGCTCGCAAACGCGAACGCGATGAAGAGAACAAGAAGAGACGCAATCGCACTACGTTCACGACGTTTCAACTCCATGAACTAGAGAAGGTAATCCTTTTACAATTTAATTTACGTAATTTAATTTAATTTACAAATTACAATTTACTGTTGGCTATTGTATTGTCAATGGGGATAGCTAATGTACTATCTACTTTATAATGCCTTTTATGTGGAGAAGAATTACTGCACTTGAAGGTGAAGACATGGTCGCGATATTGTTCATACCGTATTGTTGTTGATAGTGTCCTATTGCACTGAAAACTTTTCATCAACTTTTTAATGTATGGAAGGCTAGGTATTTCAAGGATTCGGTAAATATTCTCAGTAGGTTCAAGCACTTGAGGTTAACGAATTGTAATCATGATAGTTAGAACAGTTGAATTATAATATTAAACTTTTACTGTGCGTTGTGAAGATTGGAAACTGTATAATTAAAATTTAGAAAGGAGTAAGGTAAGGTAGGTAGGTATGATTTGTTTCAATTTCGTCACACAACGCGCTTGAAAACTAAGTGCCCTGCAATCAAACGAAAAAGTTAAGGTACGATGAAAGGGGTAAATAGAATTGCCTAATATATATTGAGTAGTGGTTAAGTACTGTAGTTATTGCTAACTATAGCGATGCTATCACAGGCGTGACTTGGCTCAAAATGGAACAATACCTGACATATATCGAGTAGTGGTTGAGTACGGTAGCTATTGCTAACTATAGCCATGCTATCACAGGCGTGACTTGACTTGAAATGGAACGGTTACGGTAGCGTGACGACAGAGCAAAGCAAAAATCAAAAGAATTATAAATAGGGATGAGAAGCCGAGAACCATGACAGTATTACGGTAGGAAGCCGTTTTAGCCGCTTAAAATCCCTATTTAGCGCGAACTGGACCACGTATACGGTAGATTACGCGCTGACGCAAGGGCTGGCTACGTAAAGGCAGAGTGTGGGTGCGAAATGACCGAGGTAGGGTCCGATAGTGGGATAAGGTAATTGTTGATGGTAAAGCTTGACTATTTGGTAATGGTGAAAAAATTAAGAAACGGAAAATATAAATATTATAGTAAGGATAAGTACTCTTTCTCTTCGATTCTAATACTTTCTTGTCGGTTAAATCGAAGTGGAGTTCGAAATACGGGAATTTGTCTCTTCAATTCGCACGCTCTCTCGCCTCTCTGACCGGTGAGAGTGCACGTGGGATGAAGAAACAGTTACCTGTATTACGATTAATAAATCGAAAAGAGAGCAAGCCGAATGAAGATTCGAACTTTTTCAGAACAAAATAACAATATTCCCGGGTTCGAATAAACGTAATCAATGAGTGTGTCTTCGAAAGTCTAAATTACGCGAGACTAGGGAACTTTCGCATGCCTAACTTTCGCAGATAAGCTTAAAATTGAAAAAATAATTGAAGCCACCGAAGATGTACATAAATTGGCATGATAAATTCTTTATATTAATCCTGAAAATGGAATCTGAAAGCTATTAGTAGCGCATGAAAAACTGAAAAAAAGCTCGCTCGACTGACGAGTGAACTTTTCTAAATGAAGGAAATAGAGGACGTGTTGTTTATTCATGTCTTGCCGTAGGGAACTAAAGAAAACTACTAAATTCAAAATTAATATTCGTAATAGGCAATAAATAGGTGCAAAAATAGACCAACCGAGCAACAGTCGAAATAGACGATATAGTTCGAAATAGAGGGTATGATTCTCTCCACTTCACGTGAACCGGTGAAAGAAACCCGATGAGAGAAATCTCTCCAACCGGCGAGAGAGCAGGCGAAATGAAGAAGCGATCGCTCGAACAGCATGCGTTTATGAAGTGATAAGAACGACTTACATCACGAAGTTTCGGTTATATTCTTGATAGCCAAATCAGGAAAATTGCCAACCTTAAGAAAAAAGAATTCATCAGACGTGATGTAGAAAACGAAACGGAAATGGTGGCAACCCAATTCCGACGAACCATACCCGAAACCCAAACATATTCAGTCCTTCAAGAAGTGTGACATGTGGATGTGATTAATCCATTTCATCTCATAATTAATCTTCAGTCCTTCGAGAAATGCCACTACCCCGATGTCTATGCGAGGGAAAAGCTGGCTTCTACTGTAAAGCTGCCCGAAGTTAGAGTGCAGGTAAACAATTTACATTAAAATGTTTTTAAAATTTATCTATACATTTGTTGTTATTATGGGAAGATGTGGGCTACCATTTGTGTTGTGAGCCATCAGGAGAAATAGAAAAAATTGTATTCATAGATTCTTGGTGAAAAAGAATGCGCAAAAAGATTTCTCGTTCTCTTATTTTTCAATACTGTCTCATTACAGAGACCGGTTACAGAAACCGAGAGAGCATTGCCAAATGTGAGTTTTTTGCGCACTGATTATTTGAAACATGCAGGAGTGCGGAATATATAGGTGAGAAACTGCTGAAACTGGAAGCAAACCCATCTAGCATGAGAAATTTAGACAAGAACTGTAATCAATTTTCGAGCCACCCTCTCAAAGGGCTTCATTATTTACTTCAAACACTCCTAGAAGTGATTTCAAACAATCCTAGAAGTGCTGAATATATAGGAAAGAAAACGGCCGAATCTAGAAGCAAATCGATCTACAATAGAATTATAATAGAAAGAAAGACAAGAACTGTAATCAATTTTTCGAATGACTCCTCGAAAGGGCTTCGTTATTTACGCAATCATAACTTGATGGGTGAAGACACCAAGGCGGAACTAGCACAACATACGCGGCATATTACTCTATGTGCGGAACAGGTAAATACGCAATTCATGTATGCCAATAATGTTCTCAATATTTTCCTGTTGAGTTATTGTAATTTGAGGATGTGGTTAGTATATTAGTTGCAAACAATCAGGGAAAGTTAAAAATAGAGAATGATGAAATGATCAAAGATAATCAGAGTAAAAATATTTCCGGATCGTGAGATCTGAATCGTTATAACATACTGCTCGCGAAAAGAATTGAGAGGCTTACCAAGCGTGGCCGTTGCTTCAGGCTGCTGTAAAAGTGCATTTCAGATGGAGAGTAACAATCGATAGAAACTAAGCTAAGTGGGAGATCGGAAATGCTTTGCACCTTCTGATTTTAAGCAACCCTAGAAGTGCAGAATATGTAGGAAAGAAAACGGCTGAATCTTGATTCAAGTTGACATAGATTCGGAAAACAATGACGGAAATTATAGAAGGAGAAGAACTGTGATCAAATTTACGACTGAATTTTTGAAAGGGATTCATTAGTCTTAAAGGGGCTTAATTTTGGTCAATGCGGAACCAGCTCGATGATTTGCTATAATTTAATGTTCTCTGATTTCGGATGAGCAAATATTTCTCGTTCACTTAGATCGCAATATTCTTTCGCCGGTTACAGAAACTGAGAGAGCGTCGACAAAATAGAGTTTTTTTTGCGAACCTCTTATTTTAAAAATTCTGGAGTGCGGAATGAATAGGTAAGATAACAGCTAAATCTAGAAGCAAATCGATCGAGAATGAGAAGAATGAAAATATCCGTTATCAATTTTTCGAATTACCCGCTGAAAGGGCTTCATTATTTACGCAATCATTGCGTAAGAATGAAGAGTGATCAACACAAAACAAGCAGCAAGCAGCGGTACGTACCCGGCTTACGCCGGGGTACATGTAAATAAATTATGCATACATATGTCAATAGTGTTATTAATATTTATCCATACATTTATTTGTTAAACATTTTGAGGGCTATCATATTAGTTGCAAACCACCAGGAATAAATGAAAACAGTTCGACATAATAGCAGCATGCGCAAAAACAATAATGAGAGAGAAAGTAACTCACGAAACCGAAAAAAAGACGTCGCTAGATTACTGTAACAGCGAATTGATGGTGGAAGCCATTTTACCTGTACCTTTATATTTTACAGTTGGGAAGATCACTGAAATTCATGATGAGTTCGCATTGGATCTGAAAAGTAAAATTCAATGTACGCATAGCTGCTTGCTGACTAGGCGGAGCACCCGATCTTGTAGTATATCAACTATCGATTTTCGCGCCGAGGCGAAATTTTCTTGACATAATGCGAGCAATGGGGCCAGTTAGTCGAGACCATTAGCCTAATGCACGTCGACCAAGCGATCTTCCGGGCGTGATATATTGCTGTAATGCCGTGATCTCCCGCCTCTTCTATTCCCGTAGAATATGGGGGCATTTTGGAAGGACTCAGGAAATCTGAACTGGAACGTGATCATTACCACGTCAGAGTGCTGATGTAGATAATCTGCACGACAAAGCTCTTAATTACATGCTATTAAAAGTCAAAGACTCCGAATCCCCTCCTTCCGGTCAGTCCGGAGTCACAATTTACACCAGTAGAATAACTTGACTATAGATCAGGTCATCAAGGTAATGTGTGTTCATGCAGTTTGTTGTCTCCGATTGCCCATTTCATCTGGAAAAAGTCACGGGATCGCTTCTTCCGCGAGGGACTTGTAGTACTAATCTTTAAATGCGCAGCGGTCAACACTTTTACTGAAATTAATCCACGAGGAGGGCGACGGTGAAATTTCAGTCATTGATTCCACTTCTGGAGCTGTCGCGTTGTCTCACCGGCAGTCGTTGTTGTACTTCATTCTGGCTTTTTTATTATAACTTTATTGTTTCTTCATGAAAATCTCATTTTTTGACACTGTTGCTTCATTCGTGCCAAGTCATTTCTCATTTCCTCATCAGACAGACTAAGAGGAATAAAGAAAAGCAGGGGCACTTAGCGCGCCTCAGTAGTGACAAACGCAATTAGCCCATCGCATCTCTTCTTGACGGGGGGCTCTTCCGAGGTTGATGTGCCCATCTGAAGTCGTCTTTCCTCGTTGCCTAATGCACAACAACAATCATTCTGTCGCTGCCAATTAGGTCGCCATTTTGGCCCATAACAGGGAACAGGCATACGGGAATTACGGTGGGGTGACAAGCGGGAAATAGGGAGAGGGGGCTAAATTAGGCCCATCACAGGGGAACAGACATAGGGTGTTACGGTAAGATTGCAAGGGGTAAGCAGGGACCTAAATACCTGTTATATTTTCACTGTACATTACGATAAGGGGTCGTCAATGCTAATACACCGTAATCATTCTGCCAATCAGGCACATTTAGCCTCACAAGGGCCCGCCTAGAATGATACGGTAGGGATAATTAAAGGAACCGATTAGGGGATTGGTTCCGTGGCATTTTGTAGCGTTAGTCGTTTAGCTTGCTCACAGCGATTTAGCTTGATAGGCTCAGACGGCATTACAGCGAGGCGTTTTTCTGTTGACATGATACCCCTTTCAAGAGGGAACAGTGTTTGGTGTCTTACATTCTTGATTATGACATTCGACAAACTGATGCTTACAGTGTTGTGTTGACAAGACCTCCCGCAGCGAAAAGACGCCTACCGTAATCCTCCTAATCCGTGCAAGAGTCGATCTAATGAGTGGGCGCCCCCGGGGTGCGCGCCTCTTGTTCGAGCCAGTCGATTTACGGATTATCCCGCTGCCCAATGACCACCTCTCGCCTCTTTCTGATGAGAAACACTGCGAGTATCGGGTTTCCTCTGCCGAATTTTTCCTTTTGTGTGATGGGTCTCGATTGATTCCTGAGATTAGCTGTTTTGGGAATATAATTTGTATTGGGGGTCGAGAGGATATAGCGAATTCATGTAAAAACACACACACGGACAAATTCTCGACTATTATGCCTACTTGTACTGATGCGATCAACTACTTCCTTGTATTAATTGTTGCCCTTTGTGGGGATCGATTGATTTCTGAGAGAAGTCGAGAGAATGCGCTGGAACGGTTTCCAAAATTCCATAATTATTGATTTTTTTATTGAACTATACATGCCCATCACATCAACGATTTTGTGTTTCAAAACGAAACATGATCCATGCGGAGCAAAACAACTCTATTTTGGTGTAACAACGTAGTTACGCCTGGATAGAATGGGTCTTACGGATTTAATTTATTGTCTTGAACGGTTGCGACGGATTGCGGCAACAGTGTTCACAAACCAGGAACACACAAAATTATTTGCCCATTCCAGGTGTGGTTCCAGAACATGGCAAAAATTAAGAAAATGGCGCCTGCACGCATTTATGTGACGTTAAAACGCGAAAATAGAAATCCAGAAATTGACCTTGCGAGACCACTATTGTTTGTTGATGCAAGTGAATCGCCCTCATTGAAAGTGTGCCCTGGCTTCCCTGTGTACATCACTAAGCGTTGTCGTCCACTGATGGCCTTTAAATCGCCGTGATTGTGGAAGCAACTTTATCTTTATTGCAGGTGTGGTTCCAGAACCGGCGGGCCAAGTGGCGCCGGCAGGAGAAGCAGGAGGCCATGTGCTCGATCGATCTGCCGCCAGTGAGACAGGCGACGGGCAATGCTCCGTCGTGGTGAGTTAATTTCAGTTGACATTATCGAAGAATTAGACTTTTTTTCACCCAGGTCTGTTTCACGCTGGGGTAAAAGTTGTTAGCTAATGAACAATTCTATTAGTTCGATAGTAGAGGTAGTTCGACTCCGGCTAAATAAATAATTCAGGTCCTGGATGGCGCACCACCCGTCGTCGATCGCTGCCGTTCCTCAAGGGATTATTGTGAGTTTTATATTTAGTCCCACGCTAATCCATTTCCGATATCGTTTATTTATTTCTAAAGATGTGCCTTTTGTAATTTTACGAGGATTCATGAAATTTATTATTTGTCCATGCTAATG
>LS485019.1:0-13981 GCA_900490705.1 Pristionchus arcanus
CCCCCCCCCCCCACTCCCTACCGTACCTCCTTGCTACATGGCTATCGTACTCTTACAGCTCTACAGTACCCCTCCCACACTCCATCTACCGTATCCCCCTCTACCGTGCACCTATTCCATCTACCGTACCTCCTTGCTCCAGGGCTGGAACTTGCTGACGACACTCGCAGTCGTGTTGAGCACTTGCACCGCGTAGTAGTTCGCGTTGGAGATGTTCACGTAGTTCTGTAAAATAATTTAAATATATTTTAATAATATTATAAATAATGATAATTTCTTCCATTTCACCCAGCACAACCTCGGTTTCGCCCGCAACCTATCAGCGCCTTTAACTGGGACAGTTCAATCGGAGCTTCATTGATTGTGAATCGCACATTTTCACTAGGTACATCGGCGCTGCGCAGATAGTTCATTGCCGTAATGGCTTTCCTTCATCTGATTTGGCGCAGATAATTCTCCAACCAAAAAAAATTCTCATCACTAATTAACTCAATTAATTAACTGACCATGAACCAGAACTCGAGCTGCGGCGGCTTCTCCTGCGTGCGGAACACGTTCACCTTTAGTTAATTAATTAAATATATAATTATTAAATTGTCTTTCGGATAGCTTCGTTGTAATCATGATAATGTCATTATGCCGTCACCCTAATCAATTGCGCAATTGCCTCTACCACTCGAAGCCGTTTCAGCCTTTGCAAAAAAAAAGCGCCCGGTGATCCCTTGTTGCACCAATTCTACATACTCTGACGCTCCTGCCTACAAAGATTTATCGATCTGACACAACGAGAAAAAAAATAAATGGATAACAATAATATAATCTACCCCTCTCTCACAGCACCCCGTGCTCTCTCGCTATTCGCTAACCAGAGAATGAGGTCTTTCAAGAGAGTCCATTCTCTCACATAGAGTTCGAAATACGGATCGCCGTCTCATCATTTCATACACTCTCTCGCTAACCAGCGAGAGAGTGTGCTATATCGAGAGAGTCTCTTCCCTCTCACCTTATCGATCGATCTTCTGTCCGAGTGTAGCTCCACGGCACGGGGAACGAGCATGTAGATTACGCCTGTGATCAATCAATCGATAATTGGAATTAATCAATTAAGATAAGGGGCATCCAGGCCCAGATGTAATGAAAGAAGCCATGCATCCCCGCACAAAGAATAGCTAATTACGTTCACGATTCATGTTTCACCGGGCACATGTCCCAGAATCTTCTCTTAGAAAATTGATTTCAGCTCGGATTGGCGGTTACAATTAATTCCTTACTCAGTGTCCCGTCACTACTACCACTGATTGGGGCCCACCCAAGACGCTAAAATTCGGCGCTAACCCGCGGCGATTAGGACGCACGCCAGCACGACGACGACCACCCAACGCCACGTGTGCTTCGGCTTGAGACGATCGTCGTTGACAGGAATGAGCGCGACCAGCGTCTCCTCCATCTCTGCAAGGCGGATCAACGTATGTATTTTAACAAATTATGTTCACTGGTGGGCTAGGAAAGGTGACAACTTTGCAATTTGCGGATGCGCCCGCATAGGAATTGGTGAACCGTCACCTATTCTAAAAGGCGACAGATCTATATTAACGGAAGTCCGAAGGTATACCCAGATCCATTTTGCGGACGCCCCCACTATGTCACCTTGCGATCTAACCAGTGATTATGTTTTCTTTTTCATCATTCGCGGCCTCAGGTTGATCAACACTCGAGCGCCAACAAGATATTGAACCAATTATGACCTCGCCTGCCCCGTTAGACAATAGAGCGGCTAACACTAAGTTTGCAAAATGATAGTGTTTGTATGAAAACGATGAATGCTGATTTGATTATTTGTTTTGACACTAGAGTAATTGGGAATGGGAGTAACATGAAATCACATTCCGCCTGAACCTTAACAAAACGGTGAAACATGAAAAAAGCGCGAGTCGCCCTAGCATTCCCTAGCACCCATTTCACGGCACTCTTGCGAGCAATACTCTACCTATCAATACCATACCCTACCCATCAGTGGCACTACCGTAGCCTACCGTACCTATCACTACCGTGACCCTACCGTACCTATCACTACCGTAACCCTACCGTACCTATCACTACCGTAGCCTACCGTACCTATCACTACCGTGACCCTACCGTACCTTTCACTACCGTAACCCCATCGTACCTTTGGGTATCCTTCCGGTGCCCTTGCACGAGGGACACGGCACGCTGCCGCCCATCAGCTCCGTGTAGTCCGTCGACAGCGAGCGAGAGGGGGCCGACTGAATACGGTAGTCAGGTAAGGGGATACGGTAGGTAGGGGATATCGATTATCCTCTCACTTTCACACACACACTCTCTCTCTCTCGCTCTGACTAACGAATCAAGTAAGTTCTAGCTGTTGCAGGGACTGTGCAATAATAATCTCGCATCTCACCGGTCAGAAAGATCGAGAGCTCATTGCGTAATGAGAAATCGGGATTGTTTCCCCCCTTGCACAGCCTAACAAGTACTGACAATCTGCGGCAGCAAAGTGAAGGAAGAGAGTGGGCAGTTTACACTCTCTGTAAACTGTTCACGCGACGCGCTCACTAATCTATGGTTCTATCGATCACGTGGTACTGTTCACAGCAAAATGGTGCACTAGCAACGACTGCTACTCAGTTATTGTTTATAATAACAATAATATTAATAATAATAATAAATACTATTAAATAAAAATAAAGACCCACCTCATCGCTCGTGCCGGCGCCGTCCGAATCCTCGACCAACCTGTAATTAGCAACCATTATTGCGCATCGAGGACTGGTTTTTCAATGGCGCAACACTTTCTTCCCGTCACATTCGTGATTCAATGACCTTACATAATCATTTGGTATAGAGCTTATTCGATTTTCTGCGAACGGCATTTTCAACACATTGTGGCTTCAGTGATGGCTTCAGTGGCCAAACGTTTTGAATGGTATCATAAATCACAGCCTCACCTCAAATGAATCTAGTTTAAGGCGCTGTGAAATAATGATAACAACAAAAAAATTCCCCTGGGATGGCTCTGCCATCGCTATGCGCACTTGCGTTTCAGTGAGAGCATTACCTGTCAGCGGAGCCCTTAGTTCAATGCATCTTCAGATTTCGTGCTTCAGAAAAGGCTTGAATATAGCAGCATAGCCCCCCATTCGATTCCAACTTGACAAAACTGCATTTTACAAACAAGCTCCCCTTTGGCGTTCTCTTCCCACCAGAACGCCCCACTTTCGGAAACAATTTTCTATCATTTTTGCGTTTCAAGGAGATCGTAAATTGCGCGACTTGTTCTCACATCAATTTCCACCAGACATTAATGCAATAGTAAGAACCATAGCTTTATTTTCGAAATCCCGGCCACCTGTCGAGCCCTCTGCCCATAAAAATGGCTCTTGCCGTGTCCTGAGACTATTCTACTTTATCACCTTCCCGTTTCAGAAATAACACAAATGCCTCGGAATTCTCCCTCCTCAACTCTGTCTAATTTTCGTCGAAACTCCGCCCACCTGTCGTGCCCTCTGCCCATGAGACTGCTCCGCATGCAATGCCTTACCTACCCTATCATCTTCCCGTTGCAAAAATACCACAAATATAGCTGCTGAGCCCCATTCCAATACTCGGTCAGGTCCTTGCAACAACAACAACAACAACAACCCACCTGTCGTGTCCTCTGCCCATGAGACTGCTCCGCATGCAATGCCTTACCTACCCTATCATCTTCCCGTTGCAAAAATACCACAAATATAGCTGCTGAGCCCCATTCCAATACTCGGTCAGGTCCTTGCAACAACAACAACAACAACAACCCACCTGTCGTGTCCTCTGCCCATGAGACTGCTCCGCATGCGGTTCCACACGTTCGCCATCGCTCCGCGCATTGACGAGGAGTGAGAGGGAGGAGGGGAAGCGGCGATTTCGGGCTTCTGAGAGGATTTGGAACGTTTAAAATGAGGAGTACGCTGGTATTTTTGTGGAATAGTTTGCGAACAAGCACAAATCCGCGCCTTTGAAGGGACGAATGGGTGTGCTAGAGATTTCACACGTGAACATATGCAAAATGATTCATTGAAAGAATCACGGAAAAAAGCATCTGCAATTCGAATTCTTTCGAAACAAATTTCGAGTCAGGGGAAATTCGTGCTTCCGCGGGACCTAACCTCAGCTGGAAGATGAATATTTCAATATCAATGGGTCAGTTGAGCTATAAGAACAAATTAAGGTAAAAAGTATCAACAAAACTACGCACAAAGACAACCAACACCACTAGGGAACTTCGCGCTTCAACAATATCTGAAGTACGCGCGACACCTGCGATGCTAGTACGACTTTTACTCAGTTGACTATCAACTATAAATCTTATGGCGTTCACGATAAGAGGAAGTACTCCAACAGAAATCAACGCCATAGGCCATCAGGAAACGTGAATAATCACCCCGGAACGCGCCTTTGAGTCAGCCGGCCAACTTCATTGCGAAAGGTGAGGGGAATACCGGGGCAGTAGTCTCTATTTCTCCACAGTAATACGAAACGAGAAATACAAAAACTAAATAGATCCACTCTACTGGGGAACTTCACGCTTCAGCAATAAGTGAAGTACGCGCACGATTCGGGATTGTAATTTATCGCTAATTGGTTTCCTATAAACTAAAAATGGTGTTCTCGATAAGAAGAAGTACATCAACAGTAAGCAACGCCACAGGCCATCAGAAAACGTGAATAATCACTTAGGAACGCGCCTTTGAGTCAGCCGGTCAACTTCATTGCGAAAGGTGAGGGGGAACACCGGGGTATTATTATCTCTTCCCACTGTCCATGCTCTCTCACCAGACAGACAAAGCTATTATAGAAATCACGAGAAACGCGGAGAGTCGGAACATTTTCGAAACGGTGTCAACAAAGTGCCTGGTAATAGATCACGCGGGGGTGTTGCGAGCGTGATTTGAGGATGGAAAAGACGGGAAGAGAAAGAGAGATAGCGCTAAGGGATAGGACACCCAGACAGTGTGAGGAATTCTCTTTCGCTTTCAGTTTGCACACTATCTTACAGCCAAGTAATTGCTGTTGCGCAATTACTAATCGATAACTGGTTACCTTTCGCGGCGGCGCCAAATGAGGTATTCATTAGAGCCCGCAACTCTTTCGGATCCAGCAATAGGCACATAACATGATCAACATACTTTATGCCGTATATTACGAGGTGAAAGAACACAAATTTAGATTTTAAGCGAACATTTTGAAATTTAATTTTGGGGCGCGAAAAACGAGTGAACAATGTGGTGAGATTTGCAATGTACCTGCTCGAGTCAGAAAGAATCAAAATTACACAGGATGGGCGAACGAGATTTAAAAAAATGAGAAGAAAACGAGTACGGTAACGAGCGAGAGGGATACGGTAATAGATTATACGGGTAAAATGGGATACGGTAAATCACGAGTACATGCGGGAAGGTGTTAGCGATTTGCGGAGGAATACGAAAAGTATAGGTCAAAAAACACGCGACAAATATGGTGCAAAATGTAAAAATTGCAAGCTCTAGAAGAGGAAACGAAGTGACTCCGATTTGGATGGCGAGCCGTAAACAGACTGGAAATTGCATAAAAACGCACTATTATTATGAACTCGGGGCTCGGAATTATTACTAATTCTCACGACAAAAACAAACGACTACTCGATGGCTACAACTAGCAAAAACACATCCGATATATCATACATTTTCATTGTCAACCGGGGACCCAAAATATATAGTGATCAGACACTAATAGCAGATGTCTAATGGCTTAAAATCAGATTTTTTAGTGGATATATTGTGATCAGACGACAGATTCCATTAAATATATAGTGGCCTGATTACCGGCCCGGTAGTTATGAAAATGTATGCGATATATCAAGGTACGATGGGTTGTGTGGTACCGGATCGGGTGCCAGAGGCTACCAGATCTCTGTGGGTACAAGTGGTGATAAGGACTAGGGTACTTTGGGAGGGGCGATGCGTCTCTTCCTTTCACACACTATCTCGCCCACCGTCTGACCAGCTGGAGAACAGGGGGAAACGAGAGGGTCAGAGAGCATCGGAAAGGGAAAAAGGGGCGATCAATCGATGAGCGCTTGTCGAATGCTATATAGTGGGAAAATCACACACTCGAACTGATAACGACGCGGGTTTCTAAAATGCGCTGACATCAGCACTATTTTCTACAGGGGGCTTAGCCTCAGGGCCACAATTTGCAACCACTAATTACTCACTTCTATCCTTCTAATGGGGACAAAGTGGAGGGAGACGCCTAATAAGGCAACATAACTCGGGGTAGATCAAAGTGGTAAAGCGTAAAATATGAAACGTGCGAGGGCGAAACACCGTAAGAACGGGGCTACAAAACTGAGTTGCAAGACAATATAGTCAGTTATCGATCGACAAATTCAAATGGGGAGGAGTCTCGAGCGGAACCTCCTGCGGGTTACGGTAGGACGGGCTCCGTCAGCACAGTCCTGATCTGCTTGTTGTGCTCCTCGAGGGAGTTGGCCGAGTAGTATCTGCAGGAGGGGTACGGTAGATGGTGGGAATTACAAGGTATGAACCAGGGCTGTTCAAAAATTTAACGCACTCCTCATATCGCAATGCTATCTCGCTCTTTCTAACCGACGAGAGCACATGTGAAATGAGGAGTGAGTTAAACTTTTGAACAGCCTTGGTAGGAACACATTGCCCAGCAACTATTGATAATCTATTCGCTTCACTTCTGTCCACTAGATTAGCAGCGCCTCGGCAAGTATCAGGTACTGGCGAAACCCAGACCGGTGAGGTGCAAACTATTTTTTTCATCAATAACGTCTTGCTATCAGATCTGAGCAGCCGCCTGTGCACTCGTAAGCACGGTGAAACCGAACTCATACCATTTAAAAATGGGCACAATTCACAATTTTCATCATCATTCTTACACACCTAGGATTGTTTCTCAAATGCTTACAACTCCGATGCTAGGTTTCCTCAATATCACACAATCTTGGTAAGGAGGCTCAAGGAGGCATGTCAGTGGTACCCCTTCCCTAACTCTGCAAGCCCGTCTCCTAGTGTTCCGATTCACTCCAACAGGACAATTCTCGGCTTCACCCACCTGACAAAGTCGCCGATGCTCACAAAGCTCAGCCCTCCGTTCTCGAATCCCCACCCATGGTGGGCCTCCTCCACGAGGCAATGCGACAGACGGCCGCCGCAGAGGACGGAGAGCACCTTGAATATATTTATTAAGTAATTAATTAGTTACTTTTTTTTGCAAAGCAAAGGCACAATTCACATTCGGGTTTCACTGGCTTCTCATTAGGCTAACCGATGGCGTCCAATCAATGTACTCCAACCATGTACTCGAAAACAATTCACCCCCAAATTTCGAGCTGCACTGATTAGACAACTACTGCAGTTTCATGTGAGCGGCAATTTTTATTGGGGAAAAATCCAAATCCATCAAAATCACCCAGATGTATATTTTAAGCCCCTCACCAATCGTCCCTCCTGGCTGGCGGACGGTCGAATGAGGAAGATGCCGTCGAACGAGGGCGAAGTCGCCGTTGAGGAAGACGAAGATGGGTGCGAGTGGGAGTGGGATTCCCTGCAATGGATATATTACCAAACTGTGGAGAGGCATCAGGGATCCTGCGGGTGGAAAATGCTCAGAGCCACAGACAGCTGCACCCCTCAAGCCTTAAAATTGGGAAGAGATGCTAGTAACTGACTATCAGGACTATTCCTGCATCGTTATTGGTAGGACACTAGCATTTCACGATTTTAATGGTGTTGAAATCGTTCCGCTTAGAAGAATTGGATCGAGAGCCCAAAACCAAACTAATACATTCGGGCAAACTTGGATTCACCGGGAGGTATTTCAACAAAATTTTCCCGTTTCTGAAATGATATTGGTTCTAGATTCCATACCGCATACTGAACCTTAATAAAAAAAAACTTACAAGGCATGCTTACCTACCGTACATCCATGCGACCGCGCTACTTATTTAACGGTTAAATGCACCACTACACCAATGTTACTACACCGGAAATCTGCCCTGACATGACACATCCTCCTTCTTTCTCTCATTCATCGTCCATTTCATTAAATTTTCCTCCATTTCCTCTCATTTTCTCTATAAAACCAGTCCCCAATCCGATTCCCTTCACCTACCGTACCTCAGTCATCCACTTTCTTAATAAAATCACTCCTCAATCCCCTCCCCCTCCCCTACCGTACCTCCTCCTTCTGTTCTTCTCCTCTTTCGTCGTCCACTCGGCGTGCAGTCGGGCGCGCGCGGCCTCGATCAGCGCCGCCGCCGCCTCCTTCGACGGGTCGTTCACGAGGAATCTGCAAAGAATATTGTGTCAAAACAATAATAACAACAACAACAACAACAATAATAATAATAATAATAACAATAATAATATTAATAATAATAATAATAATAATAATGCTCAAATGCGATGTCAAAAAGGTACCCCCTTACTTTCACGAGGAATCTGCCAAATTCATTAAAATATTTTTTTAACGTTATTGATTGCTAAAGAAAAAATGTTGAATTAATATATTTTTTCTAGGAACAACATGCACGCTTCACTGGAGAAGCGTGTATTTGCAGGTGCAATAAGTTGGATGTGAAGCGTCAAAACGCAAAGCACGTATAACGACAATCCTCCCTTAGTTCTAACCCTCTCATCTACAACACAGCTCACATCACCGGGTTTTCAGGCTCTCCTCAGTGAATGCCAAGCTCATAAAATCAATCTTATACCACGAGACTACCGTAATCAACTCAGTTATCGATAAATTGTAACTACAGTACCTCGCGGGGTCCCATCGCATGGGCATCTCTTCTCAGTAAATACACGGCACAATCAATCTTACAGAAATCATGTTAGTTATCGATAAACTTCGGCGTTAACTACCGTAACCTTAGATATCGATCCCCTGTCTACCGTAATCCCTACCGTACCTCGCGGGGTCCCATCGCATGGGCATCTCTTCTCAGTAAATACACGGCACAATCAATCTTACAGAAATCATGTTAGTTATCGATAAACTTCGGCGTTAACTACCGTAACCTTAGATATCGATCCCCTGTCTACCGTAATCCCTACCGTACCTCGCGGGGTCCCATCGCATGGGCATCTCTTCTCAGTAAATACACGGCACAATCAATCTTACAGAAATCATGTTAGTTATCGATAAACTTCGGCGTTAACTACCGTAACCTTAGATATCGATCCCCTGTCTACCGTAATCCCTACCGTACCTCGCGGGGTCCCATCGCATGGGCATCTCTTCTCAGTAAATACACGGCACAATCAATCTTACAGAAATCATGTTAGTTATCGATAAACTTCGGCGTTAACTACCGTAACCTTAGATATCGATCCCCTGTCTACCGTAATCCCTACCGTACCTCGCGGGGTCCCATCGCATGGGCAGCTCGTTGAGGATGCAGGCGACGGCGAGCGGCTCGAACTGCTGCCGCATGTATTCCACCTGGGAGTGGGAGAATTTAGGTAATTAATTAATAATAATAATTATAACTACCCCATTTTCAAAATGTTTTGGAGGCAGACCCAAACGAGCGAGAATTAACATTCGCCGTCATGCTGCGCACTTTTCCCATCGCAGAAATGGGAATTCACCTTCTTACTTACGCTAATGGTATTTCTACAACACAAGATTATTTTTTTACAAGAGATAATCTGAAGAGCAACGCTAAAGACACTAAAATGATAATCTATGCAAGCACCGAATCACGAATTCGCCAAGTCGATTATGCGGCTAAATTGTGACTCACGTTCTTGTAGTAAATCATCTCGGACTTCTCACACAAATTTCTGCCATCCATCCCACTACATTCATTAATATTTCCCTCTGGTGCGCACATGTTCGTTCCACAATACTTCCTACAGAGGCGTTCCACAATACCTTCACAAGATCATCAATAACTACTAACCGGCACCCTCACAATGAAATCTAACTGTATACTCATTATATCCACTCTTTAGCCTACCAGGCCCATCCAGGCTTCACAAGATCATCAATAACTACCAACCGGCACCCTCACAATGAAATCTCATTATATCCACTCATTATATCCACTCTTTAGCCTACCAGGCCCATCCAGGCTTCACAAGATCATCAATAACTACCAACCGGCACCCTCACAATGAAATCTCATTATATCCACTCATTATATCCACTCTTTAGCCTACCAGGCCCATCCAGGCTTCACAAGATCATCAATAACTACCAACCGGCACCCTCACAATGAAATCTCATTATATCCACTCATTATATCCACTCTTTAGCCTACCAGGCCCATCCAGGCTTCACAAGATCATCAATAACTACCAACCGGCACCCTCACAATGAAATCTCATTATATCCACTCATTATATCCACTCTTTAGCCTACCAGGCCCATCCAGGCTTCACAAGATCATCAATAACTACCAACCGGCACCCTCACAATGAAATCTCATTATATCCACTCATTATATCCACTCTTTAGCCTACCAGGCCCATCCAGGCTTCACAAGATCATCAATAACTACCAACCGGCACCCTCACAATGAAATCTCATTATATCCACTCATTATATCCACTCTTTAGCCTACCAGGCCCATCCAGGCTTCACAAGATCATCAATAACTACCAACCGGCACCCTCACAATGAAATCTCATTATATCCACTCATTATATCCACTCTTTAGCCTACCAGGCCCATCCAGGCTTCACAAGATCATCAATAACTACTAACCGGCACCCTCACAATGAAATCTAACTGTATACTCATTATATCCACTCTTTAGCCTACCAGGCCCATCCAGGCTTCACAAGATCATCAATAACTACCAACCGGCACCCTCACAATGAAATCTCATTATATCCACTCATTATATCCACTCTTTAGCCTACCAGGCCCATCCAGGCTTCACAAGATCATCAATAACTACCAACCGGCACCCTCACAATGAAATCTCATTATATCCACTCATTATATCCACTCTTTAGCCTACCAGGCCCATCCAGGCTTCACAAGATCATCAATAACTACCAACCGGCACCCTCACAATGAAATCTCATTATATCCACTCATTATATCCACTCTTTAGCCTACCAGGCCCATCCAGGCTTCACAAGATCATCAATAACTACCAACCGGCACCCTCACAATGAAATCTCATTATATCCACTCATTATATCCACTCTTTAGCCTACCAGGCCCATCCAGGCTTCACAAGATCATCAATAACTACCAACCGGCACCCTCACAATGAAATCTCATTATATCCACTCATTATATCCACTCTTTAGCCTACCAGGCCCATCCAGGCTTCACAAGATCATCAATAACTACCAACCGGCACCCTCACAATGAAATCTCATTATATCCACTCATTATATCCACTCTTTAGCCTACCAGGCCCATCCAGGCTTCACAAGATCATCAATAACTACCAACCGGCACCCTCACAATGAAATCTCATTATATCCACTCATTATATCCACTCTTTAGCCTACCAGGCCCATCCAGGCTTCACAAGATCATCAATAACTACTAACCGGCACCCTCACAATGAAATCTAACTGTATACTCATTATATCCACTCTTTAGCCTACCAGGCCCATCCAGGCTTCACAAGATCATCAATAACTACCAACCGGCACCCTCACAATGAAATCTCATTATATCCACTCATTATATCCACTCTTTAGCCTACCAGGCCCATCCAGGTTTCACCACTACATCAAAGTACCCACCGATTCCCTCTCCAGATCGCCCTTGTGATCGGTGATAAAGTGCTCCAGCCGGGCCTTCTGCGTCTACCTCCATACTCCCTCAACCCGCCTAGAACCACCCAGGCTTCACAAGATCATCAATAACTACTAACCGGCACCCTCACAATGAAATCTAACTGTATACTCATTATATCCACTCTTTAGCCTACCAGGCCCATCCAGGTTTCACAAGATCATCAATAACTACTCACCGACTCCCTCTCCAGGTCGCCCTTGTGATCGGCGATAAAGTGCTCCAGCCGGGCCTTCTGCTGCTCGATGGTGGCGGCCTCGAGACGCAGCGTGGAGAGGGCGGACGAGAGCACCTGGAAATGGGAATAATTAATTTATTTATTATTATTATTGATTTCTCGGCAATTAATGATCGTCAAAGGCTCTTTTCCCAACCCAAACCACCCCCCTGCAATTGTATCAGCTGTGCTGATAAATATCTATCAATCTACTTAAATGTAATTAATTAATTAATTAGTATCCAGAACTAAAAGCTTGAAGATTTTGGAAAGTTTTTTTGCCACACCGAACCGCGGAGGAATCACTGTTTGGATAATCGCTCAGCTATGAAAACTACGCGCAACACCCGTTCACCCGGTGACTTTACCCTATTTTTTCAGAAATGAATACAACTATTAATTAATTCATTAAGCAAATTAACTAATTGAATAGCTTATAAATAGTAACAATCTGGTCAGAATCATGGCTTGCTCTCTCGACCAGCTATGTAGCCCGCTCGAAACTGGCGTTCACCTGGCCCCTTTTTCCTCCTTTTAATATTATAACCGTGGGGCTTAACCGTATCAAAATGGACCGCCAAGGTGGAATTTGGGCTAATTTTAGACTAATTTTAACAAAAACAAATAAATAAATAATTAATTAATTAAATTAATAAACCGCACCTCCGCATTGCCCTTGTACGCCAGCTGCAGCTTGACGTTCTCTTGAGGGAGGTCCGCGATGACTCCCTTCAAATGTTATTTTAGTGATATTTGCCATGTTAATTTATTTTGTGCTGGCAACCCTAGAACATATTGAACTAGTCTCTATGCATTTGTAACCATCCCATGGTGAAACGCCAAAACTCCTTTGATCAAAATTGACAATTGTAGCTTCTTTAAATTTAATGATCTCCAGTGGATTTTTTTCTAGGTTCCCGCATTCTTGATCCATTCATCGCCAGTCAGAGAAGACGAGATAGTGCACGAAAAGAGGAGGGACCTCTCACCTTCTGCGTGCTCACCACTTCCTCCAGCAGCTTCTGCTTCTTGTGCACGTCCGCCAGCTGGAATTAATTATATTTGTTATTATTATTATTATTGTTGTTGTTGGCTTAATGTCAAATAACAAATGTTTTGCGTTAGATCCCCTCCTGCAAAGTTTCGGTTTCAACTCCCACCTAAAGGACGGTAAAGCCGATTGAATTTGATACACGTTCAGTTTTCTAGCCAGAAAATAAGTTTATTGTTCGACAACTTGATGGAGCCCCACACCAAGTCAAAAGGGGGAAGAAAGCTCATTTGCGTGGCACAGAGATTTTCGACCCTTTCACTTTGGCGACTCTCGAGACACCGAGTCGGTCGGTGGAGAATGTCGTGAATTTCCCGTCATTCTTCTCCATTTCTCTTATGCGAAAGGTGAAACACATTGCGAAATCTATTTCTTCCGAATGACAAAATGGTATTGGCCAATGAATAACTTCTATGCAGAATGAAACATAGTTGAATTCATTTGAATTTTGCCCAAAAATGGCTCTTTTCAGTTGGCCACGGCTATCTTAGTATTTGCGAGTTGAGATATCGAATTCAAATTTATTAATGCACGAAAAAGTAGGGGAAAATTTCGAAAAACGGCTGTTTTGGCCACTCCAGGAGATTCAACTCAATTAGGAAAAATGCTAAAAATATGGCACCTGTGCAGAACATTGTCCAAACCCTTCCCGCATAGCGCTACGTTGAGTATGCAATTTATTTTTGCCCCCTTCGCTTGCAGCATGCGATAATGCACGAAAAAGTAGGGTAAAATTGCGAAAAACGGCTGTTTTGGCCACTCCAGGAGATTCAACTCAATTAGGAAAAATGCTAAAAATATGGCACCTGTGCAGAACATTGTCCAAACCCTTCCCGCATAGCGCTACGTTGAGTATGCAATTTATTTTTGCCCCC
>LS485019.1:20164-46162 GCA_900490705.1 Pristionchus arcanus
CTCCCTCCCCTGCCCCAGTACCCCTTCGGATCCTTCCCTGCCCCAGTATCCCTTCGGATCTTAGGATCCTTCCCTGTCCCAGTACCCCTTCGGATCTTATGATCCTTCCCTCCCCAGTACCCCTTCGGATCTTAGGATCCCCCCTCGCCAGTATGCCCCTTCGTCAGTCGTCAGTCTCCCTCCGCTGCCCCAGTACCCCTTCCGATCTTTGGATCCTCTCATGCCCCAGTACACCTTCGGATCTTAGGATCCTCCCCTTCGCCAGTACCCCTTCGGATCGTCAATCTCCCTCCCTGGCCCAGTACCCCTTCGGATCTTTGGATCCTTCCCTCACCAGTACTCCTTCAAATCGTCAGTCTCCCTCTCCGGCCCCAGTACCCCTTCGTATCTGAGGATCCTCCATTTCGCCAGTATGCCCCTTCGTCAGTCGTCAATCTCCCTCCCCTGCTCCCAGTACCCCTTCGGATCCCCTGCCCCAGTACCCCTTCGGATCCCCTGCCCCAGGATCCTCCCCTTCGCAGTATGCCCCTTCGTCAGTCGTCAGTCTCCCTCCCCTGCCCCTAGTACCCCTTCGGATCTGAGGATCCTCCCCTGCCCTCAGTACCCCTTCGGATCCCTTCCCCAATCTCTCTGTAACCTAGTCTCTGGAACCCTGCCTCCATCATCAGATTTGACCTGTTTACCTAGATATGAGTTGGTAACAGGTCAAAATGATGACGTGGGCTTCGTTCCAACATCCGATCCCCATACCTCCCTCCCCCTCCCCCCTTGTGGCAATACTTGCGAAGCCCTAAAAAGCCAAGCATACCGCACCTCGTTGTGCCTTTCGTGATAGGACGTTGCGATACGGTCTGCAAGCTGCCGCTATTGGCTTGTGATCGCGCATTACCCTATTCCCGTTGTGCCTCGATTGCGGGCGAAGCTTCAGCATGCTATGGATCATAATATCGTGTGCCGTACACTTTCCAAATGAACTTGCGTAAGAGCGTGAAAGAGAGCGAAAGAGTGATATTTTCAAGCTAAAGAGTCCCCAAAATGAAACGAGTAAGAATCTATCATACGAGCACTACTTTACATGCGCAGAACGACCTTTCATGTTCAACAATCGTTCTAGCAAAACTTTATTCAGGTAAGCTTAGTACAATTGATCAAAAAAAGAAAAAAAAATTAAAAAAAGAATGTATTTGAGATCAGCACATTCAAATATCAGAAGACAATAAATTATTCTTCAACAGACTTCTTCCAAAAGCAATAATAGCCTGATCCATGTTCAGCAATCATTATAGCAAGTTAAAGTTTATTCAGGTAAGCTTAGTACAATTGATCGAGACGTTTAAAAAAGAATGTGTTTGAGATCAGCACGTTCAAATATCAGCAGACAATAGATTATTCTTGAGCAGACTTCCTCCATCACGTGAACTATTTGCAACGATCACACTACTTCATTCTATCAGAAGTTTATTCAGGAAATTATTTTTACATTATTTAATTATTTTTTTTTTGAAAATGATATTTTATTAGTTCCATTACATGCAAATCTCGAGATTCAAAATATAAATTTCAAATATCAGAAGAAAGAAGGTTATTCTTCAACAGACTTCCTCCATCGGCAACGATTCTCTGGCCAACGATGATCTCGGATTGCGATCGATCGGAGAGGAAGACGATGATCTGACGATTATGAATTGATTATTTAAGGCCCTAAAACCCTTATCTAGTATCCACGCCACCTTACGCAGGCACTTGTGAAGCAAAGTATTCAAATTTCAGTAATCTACATAAATTATTTATCAACCGTCCTTCTCTAATATTGATTCCCCACTTACCTTGGCGATATCATCGGGCACTCCGCACTTTCCCAGAGGAATCTGCGTGGTCTCCTTCTCGTCGGCTTTGTCGTAGAACTGAATAATGTATTTATTAATTTAATAATTACTAATTTAATTTTAAAAATTTTAAATTTTGGACAATTCGATCATAGCCATCTCTATAGCGATTCAGAAAAAGTTTCTACTTAGTTGTGTTTCACTCATCCGTCAAATACATTGAGATTTTCATTCTAAGATCGTTGCTGATTTTCTATTCAAACAATCATACAATAAAAATCCTTGATCTGAAGTAGAAACTCTCTACCTGCTTTGCGTACGTCTCGTCGAGCCCTGCAGCGTGGATGAAGTTCGTACGGATGATGCCCGGGCTGAAATTTAATTATATATTTAACGTTTCGTGCTCTTTTCTGTAAAGTTTCTTCAAGTCCATACATCCATCAGGCACAGTAACGATTACCCTTGTTCCATAGACCTAAATGGACACTCGCGCAACCAAGTTCACACCTAATCTCGTCCTAACTTGCTTGCTTTTACGTTGTTCACGTCAAAGTCGGTGTGCGATAAATGTGTACGTCAACATTATATTGCTACGATTGTTGTGCTAACGAGCAACCCTGCGTTCCTATCTACCATTCATCAAATCACTCACTTCACCGAGTTCACTCTGATGCCCTTCTTGATGAGTGTGCCTGCCATCTGCACAGTTAGCTGATCCAGGCACGTCTTCGACATCGGGTAGTACGGTTGCTGGAAAGAGATGGAAGGTGAAGGTGTATCCACGTCAGGGGGGGGGGGCGATATTTAGCGATATTTCTGCTGTGTAAGGACAACGTTATGCAGACTATTTGCTACAAAAGGTGGACGGAAGGGCTATGTTCATTATATAAGAAATGCCTTGAGGGCTGTTGTAATGACGCTGAAACACATCCAATCTGCGCGAAATGTTGGTCTCTGCGCGCTGTGAGTTGTTTGTGATTTCGCTAATTCTTCATTTCAGCACCAGAAAGATGCCGGCAGAAAAGGAAACGCACCGAGCAAGTGAACAGGGACGACACGATCGAGGAAACATTGACGATGGCTCCCTTGGTCTTTTCGAGATGGGGAATGGCCAGTTGCGAGATGAGCACCACCCTGAAACCAGGTGGATTTAAAATACTATGTTTTCTCAAGGCGAGGTCCACAGTGAAGTGCAATCACTGATCTTTCGTGAGCATCACAAGAGGATCTCGGCTCTTTGGTGCTAGATAATATCGACACTGGAGCCAATTAAAATCTCCACGTTCTCGACATTTCAATATTTGCTTGTTAATATGACCAAACTGGGAGTGCTTACAACCATTTTCAGGTCGTTTTCTTTGCAGATAGCCGCCTATCTGATGGAGACCACACTTGCAGCAAATTTTCCGCACAGGGAGCACTGTCGAAAGCATGTTTACTCGTTTCTTTCCCTGTTTAAATATCTCAGGCAACGAAACAGTTCAACAACGCACAAGAACTAGACAATCGCACATTTCTACCTCGGAAAGTTCTCCTTGCGGATCGAGAGAGAATACATGAATTATCGTTTCAAATGTTTGCTCAACCGAGACATTCGGTGGCCAATTTCGGCGAAATAGTTTGTGCACTAGTTCCCATCTTTTATTATTTGCTAGATAGGAAAAAGAAGAAGATCGACTTTGCGGCATCGCTCACTGGGATAAACGCATGATGAAACGTAACCGAACAAAAAAAGTAACCTGTGTTCCTTGCAAAGGAAATCCAAATCGCCAGACGGTTATTTTCAACAAAAAAAAATCGTTCAAAGACATCTTTTCATAACGCCGTTGCGGATCTTGGGTAAGAAATATGCAGTGATAACGTACGATTGAGCACTTTATTTTATGATGCTGTTTTTCTTCCGATAACTCTATTCCTCACTCTTTTGTAAATTCCCAGGAGCTAAATCCGCTTCATAGTGAGCAACTCACGATCGAACGTTGAGATCCATGGTGGTGTCGAAGACTTCGATGTACCACCCAATATTACTATTCTTCACACTTTTAGAAATTCCCAGGAGCCAAACTCGCATCATATATTGAAAAAGAAGGCAAACTTACGATCGAACATTCAGATCCATCTGACTGTCGAAGATCTCGATGTGTCACACTTTTCTATTCCTCACACTTTTGTCCCAGGAGCCAAATTCGCATCATATATTGAAAAAGAAGCCAACTTACGATCGAGCATTGGGATCCATCTTACTGTCGAAGATTTCGATGTGTCACACTTTTCTATTCCTCTCACTTTTGGAAAATCTCAGGAGCTAAATCCGCTTCATAGTGAGCAACTCACGATCGAACGTTGAGATCCATCGTGCTATCGAAGACCTCGATCGGAATGTCCATCCCATTCTTCCCGGTGAAATCGAGCACTGCCGCGCCCGCATTGTTCACCTGAATCGCCTTTTGTTCGTCTCAATATTATTATGAAAAGAAAAAAGATTCATGTAATTTTCCTATGCCAACGCGATATTACAGTGAAATTAGGGCTAATGAGGTTAGCGGATTCCCATCACTCTTTGATCTTTTGGCAACTCGTCGCTGTGAAGATTCTTGGTGGGGTACACTCTTGGTACAGGTGCGGCAACTTGAAACCCACCAGGACATCCAATCGTCCGAACTTGTCCACCGTTCCTTGCACGAGACGCTCGATGAACTGCTTGTCCGTGACGTCACCGGCGAGCTGAATTGAATATTTTTATTTAAAAAAAAATATTCCCATGAACCCGGATTTTTCTCACCCCCAACATTTTTCAGCTCCATTTTTCATTGCTCTACACCAAGCTGTGCAAATTTTTTACAGATCTCTAATTTCGCAATACTTTTTCGCTGTTTCTTACCGGTGATGGAGCATTGCGAAAAATAGGGACCTTTAAATTTTTGCCCAGTCCTGCTCTGAACCCGGATAAATTCCCTGAACCCACCTCGAGAATGCTGTCTGCACTGGCTCCAGCTGCGACGCACTCCGACTTGGTCACCTGCAAATTATTAGTTGTTCTATATCAGTCGAGTTCATGGAATCAGATCACTGGCCTAGCAGTGATCTCACGCAGGAAGCAAGTGCCTTGATTAACGGGATGACCTTTACCTTTTACCTTTTTTTTACATGGAATCAGAGAAGGAGAAATGGGCGAAATATGGAGCAGGATTGAAACATAGCTGACCGACCCCAAAGAAAGGCAGTTTCTTCCTTCCTAAATTTTCCAAGAGAATTCTTCAAAACGCACCGCCAATTTCTTGACTCTCCTACCTGTTACTATCGCTTTGGCAAATAGCCCCAACGTCAGTGAATGCTCATGCATGAGAGTAAAAATAATGCAAGCCTACCGCCAGTTTCTCCACACTCCTTCCCGTCACGGTCACTCTCGCGCCCGCCTTGGCGAAGAGGACTGCGGCCGCTCGGCCGATGCCATCGGAGGAACCTGCGAGGAGCGGACTTCATCGATTCATCAGCATCATCATCATCATTTTATCCAGGTCGAAAGTAGAGAACAATAGTCTGATTTATTTCAATCTGATTTATTTCGACAACCATGGTCCTACAAAAATCCTTTGGAATCAGAAAGGAATCGTATTTAGATGCAAGCAAGATAGAGGAAGTAAATAAGAATCTGATAAAAAAAATCAAAGCTGATTGTCTCGACATTGATAACGCGCTCTAAACAGAAACTGACCAGTAACAAGGACGACTTTCTCCTGGAAGAAGGACATTCTAACTGAATTGAAGGTAGAAGAGCGAGAAAAAGACGAGTAGCACAACTCCTTTCTCTCCTTTCCCTCCCTCTATTTCAACCAAAGCCGATTGTGCCAAAACGTGCGGGTTCTCTTGCTTTGTCAACTATTGCTCGACAATATGCACACTTACACACTCTCTCCATCCCCCGTGTTCTCTCGCACCGTCTGACCACGATCAGGGCACAACTTGTTGTGTCTTCTTTCGCCGTTTTCCCCATCTCTAGAAATGCCTAACCTGCGAGAGAACACATGCACAACACCAAGCACATTGCTGTGTCTTCTTCCCCCTCCATTTTCCATGATCACTCGACTTCTCTAACCATTGTGAGAGACACAGCAAATTGAGCCCTAAATGTGGTCAGACAGTGCGCGAGAACGTTGGGAATGGATAGAGTGTGTAAGTGTGCACATTTTCGAGCAATCGTTGACAACGCGTTGAGTCGAGAAGGTATTGCAGAGTTCAGTAAGTTCATGCTAGAATCATCTTTTGAACGAGATCTTTGTCAGCATAGCAAGAAGGAAAAAGAATTCGTGCTTATTGTGACATTTCGAGGATGTTTTGCGTGATTGATGTAAGGAAGAATTATATTGTGACAAACTGACAAACACTATCTGGAGTAAAGTGTGCAATACGGGTCGCCGTATCTTCATTTTACTTACCCTCAAACAACTGGTAGAGAGAGAGAGAGAGTGTGAAAAGAAGAGACGGCGATCCGTATTGCACACTCTGATCTGGAATTTCCTGCAAAATCACGAATCACTCAGGTCGCGTGCATTGATCAGTTGTGTATCATGACAAGATCAATTTAAATCGATAAAATCTGAATTGATGATCGTCAAAACCACCGCATAAAGAAGACACTATGGTCTCCATTGAGTATTTTAACAAGTTCACTTTCCGAAAGTAATACCTGGCCACCCACCTAGCGCTGTCTTACGACTGTAAAATCGCTTGTCGTGGATACACCATTTTCTTTCCGAATTCCCCGCGATCAATTTGTGTGGGAAAATAAAAGATTCTGCTCAAAGCAGCACAGTCTCATTCAGGAATCCTAGATAATTTCACGATCATTCCCTGCCAAACTACAATAGTGATAAGCGCAGGCTATGAAGCAAAGCTCATTAGAGCAATGTTTCACTCTCTCAAATGTTCTAACGATCTTTCAACAGGATTAACGCTCGATTACGCTCCATTCTCCTCCTCTAATCCAATTTAGGAGAGGTAAAATCCCGGGAGACCATCAACGATGGCGGAAAATAAGATAGATGAAGGAAGAAAGCAGGAATTGGTTGTATTCTTCATGGATCCAAACCATCAGCTTTTAGATAGTTAGCTATTTTTTCTGAAAACGATCAGCTCGATCACAAAGTTCTCCTGCTCTTTATGATCCAAGATGATTCTCGAGGTGCGAAGAGTGAGCGTTTATGGCTCTGAGTGATCATGAAAACGAGCAATGTTGCGGAATGGGAAATATTATCTGCAAGCATTCCTCATTGATGACACTCTTCATTTCTGCATACCCTTCGCATTGTCTGACCGGCGAGAAATGATACCACCGTCTCTTCAAATCACACACTCTCTCGTCGACCGAGCGGGCGAGAGAGTGTGCAAAATGAAGAGACGGCGGTGTCATTTCTCGAGGTCTAATTGCCTGACCAGCGAAAGAGCATGTGGACTGGAGAGATCAGAAGATGTTTCTTAACCTCAGAGCAGCGAGAGATGAAAATGAATCCTTCATTTCTGATTCACACCATGTAATCACCATGTAGGAAAAGGCAAGCCGCAAGCCGCAAGCTTTTGGCTCTGAGAGCTGGCAGAATTTCACCCTTTGAATCTAAGAGCCTCTTCGCCATCCATTTTGTGAATAGTCAATGCAATTCAATTATTATCACTGTTAAGTAGCCAGAGATTAGAAAAGTTCCAAAGTATTCCTCGTGTTCCCCCATTTCCATGACATTGCGTGGAATAGTTTTCTGAATGGCGCAATGTAGAACATTCAATCATAGATACTTGATCGCTAGTCAATAGTGTGAGCTATTCACTGGTATTTTTTGATCTTCGCTCGCCATTGCATTTTTTAACCGTGAATCCGGAAATTTATGTTGGGAATTTATAATTGTAATGTTTTTTTTTATTTTCAAAATAAGTGTTCCAGTATGACCACTTCTCGTGTAGCTCGCGGCACGCACACTCCAGTAACTGCTGCTGGTCAAGAGTAAGCATCTCCTGAATGTTGAATCAAAATATTTCATTTACAATTATTGGGATGCTCACGATTTTTTTCAGGTTACAGAAACACAATTTCGATTGCTAAATCAATCTATTTCCAGTGACATTCACAAGAAGCTGGAGAAAGTCGGCAAGCTTTTCCACGTCGTCTACAACCTTCTGCTGATTATTTGGGTGAATTTGACATATATTCACAAGAACGAGTGATTTAACGCAACAAGCCTTCCTGATATCTTTAGCCGATACTGTGAAACTCAACCCATTGAAATGCGTTACGATCTCGACAAATATCACAATTGCAATCCTTGAACGTTTGGCCTCTTATTATAGTATTGTTCCAAAACGGCTTAAAAATAAATATTTAGGAATGCCTGGTCGCTGTCGTTCACAATTTCGCGCCGCTCGGCCTCTTCCCTTACAAGAACATTGCCGGAAAGGTATACGGTAGTGGAAGGGGGATCGAGAACTGATTGATCTTTGATTATATTGATTGATCGGCTGAACACTAACAAAAAAAGTGAATGATGATTCTCATTCGTTTCGGTATTCATTCACATGTGTTTCAACATCTCTTCAAGAACCACAGCGATACACTGTCTCCAATGGATAAGTGATCGGCGATCGTAAAAAATGTTTAAAATAACGAAAAATACGTCAGAATAATATTGATTTTTTCTCTACAAGGGCTGGTGCATGAAAATTGCCTGCTTTGTGTTGTACTGTGTTCTAAAATTAAAACCTTAAGACAGTGCTGATCACGGGAGGCGCGAATGGACTCGGCCGACTGATTGCGGAGAGACTTGCTGACAAGGTATCGTTTTTAGAGCTCGAGAAATTAGCCGACGTCTCTTCATTTCACGCGCTCTCTCGCCCGCTAGAGTGACGAGAGAGTGTGTGGAATGAAGAGACGGCGGTTCAGTTCTCGGGTTCTATCCCTTTTTTTGCAACAAGTCCTTCAATAGTCTCAATCAATTTTCGAGAAGACACAAAAATAGTCAATTTTTTTATTAGATAAATTGCTGGCAATTTTTGAATATTAACCAATCTGATTTTCAAGATTGCGATAGTTAATAGTATGGTGACGAGAGGAAAGATATTGCAGGGAGCCAAACTCGTCCTTTGGGACAGAGATGAGAAGGGACTGTGGGATGCTAAGGATGCGCTGGAGCAGAGAGGAGTCACTGTGAGTCATTCGTTAATCATGACATGCGCACAGCAAAAATTTCAATTTGAGATGCTTACCATGTTTCTAGGATGCACAGCGTATCTAATTAGAATGAGATCTAAAATGTTTCCAGGTGCACATCCGCACCGTCGATATGCTCAATCGACAGGCGATCGCTGATGCCGCGGCTGAGGCCAGGAAGGAGGTTTGATCCTCAAATTGATAATCAAGTCTCCCTATTTGACGCAGTCAGAAAAACATGCAAAGGCGTGTGCGTGACTATGACTTGAGAATGTGAACGAGACGGTGCTCAGATCAAAATTAGGATCAGAATTGAAATTACAATAACAATAATATTATTATCCTCATTCTTTGTTCGCGTCATTGGCATTCTGGCATTTCTCTGGAAAGAAGAACGGCCTTCTAATACCCCATCTTCGCAACTTTGCGACTACTGATAACTCTGTATCTGTATTGGCATTCCGAAATCGATTCCGACAAGAGAACTCTGAAGTGCAATGATTCCAGGCCGGATTCATCGACATTCTCATAAAAAGTGTGCGTGTAACTAATGATGCCTTGAGACCGAAACGCTGCTCACATTCAGATTGAGACACTTATCCCATTTATACAGGCCGGTTTCATCGACATTCTCATCAACAACGCTGGCATCGGCATCGGAGGAAGAGTGGTGGATGTGGCCGAAGATGCGATCAGAAAGACGGTGGAGCTGAATACGCTTTGTCATTTCTGGGTTAGTTTCTCATCTATTCAGGGATTTTAAAGTTTTGAACCGAATAGTACAAACAAATTATATCAACATCACTTTCGAGTAAGGAAAATCCTTGATGAAACATACTTGAATTAAATTAATTATTTAATTTTATATTAAAATTTTAAAAAAATCGCGATATTTAAACTCAGAAGACGCATGAATTTAGATGATCCATGATTTTTTTAAAGTTTGTGGAAATTAAGAAACAACACGAAACAATAGCGTTCTGCGTAATTGTGTTTATATGTAACATATTATTTTAGAATTTCAAATTCACAACGACTATTCAGATGGCCAAAGAGTTCCTGCCCGCGATGCTGTCCAGGAACGAGGGCCACATCGTCTCCATAGCCTCTCTTGGAGGACTCTTCGCTTCCGATCAGAGTGAGGGCTGCATTGGTTTTTGCCTTTGGGTGTGGAAGTGATAGGCATGAAGAGACCAAGAGCTACTTCAAACGGCCATTCGCCGACATTAAAACTGCAGTGATCATTTGAATCCAATCTCACATCATTCTGATTCGACAGAGAAGGGGAAGTGATTAATTCGCGCCGTCGGGAAAGATTAAAAAATTAAACCCTTTGTTCATTCTTATCTGGAAAGAAAATGGGAGTCAGAACGCTGTGATCCATCAAGCGAGAAAAGAGGGGACACATCGATGAAAAATCTCACAATAACAATAACACCCTCGCAGACATGGTTCCCTACTGCGCGTCCAAATTCGCCGCCGTCGGCATCATGGAGGGTCTGGAGAACGAGACGGCGTGCATGGGCAAGGATGGAGTGAGGTGAGCAGTGATCTTTGGTCTTTGGTGGGATGAACTTTGATCTGTAACAGCCGGCCTCACCGGTGGGTACCATCTAGCGTTGACTTACGAATGTAAAATCGCCTGACGTGTATACTCCTTAACTCTGTCTTTACCCAACAGATGTACAGATAAGATGAGTATCAATAATTTTTTTTAAAACCGTTATTTCTCTATCAGATTCACGACCGTGTGCCCGTCGCACTTCCAGACGCCGCTCTATGATGCGCTCAAGTGAGTTATTTAATTGCTTCAAATCTGTGTAAATAGCACCTGCCCCAAATTATCGTAATTCTAGCATCATTTACTGCATTCCTAGAAATCCCCGGAGGCCGTGAGATGATTAACCTAATGTTTGATTTTCTACCGTAACCTAACAAAATAAAATTACAACTACCGTATTTCTACCGTAACCATACTCTTCCTCGCAGGACCAACTCGTACACTAAATTCCTCCTGTGTAATTATCGATTTATGTACCGTAATCCTATCGTAACCTACTTCCACCCAGGACCAACTCGCACACGAAATTCCTCCTTTAAAGAATGACATTACCGATTACCTACCGTAGTCCTACCATATCCTAACCCAATGCCTCCCAGGACCAACTCGGAATCATATTTATAATTCCCTACCGTAATCCTACCATATCCTTACTCTTTCCCTGATCCTTATCCTTACTCTTATCTTTACTTACTTCTTCCTTACTCTTCTTCCCGTCTTCTCTAATGCTACCGTAACTTTACTCTTCCCCGCAGGACGAACTCGGAAAATAATTTCAAGGATTACGGTAGGACTACGGTAGGGAGGAAAATACGGTCCCTACCGTAATCCTACCGTACCCTATCTTCCCCGCAGGACCAAATCTGACAAGAAAGTGATGACGGTGGACGAGGTGGTCGACTGGACGGTGGACGGGATTCTCAGGGAGATGAGGATGGTCATCGTCCCGCGGGGAAAGTACATCTTCTATGCGCTCAAGGGGTGAGTCGAGTATTTATCTTTTTTCTAGTTGGTAACCATGTGCAACCCCTTGGTTGGTAACCCCTTGGGCATTACGTTTTTCACCAAAACATTAAATTACAATTATATTATAAGAGCGAATGGGGGAAATTGCCGATTCACGGAGAAGGCCAACATAAACGTTTTGAGTGTGCGGAATTATCATACGGTTTGTCCGGACTAATTAATAAACGTAGTAATTTACTATCAATGAAACGTTTTTCATTGCAGTATTCTCCCTCGCTCCGTGCTGCTCAAGTTGACCACTCGCGAGGCTGTGGCGAATCTGAACAAGGAGTGAACTAGAGTTCGAAATACGGGTCGCCGTCTCTCCACTGCACACACTCTCTCGCCTCTCTGACCGCTGGGAGAGTACGTGAAATGAAGAGACGATTACCCGTATTTCGAACTCTAGAGTGATCTCAATCCGATTATTGATGTTGTATTCCGTTTACTCTGCTATTTTATTTCCTTTGTTAGGACACTGCAAACTTTCAGTATTAAACAGTGAAAAATGAACGTGGCGAGCACTTCCTTTTTTGCAATTTGAGTCAGCAACAATTTTTCCTGTTATCGTGAGAATATTTCTCATTCCACCCGAAGTTGACCTTTGACGAACTGAGTGGAGGGAGGAGGTGGGAAATCTCTCGCTAACCAGCACACTGAGTTTGCTGAGCATTTCAAACGCACGATACTCTTCCTTTGAAATATTGGTGTTTTTTATTCACGGTTTTACGATTTAAGCGAAACAGAAAAGTAGGGCGACAATCAATGTGAATATTCCTTGAGAAGTAGCGGATTTGGTTGTGGTCAATTCGTCTTTGACAGGCACAGTTGCCGGTTCGCCAATATCTACTTTGTCCACCTCGGTATATCGAATCTGCAGAGAGATTTTTTGTTTCTTCTTTTATAATAAGCAAGGTAACCGTTAGCTTACCTTGAATCCCCTTCCTTCCGCAGTTCCAACCGGTTTCCAGTTAACCCTGAGCACATTGGACTTGGATGTGGTGAATTTAGTGATATTCGGAAGGGTTCCGGTGAGGCTGCAATGAAATATTGCCATTTTAAGAATGATTAAGAGATTTATTGTGAGAAACCATACTTGGCAAGAGTCTTCATTCCAGAGGTTCCCTCGCGAATTTCCAAATAATCAATGTTCTTGTTCGAAATTAAGGAAATTATCTGTAATAAGTAAATAATCGTGAATATTAATTATATTAATTACCTCAATTTCCACAAGTTTGTCCTCAGTGACAGTGAAGAAATATTCACAGGCAATGTCTGATTTGGGATAACTGGGAGAGAAGATCTGTAAATGTACAAGTTATTGAATGCACATTTCTTCTAGTATTATGTCAAACCTGTTCTCCGGGCTTGGGTGCAGCGTTGGGACAAGCATTCGGAATCAAGGAATTGTCTGAACAATATTTGCATTGTCATTGCGACGCATAATCGTAATCAGAACCACAGAATCACATAATGCTTATAGAAAACCCAGATAAATTCTGTTTCTACTGCTCCACTTAGCTGCAGTATATTCAATAAGAATATGAAACATAAAAAATAAAAAGATTTACCTCCTCTTTGGCAGATAAATGGCAATTCATCTTCATAGCAGTCCACATTCACCCATGCTGCGGCTTCAGATTCGGTCACCATCGAGGCGCATTTTCCGGATCCGGAGATTGGGAAGGCTGGAATGTTACCATTACTTCATCATGCTAGGTTGTTACGCAGTTCTTTATTTAGAGAAAAATGCAGAATTTTTTTATAAAAAATGAAAAATGAATTTGCTTCTTACATCTAATAAAATTGGTGAAGATGTTGCTGGTGATCGGTATTTCTCCATCAACCCAAGTCCATTTACTCGAGTCATCCGGAGACTGATGGGCTCCTGATATTTAATTTGATGAATGAATAATTTGCTTTTTCTTATTCAGTATTCACCTATATGCATCCCTCCTAAGAAATTGTAGCTGGCTGCTAGGTTCCAGAAGAATGCATTCTCCTGGAATACTTGTTTTCTGAGATAAATCTAGCACCTGCGTACCTCAGCACTACTGATTGTGATTAGTAATCCGAAATCTGCAGCACATTTCTTCTGGGCATTCTCCCATGATTGAGGCTCGGTGAATACCTGTAAAGTTATGATCAGGCCAACCTAATGAGTATGGACAGATAGAACCTTGAAACAAGGCGTATCGTCATCCATCCCTTCCTCCAGCCTCTCATAGTCTCCGCATTTATTGTCCGGTGCCTCAGTGACTTCCTCCGTCGTTTCGGTTGTTTCTTCGAGCACGCACAATGAGGTGAACAAATATTTCCCACCCATCATAAGGCGTTTCCAGAGGTTGTCTGGCTGGAATTATGCATACATATTGCTGCCCTGGGATGCATGCGGAAGGCCTCGCGACGAATAATGATAAGTCAAGTGTCTCTCTCTCTCTAATCATTCGTTTTTTTCAAATGTGTGTCAGAATTCGAAATGTGTCTAGTTATAAGGGGGGATATAAGGGGACTATCTAGAACTGACGGTTACAAGGAGCACTCACCAGCGTCGATGTCGGCATGGTAGGACTCAAAGAGCAATTGAATACTGCGGGATCACTTCCTTCCGGTCCTTGATAATCAATTGGACTGCCGTCCAACCATCGATTCATATCGGTTTCCTCGTCACAGACCATCCCTTTAATTAATTAATTTTAATTATTATTAATTAATGAATTAATTACCCAACACGAGATAGATCCTCAATCCACTGGGTTCAATAAACGTTTGCGCAATGCGATTGAACATGTCGTTCTCCTGTTGATATTTTGAATAAAAACGTATTTATTATGTAAAATGGGAACTAATCAATACACCTCGGCACTCCTAATGATCGGCAAGTGCGCTCCGTCAATTTCACAGGCGGCTTGAGCATATTCCATAATTATATCCAAATAATCAAGCATGTTTAAAGTGTACGGCCGAATGCATCTAAAATATAGTTTATTTTTTATTTTTATGTTATTTTTATGGAAAAAATTATTCAATTTAACAGAATTTCCGCATAAAATTCATTAAAATATGTACATACCTGCCCTCGATGAAGAAGTACTTCGGGGGACATACAAGTGTTGGCGCCACTGATCCAACGAGGACTGCAAATATTGAGATAGACAAATCAACAAATAAATATTCTAACCAGCGAGAAAAAGTAGAACACGCATCTTTGTCCGGATCTCAACTAAGAATGACTTTATCAGCGATGATAAGCAGTGATTTCACACCTTTTGTTCATATCGTCAGCCATCTTGATGGTCTGACTCTAGAGCTCAAAATATGAGCCTACGTCTCTTCATTTCACACACTCTCTAGCCCGGTCGGGTGACGAGAGAGTGTGCAGAATGAAGAGACGGCGGCTCATATTTTTAGGTCTATCTGACTCTACTCATTTCCCCTGATCACTCGCGGAGTCTAACATAAGAATGTGTGAACAATGGATCGGTGAGACATCTAATCTTCATGGTCAGAGAAACGAATGAGTAGGTGTAATCTAGACACTCAGACAGTCAGACTGATCGAAGAAAAATATTTATACGTTAATCCTTCCTTGAGTAAAAGGTGTGCGAGAGGGGTGAAAAATGTGACTTTGACTGGGCCATGTTATAGAATTATATCCTTGGAGCCACGTAATGTAAACTGATCTGAGGACGGAGTAACGTTCAACATCAGTTTTCGACGCGACATCATCTGAAGCCAACGATGGCCAAAGCCAACGAGCCAACGAAATTTGCACCACGATCTTCGCAGACCCACTGCACCATGGAAACCTCTAATGAAACATTTTCTGAGATTCGACCAATATTCAATGTGCACACGATCTGATCGGTTCTCCGGAAATAAAATCACCCTTTGATGTTGACCTGAGATCAACTGAAAAGTGTATTCAGAGTAGGGTTGCAAGTTCGGGTTCGGCAATCCCGAAAGTCGGTATTCTCTTGCTGCTTTCTTCCCTCTTCCCTAGCTGTGTCTCTCACTTTCGCATGCTATTTCTTATCTCTAACCGTCTAGCGCGAGAGAGTGTCGGTATTACCGATACCGAACCTGCAACCCTAGCAGGCGCTGTGGACAACCTCAGAAAAGTGCGATACTTTTCGTATTATATTCACATCATTCTAGTGAATACAAAAGTTCCTGAGCAAAAACAATTCGCATTTGTCAATTTTGGAAAAAAGATAACAAAATTAGAGCTCTCATGTCACTGTGCATAATTTTTCCAAAGAAAGGAAATAAAAATTCACAATAATACAAAATACGTACGCGCAATTGCACAGAAGAGAATAAGTTTCCACATCGATAATAATAATATATTTATCGCAAAAAATTAAAATTTTTACGAGTCTTGAAAAGGATTGGACTAAATGTGTACAACAGATACGATATTACGATGTCGGACTAGCGACAAAGTTAGGAGTTATTTAGGGGAATGTCGAAATTCTTAAGATATTCAATAATTATGGATGATCTTTTACAAAAAATTAGGTCGTTGATGCTATTCCATAAGTTAACAATTCTGGGCTCTGGTCCGTTTTGGGTGTCCCATCAAAGTTTCCTGGTCCCAAAATAGTTTCCTGGTCCTTAAAAAATTTCCTGGTCCCCGAAAAGTTTCCTGGTCCCAGAAATAGTTTCCTGGTCCCATAGTTTCCTGGACCCATCCAAAGTGGGTTGTCACTGAAAGGACGGTTCTATGTAGAAACGTTGTTATGTGTATACGATGCAATTCCTCTTCTCAGTGTCATGTGCACTCATTACCTATACCATGTTAAGTCTGAAAAGAATCTAACTGCAGCTTATGAGACTCTGCGAAAAATCCGCGAACACTGCCAATCTGAGCTTGGTGGCCTGTCCTGCGTTTCAAATGGTACACACACTCAATGTGGTGTTAGAAAGATATCGATCCCCTGGGAGGAGGAAAGAAGTGACGAGTTGAGGGTTAAACAGTGTACAACGTTTAGAATCGTAGATGTATATGTTTCTTTTCGCATTCATATTCACTTGTTCAGAGATGTAATCCAATGAATACAATGAAGTTCGCATTAAATAATAATTTTATCATCGCGATCGTGAATGTTAGATGCGAATAAAATGTGAGGGGTATATGAGGCGCCGACTTCTTGAAATATCGATTTTTGAGATCTTCGAACGCATCCGCAATTGCGAGTTATACGATGAAAGTATTAGGACGTCATCTTCTACGTGATTATGAGTGCTTCGATTCCCCTGCGGAAATAATTTCGATAGTGCTCTCGAGAAGAGAAAGAAGAGTGTGTGTAGATCACTGAAAATGGAGAAGATAGTTGTAGCACATAGTCGAAAGATCTCGTGCGTAAAAGATAGGTGAATAGATTCAGGCGAAAAACGGCGAATTAAACAAAACAACAAAATATTGCTCCTGAATGAACTCTAGATTGCGAGTGTATTTTAAAAAAATCGTAGTCAACTTATGAAGTTGAGAAACCGAGTGTGTCAGATTGTATGTGTGCGCAAAAGTCTATGTTCATAGCTAGATAGCTTGATTATTTATTATTATTAACCCTTTCGTTATAGATTGTGTGCGGGACTCCACTCGTGTCTTCTCAACTGAAGGCTCCCACTCCAATCACTCCAATTAGACCGAGTAAGTCTAGAATTTACAACACGAAGAAACCTCTATATAATTCAGTTTTATCCTATGCAGTATTGATATCACAATTCTTGCAGTTCATGGATCGTATCTGTCCTCGTCTGTCGGAGCAGCAATGAAGAAACCAGAAAAGGTGAGATACGGTAGATGAGAAGGGATTACGGTAATCATTAATTCTAATTACGGTAATATATTGATCTCAGTCGTCTGCGCCCACTTTCAAGACGCCATCGATGCCCATGAAGAAGTAAGTGAGAACTGCACATTATCAATTGGTGTTCGAGTGTATATGAGGCCGTTCGCGAAAGAATCGAACAATGTTTGGCACAGCTCAAAAACTTCGATTCTCTGAAACTTTGGTTTTTGGGGTTCCCAAAGGTGCTGATGACGATGGGGATACTCATTTTGCATAGTGAGCCACCGTTGGCTCCAGATGCCATGACGTCGAAATCAGTATTTCTGAGTTTTCTTCGTTCCAAAAGGTGCCAATTTTAGGCGAGCATGATAGTCTGGGTGAAATCGCATGCCGAACACGCCTGTATATTTCATTTTGTATAATAAACAATAATAATTTTATAATAAGGAACTTTTCGCACAGTGGAAACTTGTCTGCGAAACTAGTCTAGATCGGACCGGAATACTTCCTACTTCCTTTCCTTCGGAAAAAATGAATGATTGTTTGCGGGGATTTCATTCGCTAATTCTCTTGCATAATAGATTATGATTCTTTTTTCCTTGGATTTCCTTTATTTTTATTATCAGAAACTGAAAAGTAAGAAAGATTTCAACAATTTCCAGAGGTTGTCGACAGCGCCTGCCCTACCGGATTTGATCTCATTGGCAATGAGTGTAGAGGAACGTATGCCAAAACCCTTCTCGGTATCTCCAACGTTACTAAGATAACAGCGTCAATGTGCAATGGAATTCTCGGACAGCCCGTCATCATACACAATGAGGAGGTTCGTTAATCAACTAAACTTATCAAGCTTCTGTCTAATATTATCTAAATTACAATATAATCCAGGAGCAAGCGTACTGGGCCAATCGAGTAACCTCTTCCCCAAAGATACCCGGCGATCTGATGCTTGTGATAGGTGAAGAATATCGCCTTTTTCTTATACTTTATCTACAAATTTTCGCATACCTGATATTTGATAAATTTTTGCAATGCATGTAATTCTTAATAATGATTGATGATATTAATGATTGATTTATTTTACTTTTCAATATTATTTTAGGGTTATCGTGCGATGGTGTCGAGTACAAATGGGCTGATGGATCACCATTGGATTTCCTGCCCCGCAAATACGATTCAAGTACGTTTATTTCACCTGCTTTCCAAAAATGGAAAAAATTGTTTCAGTGCTCACGTCATATCCCTGCAAATCGAGTTATCGTTTTTACATCGATGCTGATGGATTGTGGCGCAGTTGTGAGTTCATTAGAAGTTTAATTACAAATTTAGATGCGTCAAAAATGGGCAAAAGCGAAAATTTCACAATTTTTAGTAGAACAAATTACGGTAATAATATTTGAGGGGGCGGAAATTCATTCACGATCGATGTTTCGTGCACAACAAAGCTAAATCAGCCCGTCCCCTACGGAAATGGATGCGATAGTTTTGAAGATGACAGTGAAGATGGAGTGTGCTATCAGGTTAGTGCTTGTACATACTATGAAATACCTAATTAAAATAAAAATACAATAAAATACTATGTCCATCTTCATCAGCACCCTTGAGAACCCCAAAAGAAAACATTTTCAGAGAATCGAGATTTTTAATCGAGATCCGACTCTAACGCATACGACCTCATATACCTGAGCTATTAAATCTCATACATTTCAGGTTTTCGAAACTGCAGAAAACAGAGAAGACGCTCAGAAAATTTGCAAGAAATTCGGAGCAAATCTAGCTACAATTCACAATCCACAGGTTTTATATTTTATTGCCAATTATATTCTCAAATGTCAAATTTAGGAAAACTCGTTCATTCGTCGTTTGGCTGTTGCCAATGGAGCCGTAAATGGACTTTTCCTGGGCGCTACAATCTCTGAGAATGGGAAAGATTTCGGATGGGTGGATGGATCCGAGTCGGATTGCGCCAACTTCTATCCAGGTTATTCATTTGCACATTTGATCATATTACAAAACTTTCAAATCTTTCGATGCCGCTCATATATCAAGATAATTTCAAAATTTCTACTCAGGATTTCCTATTCCCGGAATCGGTAACTGTGTCGCAATGGATACCTCAAAATCGGCAGGACAGTGGATGAACATTGACTGCTCGACGAAACTTCCAGTAGCTTGCATTCGTGAACGTATGTATTTTTTGGCTTCAAATCCAAAAACCTTTTGCGAAAAGTGAAAGATTTACACAGAGAAGGGAGTAACTGTCAAGTTATACGATTTTTCTAATTTTCTCAAAAGCGTTAGATACAATCTTGTGAGAAATATATTTCCAGAAAAGGAAGTAACTGAGCCAACTTGCAGCGGCGGTCTTTCCACTGAAGGAACATTGGTAAGACTCAAACTTAATTGATTTTCAAATGTGAAAAATTGTTCAGATCACGTCTCCCGGATTTCCATACAATGCTACAACTCCTTGCGATTATTTCCTTCAAGTGAATCCGCAACAAAGAGTGGAAGTGGAGGTAAAACGGATCTTGAAATATGATAAAATTCTAAATTTAATATTCAGATTTCCTTGGAGGCGAACCCATGCTGTGATTATGTTGTGATCCACGAAGGATTCCTTGGAGGAAACATGATCGCGAAGTGATTTTATTTCGAAATTCCCTCGAAAATACTACGATTTCAGCATCACTGGAGAGCAGCGCAATGTTACGTTCTATTCTACCTCTAATCTCATGAGAGTCTCTTGGGAGCCGAATTACGGAGAGAATGTGAGAGGACTGATGGTAAATAGAAATTGTGTTCGGTGATAAATTTCCTTTTTTTTTCAGATGAAATTCCGCGGAGTGTAATCACAGTCTACGATTCTCCTCTACTATGCATTCTTGTCATGTGCTTTTGTGTAAGAAGCCGTCAATGAGATGCTCAGCATAAACTCTGTTCAAAGTCGCTACAGCTCAAAGCAGCTCAAAGAAGAGAACCCATCGATTCCAAATTGATTCCAAATTAGGAAGTGCAAGTACACAGCATTCCTTTGGCTGGGTGGTGGTGTGAAAACGAAACTTTCTGCTTATCTAGCTTCTTCTCTAAGGCCAAATAGTGTGGGAGAGAGAGATGACATTTTAGGGACAGTGAGGAAAAGAGAGAAAGGACTCGGCTGGTGAATGTGTAACAGAGCTGAACGAAGAAGTGGGAGAGATTGAGAAGCGATGGAGAAGAAGCTTGAGTAGCCGGGTTGTTCGCACCACTTCTCTTGTATTGATGACTACTTGTACATTCGTGCTCGAATGCGATAAAATATTTCATCCAGAATATCAGCAAGTGAAAAAAATTGTCGAGTGATCAGTAAAAAATAAAAATAAAATAATGAGGAAGATGCAGGGAAGGAACAGTGACGATAGCGAATTTGAAAATGGAGCCTTTGAAATGAGAAATGATCTCGAGAGATCTGGCAGCAGAAAGTTAGAAGGATCAACGAGTTGTGTAATATGAAAGAAAAGGGGTTAGAGATTTGCAGAGTCAGTTAAACTCCGATGCCTCTGCATTCACCAAGCAGAAGTAGACATCAATCGAATGCGGAATTGAATTGCACTTCGTAACATTTATCTCGGCTTCAAAAATATGAAAACAAAGGTGTACAACAGAAATTAAAGTGGACAGAACAATTAGAAAACTTTCCATTTTATCACAAATTCGTTCATGATAAAGTTCAAATCATCATGGATCTTGCCAAACAAAGTGTGTGATAGAAACCACACAGCTTTGCAGTCCAAAATTTTCACTTCTGATTCATTCGGCTATATTATTTTTCCTTTTATTGCCCTCAACAATTTCGAATATCGCAATGGTCTCAATTTCGCATGTCGGCAATGATCTGCAATGAGATTATTTTTTCGATAATTTATCCGTTTGAGAAATTGAAGGAGAATATGAATCTTTTAAGAAAGTACTCACCATTTCAATAATATTCTGCCCTTATTGTTAGTAGATAAGATGAAATCGAGTAGGGATCTGAAAGGAAAAACAAGCGTGGCGAAACATAATAATAAAAAAGCGATATTCGACTTGATTTATTTTCATAAGTCGGACGGAACAGATCGCTAATGCCAGCATGACAAAGAAAGTGATGTGGAGATGACGAGTCAGAAATGCAAAGAGTGGACGATCGAGTGTGTAATGGAGATGAGAGGTAGGAAGAGCGAGAGAAAGGAGGACCGACAAGTTCAGCGACAAATCGGTTACGCAAAAATATGCACTTGGCCGCAATAGTAACGAATATCGGAGGGAAGAACTAGGCATCGAAGCGAGCCAGAGAGTGAACAAGAGTGTAATAGAAAGGCGCGCTGCCTGCCTTCAGTCCACCTGTTCCCTCGTTACTCTGGCCGGTGAGATAGTCGAGAGGAATGAAGAGACCGATTCTTCACGATGACCACCCAATCGCATTCGAAGGACTCTTTGGATAGTTGCATTAAACAACAACTAATGATGGGAATATTTTTATCACACTTTCCACATTGAAACCGTCTCCTTCATACGCCGGACGGACAGGCAAGAAACTGCAGTGTCAAAGTCGCGAGAGGGATTCAGAAGTGAACCAGGAAGGATCTTCATTAGAACAGACCGATCCCTCTCTTCCTTCGCCCGGTTTACTCTTGATGTAAGTCGTTGCTTTTAGAAGGAAGTCAACCTGAATAATATTTATCTAAAATTAGTCATAGCCCTTGTAAATAATCTAATGGTCCGTGCTTACCATTGTTCATTGTCTTCACTGTTCTTGGTTCGGTGGCTGAATCATTGCGAAGCGAGATCGAGTAGAGATCTGGAATGGTATTTGTTAGGTCAGTCCAACACATCAGCATTAAATTAAATACAGTAAAATAGTATAAATCTCTGGTTTCTCGTGACTAGTAGTAAATTAGTTGGGGTGGGCGGAGTCTGAGCTGACTAGTAGTAAATTAATAGTCTGACTAATTGCTGATCAGTTGGCTGCTGACTAGTTGTTAGCAAGTAGTCAGCAACTAGTTGGGAGGCTATTTGCCTACCCGTCGTGACTAGCACGCGCCTTGCCTATAAGGGCCTATTTTTCAGCCCCCTTTAGATCAGGGTCTGATCATTAGATGGCTCCCGAGTGTGGATGCCGTCGACTGCTATCCCCAAAAGGGAAAGCCTTTTGAATGTGACTACCGTACATGGTCTTACCATGCATGGATCAGTTACAGTATGAGGATCACTCATACGGTATCAATCAATAATACAGTTTCAAAAGTGGACGGGGCCTATCCCCGACTAGTATTAAATTAGTGGCTGACTAGTTGTAAATTAGTTCCCTGACTAGTGATTTCCCTATCCGCCAGCAACTAGTCAGCATACTAATTTACAACTAGTCACGAGAAACCAGAGATGATTGGAAAGGAAAAGGTGCCTCCTAACAACGATAAATATTAAGAAAGGAGCCAAGACTGAAACGGGAGACATTGGCCGGCGAATAGGGCAGGCAAGTGAGCGAGAGGGCCGGCGACGTACTATCGGCGAGTAAAAGAGCGTGAAGGAGGAAGAGCAAACACTTCATTGCACGCTACGCAATTGATAACAGGCAGGACAAGATGATGACAAGATGACAAGAAGAGGCAGGACAAGAGGCAGGAGAGGATAAGGCCGCAGCACAACACCGTCAGAAATGAGGGATTCGAGGGAGGGGGAACTAATTCGAATCTCGGAAATGTTTCATCCACACTTCAACTTTCGTACGACGACCTTGGGTGTTGACGAGCTACGAAGTGCAGCGAAGACTTGGTGAATTATTCGGAGATAAACTTGTATAGTGATTTGGGTACCTGGCACGCAAACAGCGCCCAAAGTGATGTTAATCGGAACTGCTTCCATGATCAGACAATCGGCTTAACCGCCCGAATTCGGTACGCATGCGCATATTAATACCCCGGTATGAAAGGATTGTGTTTTCATGGGAAAATGGCGGAAAATTCTGTATAAAAACACTTCCCTCTCACGTTCTCAACCACCTAACGTACCTTACCTCATTGTTATTTTACCTGAAGTGATAACTATTTGATAACTATTGATGACTATTCAAATGATAAATATTTCAGATGCGATTTTCACTCGTAATCCTCTTTCTGATCGCTTTATTTCAGAGAGCTGGTGAGCTTTACATCTCTAATATTTTTGTTAATTTTTTAAAAATATTTCTGTTGAGATTCGCAAGCAACAACTACTGACGTCAATCCCACGCCTGCCCAATTGTGGAGCATCCAGTTTGTTTCTATCACTTTTTCCTCTACCCTTCTATTACTAGAGTTCAAATAATGATTTCTCATCATTTTACGTGAACTCTCACTGGTTTCATTGTCAGTTGAGTGCGTGAAATGACGATTATCCGCATTTCGCACTCTAGGTTCTACTACAACTGGAATGTCGGAGTGCACGCGTTCTGTGCTGATGCCACGTGCCTCCAGTCGATTCGGAGCAACGGGATCGGATACGATATGGTCCACGGGAAAGGTAAAGTGCTACTCTTATCCCTCAACCTATCTTACAACAACATTAAAAACACGAACGAATATGGCCAAAGTCTGCCGCACTGCGGCAGTAACTAATTTACAGAATTAAATAAGTACGGAACAGTAGCAATGGATATGGTAAATACTCATTGTCAGGTCTTCTCGGCAAGGCCGTCTCCGAGTCAGCGATCGCCGCCGTTCGAACAGCCTGTCCAACCGGGTCGAAGAACCTGCGAAATCTCGGATTCGTCAAATCGGGTCGTCACTATCAACACAATTTGACTGGGGTAGGGAAGTCGGCTCACTTACACAGTTTCGTCTGATTTTTTAGATAAAAATGTCAATAATATTGCATTTTAGGCAAAAATAGCAACAACATAGTATTCTTGTTCCTCTTCGGTTTATAATACTGTTTACAGTTTACATTTCGTTGTAGGCAGGCCTCAAGCAGGGCTGGGTGTCCACTGTCAAAGGCGCTTGCGGTGCCACCGTGCCGATCAAGGCGTGGCGATCGAGAGTCAGTGATGGTCAGTGATTTAATTTATTATTTTCTCCGTTTCGAAATATTTCGAAATGGGGCAGGCATCTTGCATGGGAAAGGCGCTACTGGCGGTCAAAAATCAGTTGGTCGGAGGTTCACTTTTTCCGGAATACCGATCCATAACCTGCCAACGAAAATCGGCCCGCGTCTCATCTAGCTTTCTTGCTTGTCTGGCTTGCAGAGCATTGAAACGAAGCGGCGAGTGCCGAAATTTAAAAAAAAATTTACTAAACAATTATTGCAGATCGAATGTACGGAGTTAACCTCGAATGGGATAGCTGGTACAAGGGAATGGTTCAGGACGGAGGAAATGTGTTGTTCTATCTGTGGAAGTGAGAAATTGTAAAATATCCTTTTTCCCCTTTTTTATTGTTTATTTGTAATTCGAAGATGTTATTATTGTCAAAAGGCATTTGTTATAAAAAATTTGTTAGTCAATACAATGTTGCACTGAAGAACAAATAATCTAACAAGCAGTATTCATGTCCCTTGAAGAAATGATTCTCTCTGTACCGCTATTCGCATTCCATCTAAGTCCTCTCCGGGGATGACACCCATGACTGCGATGATCTGCAAGCAAAGAACAGAACACCCAGACTTCCCACTTGTGTGGAAGATATCCTTCGGATGATGTACTTGAATCTCTTAGTTGACGGCCTGAGAAAAGATTCAGTTTGAACTCAAATTACACATCGAAACAGTGTGGATTGAAATGCATTGACTAATGGATTTCCAATAGTTCCAATAGTCGAAAAAAATAAGAGAAAGTGACTAGAGTTCTCTTATTCGAAAATTTTCAGGATTTCCAATAAGCCGAACAAGGGGATTAACCGCACTCGCGACGAGAGAGTGTGAAGAATGAGGAGACTATTGGAAATCCATTAGTGTTATTGGAAAATCATTTTCCAATAAGAGAACTCGTGACAGATCTGACTTCCGTGACGTGACAGATCTGACTTCCGTGTCAGAGTTCATCGATACGCGATGCATGGTCAAATATTGCCAGGTGTGACACATAAAATAGACACATAGAGTATAGACAATAGACCCATTATTTCTATGCTTACTATTAATATTATTATTATTCTATTATCTATCATTTTTATTTCGCTAAATATTTGTTTATTTTTATTACTATTACAATTATATTATTTCTACTGTTACTATTATACTACTATTACTATTATAATTATTTATTATTTACTATACTACTAGCCTACTGGCCTATAGAGACTATCCACCTCAATCTCAACCATTTCTCTTCAATAGAAGAGAGGTCAGTCCGCGGGGGACAGAGCACCCCACCCTTTTTCCCGAAGGATCAGGGCCGGACTGACCAGATGAACGAGTAAAAGGGAAGGGGGAATGGACGACTCGAGGGCCTCAACTTCAAAATATTGGCGATCACTTCAGATCGTGATCAAAACCGAATATTCGTGAGGATAAGGCCGTGTCGAGTTGAAAGGGGGATCAAAATGCATCGAGCACCAAAGTTCTTGGTAGACCCAAGCAATTTGAGAAGGGGAGTGTAGATAGATAGGGGGGATAGGGGGGCAG
>LS485019.1:46646-60120 GCA_900490705.1 Pristionchus arcanus
CGCCTTATAAACCCCCCGCTGATCTACTCGGATGCATCCGAGTTCAAACTACACACGGCTGAGGGGGGTTTATAAGGCGGACGGTTTGGAGGGGAGGCATCAGTCAGTCGCCTCGTCTAGTCGCCAGTTCGGAAGTCTCCGTCTCCTAGTCTCCATCGCTACACCTCCGATGTCCGCTCTTCCCTCGTCAGTGCCCACCCCCAGTACCCTCCAGTACATCCCAGTACCCTCCAGTACATCCCAGTACCCCTCGTCGCCAGATCGGAAGTCTCCTCTTCTGCCCTCGTCTGCCCACTGCCAGTACCCTCCAGTACCCTCCAGTACTCCCCAGTACCCCCACTACCCCCAGTACCCCAGTACCCTCATCGTCTACCCTCGTCTGCCCCTCTGCCAGTGCTCCAGTACACCCCAGTACCCCCAGAACCCCCTCGGCTCCCTTCCCTTCCTCCCACCGCCCTCCCTACCCTATCATTGCTAGTCGATATGCCCCTCATCATCACGAATCCCAGACTGATCACTTATTGAGTTGATCACCGGGATCTCTGATGATCAGGGCTTCGACTCGGCTCCCTTCCCTTCCTTCTACCGTCCCAGCCCTTGCTAGTCGATATGCCCCTAATACTCACGAATCCCTGTCTGATCACATAATTAGTTGATCATTGGGATCTCTGATGATCAGGGCTTCGATTCGGCTTCCTTCTCAACCAACTTAAAGAGAGTCTGCAGCCAAATATTTTTTTTATCTTATTCTCGCTAGCGATTTTTGACAAGATAGAGCTCAAAATTCTAGGAATTTTGAAGAAAACCGCATATTTTTGCTATTTTTTTGAAGGCAGTTATGATTTATGGTGTATTGAGGGTTACTGTCGCTCTCGCATATTAACATTTTTTGTCTTTTCCTAAATTTTTGTTAAAATTAACTGTTCTGAGTAGAAAATCGGAAACCTGACTTGATTTTGACTGTCAACTGATAAAAAAAATACAATTTTCATTAAAAATTATGCTGGTCTTATCGTTTAGCAAGTGAGATTAGGAAACAACAGACACACCACGTATGCAGGAGCTACAGTAACCTTGAAACTTTGAAAAATTATATCTGCCTTTAAAAAAATCGCAAAAATTTGCGGTTTTTTTCAAAATTCTTAGAAAAGAAAGCTCTTTAATCTGAAAAACACTTCATTTTTGACTGCCGACTCCCTTTAATCAGACTAATTTTTGATATATATTTTTAGAAATTTTTTTTGAAATTGCAAGTGAAACTTGCGTCAAAATCCTAGATCTATTTTCAATCATCATGGAAGACCAAAAGGGAATTAATACAAGATATCTAATCTTGCGTTATCATTTACACATTTTTAATGATGATCTCATACTCACAGCTGAAATGCAAATTTCATCTTCAATACTCGCGTACCAATTTTTTTTAGGCCCACTTCTCAAGATCGAGTGAGCCCAGGGGGTAGGATCGTTGCTCTGCACAACACTTAGTACAAGATTGTGCATTGCCAGTGGGTTTTATTCACTCGGCATTTCAAGGGTAAGCTTGCCCTGCGGGTCCCTCTGAAATTGATCAAATGCCAATAAATTGCAGGCTCAACCTTTAGCGCAGGCATCGAAAACCGCTAGAACAGTCCTTTTGACTGTTTTCTTTGAATAATTTCATTGTTCTGTTTCGTTCGTATTGTGTTGTAATCAAAATTTAATTCAGTCATAGATGGCCCTTTCCGAGGAGTTATCATCTTACAAGAAAGGCCTAGTGGAATCGGTTAGTATATTTTTGCTTATTTATAGTTTACATTGAAATATGCGGACTATTAAACAAATAATTTTAATAAAAAAACTAGCCAGCTACGCTCGCTGCGCTCGCTCGCTGGCTAGGTGTCGCCGGGTTATCCCAGTCATCTGCAAACGCTTCGCATCGCCGGGTTATCCCGGTCATATGCAAACGCTTCGCAAACTCATACCCAGTCATTTGCAAGCGGACTTGGAGGCACCATCCCAACTTTTTTTGGATCACTCTCGGGCTCACGAGCCTTCCGCAAGTTCACGGCTTTCAAACGCCGGCAATTCGCTCAATGGTTACTGTATATTGGGGCTTAGTACTTTAAAAAGAAACTAAAATAATGGTTGAGATATTCACAGTCGCGGACCGAGTTGGCATCCTCTCTTGCGAAAGGCTCGTGAGGCCTCGAGCGATCCGAAAAAAGATGTGATGGAGCCACTTCGTGGCTCCATCGCAACTTTTTGTCGGATCGCTCTCGGCCTCACGAGCCTTCTGCAAGAGCATCGCAGGTTAGGCTTTCAAACGCCGGGAAATGTACGATTACAGGATCGTTTAATTCTAATTACGACTTTATTGGTTCAATGAAGTTTCGAATTCAACGCATTATTGCCTTTAGAATGCGTCATAATGCGTAATGATCACGATTTTGTTTAACTTTCATAACGTGACACTTGACGGTTCTTTAGAGCAAATGTGCGTCTGTATCGGTTCAGTTTGCGCTGGGTTACGCGCGAAAAAAGGTCTAAGGATTACGTCATATTACGTAATTATGACGAAATTCGCGTGAAAAGTGAAAGTGCACTTCATGCCGAGTCATTTGGTGCGTTGCACGTCCGAATCGGAGGATTTTCCAGTGAAAAAGGCGCGAAAACGGTGTGGAGGTGAATTTCGTCATACTACGTAATGATGATGAAATTTTGTTTAATTTTTGTAACGCAACACTTACCGATTCGTTACAGCCAATGTGCGTCTGTATCGGCTGAGTTTGCGCTGAGTTACGCGCGAAAAAATGAGTTATTACCTAAGGATTACGTCATATTACGTGATGATGACGAAATTCGTGTGAAAAGTGAAAGTGCACTTCATGACGAGTCGTTTGGTATGTTGCACGCTAGAATCGGTTGAATTCCCAGCGAAAAAAGCGCGAAATACGGTGTAGAAGTGAATTTCGTCATATTACGTAATGATGATGAAATTTGTTTTTCAAAAAAATTATCTTTCCATGAGGAGTCCAATGGTACCTGAGATAGCCGTGTACGATGAGTTTGAGCCGAGTTATGACGTTTTTTTTTTTAAAAAGCGTGACAGACGTTACAGACAGACAGACACACACACACACACACACACACACAGACAGACAGACAGACACTACGATATGTTACTTCTTAAGTAATAAATATGGATACGTTTTTCAGGCTCGTACACTTCCAAATTCCCTCCGCCCTTACATCGAGTCTGAAATTGTCCAAATATTCAATTTAATGGAAAGGGAGGTCTGCTTCCGTCTTTGAAATAATTAAATAAAATTTAATAATAATTCTAGCCTGCAAAGATTCGCGTCTATGAACTTGAGCTATTCGTGAATCTATCGGAAACAAAACTGTTCGTATTTTTAAACATTTTCACTAAATATATTAAAATATCTGTCTCTAAAATGTGAAAATATCGTTCATTTTTTGACATGATAAATTTTATTTACTATATCTTTCCAGAAGCAGTCCCATGGAAGAGCTGTTGCGCAACACTGCGGAAAGTTTCCAAACGATGATTTTAGTGATCGAACAAGTTGATGAAGTAAACTACGCGCAGAAGTTGCAGCCGGTGCTCCAACTGGTAAATTTTGTAAAACCAATAAGCAGCTATATTTTGCACGCCCTTTGCAAACTGGCATTTACACGGGTACGTGTTCCGTATGGAGCGTTCGTAGCGGCCCGTCATAACCTCACGAAAGCGCGTACCCCATTACGGGACTGTTAAGCTAAAATATTCTATTCAAATGTTCAGGCCGACACAGTGAATGATGACGAGAAAGACGCCGCAGCCCTCGTGCGGGCGAAACTTGCCACTATTATCCAAGCAATCGACAATTTATTCGATAGGGTGGTGAGTAGCGATGCCCATTCAGTTTCCAACAGAAAAGGCCAAATATTTTTTTGAGTTTAACCCCCTCAAAGTTGGAAGAAAGGCATCTCGCCTTTTGTCCCTTTTATTCCTAAAGATGTGTTTCTAATAATTTCCTTGATCGGATTTGGCAATTTGTTAACAGAAACGGTTTCAAGTCGACTCAGCCATTTTTCAAGTACACAATTCGCATTTCAGTTCACCAAAACCGCGCTCGTCTCTCTGCAGACCGAATTGCGCAGAGCTCATGCTGATGGACGGATCAGGTATCTAATCAATAGAGTGCGCTATCCAGCCCTCCGTCTCTTCATTTCGCACACTCTCTTGCCACTCTGAAAGATGAGACAGTGTGAAGAAAGAAGAGACGGCGACCCGATTAACAATGCCAGCCAGTTTCTCTTTCTCTATGCTACAAAATTTCAGAAACCCCTTGGACAACTTCGTGTTTCGCCTGTGTAACGTGTTCGTTAGCTGCATGGAAACGATTCTGGAAGTGTCCGTAGAGGACGAAGCGAAGATGTCGGAAGGCGACGAAGACGAGGTCGATGAAGAATCGGATGAATCGATGCTTGAGCCAGCTCAAATCAAGCAGGAAGAGCCTGAAGAAGAGGAAGATGATGATGATGATGAAGAAGAGGCCGAGGAGATGCTGGTGGAAGGTCCAGGTGATGATCAGATTCCTGCTGCTTCTGGCATTCATTGACTGGGGATAGGTCGCTAAAACTAGAGCTCGAGAAATGATACCGCCGTCTCTTCATTTCACACACTCTTTCGTCGACCGAGCGGGCGCGAGAGTGTGCAAAATTAGGAGACGGCGGTATCATTTCTCGAGCTCTAGCTATAACCCTATTCACGCATTTCGTTTGAAAAGTTTAGCAATTCACTACAGATGCAATGGAAACGGCCATCGAAACGGAAACTGCAGCGGCTGCTGTTGACTTTGCTGCTGCAGCTAATTCTGCTGCCGCAGCTGCAGCCCCTGCGACGGTATCCGTCGCCCATGCAGCCATGCAGACTGATCCCATAGAATCATCAAGGTATGCGCATCAGTGACAAATACCGTTACAAACATATCTCTAAATTATAGTGTTCCTCAACTCGAATTGTGCTTTCACCGGGCGATTTCGTATATCGACGAAACCCGAGGTGTGCCTGCAGCATCTGCAAGCACAATCGCAGCAGCAGCAGTAGAAGATGCCGAAGCCGTGGATTCAATGAAAGAACCGGATGAGAATGAAGGTTAGAAACGTTGTAATTTGCGTCTTAAATTAATAACTATTATTTGGTCAGTAGTTCCCCTTTTCAGAGACTCATTATCCGAACGAAAATGATGATAAAGTCGTTGATGATGCTCCTTCACCATCTACTAGTGGAGAAAGTGCTGCAAGTGGTGCTGATGCCGACGATTTTGCAGCTGCTGCTGCAGAGGTTGCAGCCGCAAGTGATTCCGCAGAGATTCATGCAGATCACGGAGATCCGTACGACTTAGCTGACGCTGCCGATGAGGATATAAGAGAAGCGAATGCGCATGTTGATGACTCGAATGGCATCGATGAGCCCAAATCTGTTGACAAACCCAGGTTTGTCAACTTTCTTCCAATGCAAGATTTCGCATATATTTTTGTAGAATGCGCGGCCGGAAACCGAAGCAGTCGATTTTCGCTGCTATGAACGCTGCTCCTTCCTTCACGTTAGCTGCTCAGGCACCTGGAGAAGATTCCGAAGACTTAGCGGCCGTTGTTGCTCGAAATGGTGCTGCTGATGCAGTTCCATCCACCAGTGCAGCCGCTAATGACGACGCTGGAATTGATGCAGCTCATGCAAATGCCGACTATCCGTACGACTCAGTTGACTCAGCTGATGAGGGGATGAGCGAAGCGAACACGCATGTTGATGACTCGAATGGCATCGATGAGACCAAATCTGTTGACAGACCCAGGTTTGTCAACTGTCTTTCAATGCAAGATTTCACATTATTTTTTTGTAGAAAGCGCGGCCGGAAACCGAAGAAGTCAATCGTTGCTGAAGCGGATACTTTCAATGGTGGTGAACCAGTGGAAGGCACTCCTCGACCCAAGCGAAAGTCCGGCAGGTAGACTATTGCATTCCAAACATGAACTTAAATCGCATTTTGCAGAAAGCGTAGGACCCAACTGGAAATACTCGTCACGCCAGAGCCTGGTCATGTAGACAAAAGTGCGATTGCTTCGGTTGCTACTCCAGCCGCATCAGTTGCTAACGAGGCAGCTCATGCGGCAACTGAAGCTACGGCAGCCGGGAACACTGTTCATGTAGCCGGAGCTTCAGTAGCAGATGCAGCAAGTTTGAATGAGCCTGTTGATGACGCTGCCGGACAAGCTGCAGCAGTATTCGATGATAGCGGAATCGCAGCAGCAGCAGCAAACTGGGATTCGGAAGACATTCAAGCAGATGCTTCTGAGGAAAATATTGCAACCGAAGAAGACGATCTAGAATCATTAGCTAAATCCAGGTAACTACTATTTGTGTCACATCTACTTGTTGAACAAGTAGCATCGAAATAGGTCGGAATGCAACGAAAAGAAATAATGGTGGTGAAGATTCTAGGCACTTATTTTCAGAGAGCATCGGCTGGATTTGTGCCTCGAGTCGGCTACCCATCCCGGCATTAACGTATTCGATGCATATCCACAGCTGGGAAAGGACACCAAACTGGTAATCATCAGAGAAATCCTTGCGTGAGGCAACCGTGAAACCCATGCACTGAGCAAATTAACTTGAGTAAATTATTTTAAAAATTTCTAGATCGTAGCCGATTTCTGTGCTGACAATATCAAGCAACCCGTAAATGAGGTCATGGAGAGAGTGCGAGATGCGTTTGCGTGTTGCACGAAGTTTGAAAAGTTCGTCAAGGTGCATAAAATCAGGGAATATCTGCCTGACAATCAACGTAAGCTTTATACTGTGAATTTTCCCTGAAATAATAATATAAAAATATGTTTAAAATAGCAGGAAATCTAAATTGTTTCAGGAAAATCCGACCTTCGAAGCCTACAGATTCTCTCACTATATTTTCCAATTGAAAGAAAGAAGAGACGAACTTTGAGTGAAATGAGTGGCCAGAAAAAATGCCGCAATCGTTTTAACGAAATATACAATCATTTTCAATCGGTACGTTCTTTTCTTACATTAGAGATATTTGTAATATTCACTATGCATCGTAGACCGGTTAAACAGCCCTTGCTATTATTTTTAAACATATATTTTTGCTTTATCTACAGGTTTCGTTGTCGTACGACTGAAAAAATGCTTGACGTGGATGCACCTTTACTTTTTTTACCGTACAGGCTTCAACTACCGAGCAGGCTCTACAAGTCCTAATCGCGCAGGGAACGACTCATCCCTCAATCGTTTCCTTCGGCAAAGATCGCTTGACGCTCTACGTAAATATGAACGGGAGACTGGTCAAGGTATCCACCCACATCGAAAATGCTCCAAATTTTTTATTTTATATTTTTAGTAGTATCCATGCGGAGGCTAGTGATCAAGCAACATAATTCGGGATGAAGCGCGTTAGTAGCACGTATTTAGGTCAGCAAGATCTTGCTACGCCTGCGCCATTTCATTATTGCAATAAATTCCTAATTATTCAGGTGGACGGAGGCGTGCCGGAGGCTATACTCGCACTTCTAGCCGTTTATAACGTATTCAACTTCAAATTCGCCCCGAATGTCGCGAATGTGCTCGCGTATTTTCTATATTCTATCGGAAAACGGCTGTGGCCGCATCCTCCCGAAGTATTAGAGGCGATGAGGATAAAGAATGGGAAGGAACCCAAGGATAGAGTAGAGGAGCAGAAGGAAAACACGGTGGATATGGAAAGCAAAACAGGTATGTTATAAGATAGCTCATGCACTGAATTTTCCAGGAATCTCCTAAAGCATTAATTCCAGAAGAACTTGGATCTGTTGGATACGATGCAGAGAACAAGGAGGAGGAGGAGGAGGCTTCATCTGTAATGGAAAACGATGCATTTAAGCAGGAAGCCGATGAAAACTCAGGTTCGACAAACTCAAATCGCAAAGCGATGAATGAAACGAAAAATATATTCATTTTGAGCAAAAAGAGTAAGATAATTTATTCGTAAATATTCAGATGTGGGCGCTGAGCTCGGTTCCTCCCGCCCTGATGACGATCTACCCGATCTGCCATTATATTCACCAGTTCGGTCGACTCAAGGACTGACGTGAGTTGGATGTTTCTTAATCTTACCATATTCTAGATTTTGCCAGCTTCACACATTGTTATTTTTGCAGGAGCAATCCCCTACGGTCGGATGCGTTTGCGGATCCTACATCTCCCAAAGTAGCTAATTCCTTGCGGAAATCTGAACTTGATAAACTGGCTGGTGAAAGCCCGAAGAAACCGGTAGTGAAGCGACGCGCAAGTGCTGCAACAAATCCGGCTGAAAGTGTGTCTCCTCCTGAAATCGCAACAAAGCGCAAGCGATCAACAGTTAATTATGCTCAATTGGCCCTCGGTTCACCAATCAGTGATTATAATGCAAGGGAAGAATCCAGCACGCCGACCAAACGTTCTTACAGGTAATCAATATCTTTGCATGTCTAGAAAAGCTGTTTTTTACAGAAAACGATCTGCTTTGGACTCGAATAATGATGGTGAGGAATGCGCCGATGATGCTTCCGAATCAAAACGAAGAAAGGCTGAAGTAACTCCAATTCCTATTCGATCCGAGATTCCAGCCCAATCCAGGTATACTTTTTTCTTGTATTCATTAAAAAAAAACTCGTGCTATCTGTGTAAACGAGATACGGACAGAATTGATGGTGATATCCTAGAAACAAACATATGGGTGATATAACGAGCAATGGGGAGCTTATTTCGGTCCCTAACATCAATCGTACAAGTGAAATACATAGGTAAATCATCATTTTGCAGATCTTATCGCTATGAGCAGTGCGTTGCTTCAGTAACCGAGCGCAATGGTAACATATTCGAGCAATTTCCGCAGCTGCTGTTGAACACAGATATGGTATGTTTCTTCACTTTTTCACGATGGATAACGATGAAAATCGATAATTAACTCTTCTCTATTGCAGATAATTGGCGATTTCTGTGCCATGGACCTGAAAATACCTCCAGCCATCGCCAGAGCACAGATTAGACGGGCCTTCGACAAGTGCAGGACATTCCAAGAGCATACCGTGCTGCTTAGAAACGATAATTTCGATGAGAGTCCATGTAAGTTTTGTTTTACTAATCTTTGTTTTCGGTTGAAGTCTCAGCCCCCTTATACTCAATCAATAAATGTGCTTCAGTCCAAGCCGATTTGCAAGCTCTCCTCGCCCTCCTTCTCCATTTCAACAACGAAGATGAAATAGAAAGAAAGACAATAACAAAGAAACGGCCTCCTAAGGATAGGCAACGATTCGAGAAGCTATATTGTCACATTGACGTTTGTTACTCCTCTTATTCTGTGTAATGCGCCATTACTTGTCTCTGGGTCGAATGAGAGCTTTTGGATTCAAGAGACAATTATATTTCAAATAGAAAATCATTTGCATCCAGCAAAATTTCTGGTGACAAGTGCGCTAAGTAATATCACAAATAATTCAGAAGCCAAACCCTAATGCTACACTCGACGAATTAGTGAGAAGAAACATCACCCAACCATTGATTGTTACTTATGGAAAGGATCGTTCCATGCTCTACGTTTCGATACAAGACAACCTGGTCAAGGTAAATACAACACTGTTTATTGTTATTACAGACGATTGATAAATGCTATCCTTGTAGTAGCTTTGCAATGCGTTAGTAGTAGTTTAATATTTTAGTTTTATCATTTAATTGTTAATATACTAAATACATAATTATTAAGGTGAACGGAGGAATCCAGGAGGCCATGCTAGCACTCATGGCCATTTACCACACATTCAACTACAATTTCGACCCCAGAATCAAGGATGTGCTGACCTATTTTTGGTATTCTATCGGGAAAACTGTACCTAAATGCCCGAAAGAGGTCAAGAAAATCCTCGGAATTCGATAACTCATAGGCAATGTTGATAATTTATATTTTATTGTTATGTTATGTCAAAGAACAATAAAAATACGCGAAAAAAGAGATTCTAGTCTGAAAGATTGTATCAAAATAGACTTTTCATGGTTGTTTGATACGATGTCATCACATGCGACGTCATGTCTTCCACTCGAATCACTGAGGGTCGTTGATGTCGAGATCGGCTTCCGCACATCATCTTCAATGGAAGGAAGACTGCGCTTCTATACTTGCTCGACCGAAGAACGATAGTGAGCGAGTTAGCGATGGAGTGGGTGTTGGCTAGGGCGAATAGCGCTGCGCTGACATGGGGACTGTCCAGGAATCCGAGATGGCCTGAGAGATCATTCATTCATAAATTTTTGTAGATTTGCGAGAATACAAAGAATATTGAAAACAGATGTGCGAAAAAACGGATGTTTGTTGATTAGCGCAGACAGCAGAATAAATAAATGTTTGACCTTGAAAAAGCTTCTGCGCAACAATGTTCGCACACGATCCATAGAAGGGAATGATGAGGAAGATTGCAGGGACGGCGGCCTAGAATAAGTTGTTTTTCAGAACTATAGTTTCATCTAATTATCATATTTTTATTGATCTTTCGTCAGCCAAACAAACGAACATTTTCTCAAACGAACTTTGTCCAATTTTCAATAAAATATTTTACCAGTAAAATCATAGTGACTGCCGCATTTCTTTGAGCTCTTCTTGTGCGCTCGCTTATGTACCGCTTTTCCGTTCGGAGATAGTAGAAGATCTGAAACTCAGGAAAAATTCGGATGATATTTAAGAATATCGCTATGTGCACTTTACCTGAGCGAACATGATCCCGTTCGCAGCACAGAGTGGCGGAGTGATTAGCGTTATCACTGAAATGATAACCGTATTGTCAAAGTTGAACAAATATCTCACCAATGCCATAGGATATGAACGAATCTTTGTATTGGAACACGCCATAGCTCTGTTTAGATTTGATCCAAACCAGTTCCAGTGGTAATGCCTCAAAAATCTTATTTCCACAGCGTTAAATAAAGGTTATCACCTCGTCAGGCACAAGCATTTCCATGAACATCTTAGCAGCAAATATGCCGACAATGAGCTCAGAAATTTCGAAACAGAGAACAAAATACTTGGGCATTCCAGGGCGCAGTCGAAATCTTGAGCCAGGAGGGACTACTTGCTGAAATACTCCTTGTTTGTTATTTTCCTGAACCCGATCAATTAACCTGATGACAGTACAGCAAACATGCAAACCAGCACACGAGTATTTGTGAGATGAAGAACAGTATTAGCATCTGAATTTATCACTTTGAAACGCTTGAACACATGAAATTGCGCAAAATGGAAAGAGGTGATGCAAACTGACAATCCATATCACAATCCCTATGTTAAAGGTGAGACCAGCAGAGTAGAGTGCCCAGTTCTCGGGAAGGAACACAATAGCGCCAACTGAGAGCATCTGGTCAGCGCCCATTGCTGCGAGCTGTAAATTGAAATGTCATTATTGGCGATTCGACGCATCATGAAAATATGGTAAATTTTGCATCTGTACTTCAGCTCATGAAATTTGAAGAATACACATAAAACACTTGCCTGCAATCCCATTATCAGCCTCCGGTACACGACGTTTCTCCTGTCTTTGTCGAACCACATTAGGAGTAAAACTCCAAAAGCTGATGCGAAGAATATCGGGCCTGCAAAATTTTATAATCATCAGATGGTGAACCTTGACGTGCATTGCTCTCTAATAGTTTGGGATTGGGAGAATCAATGAGCTGACAATAATTACCACTGATCACATTGTAGAGTAGCACCGCTCGTTCGATATCTTGATCGAAGCCAACCATTGCAGACCAGAGATGCTGACAGCACTAGCACCTCTAGCTAAATCGTGAGAGTATTCGCACGAGTTTCAGCTGCCATCGTGTACCGATATTTTCACTCGAAGGACCGCCGAGCGATCTTTGAAGGGGTATTTACTCTTAAAATGTTTTCGACGACCTGAAGTTGGAGTGATCTCCAATTTCACGAGACTTGATATTGCTTGACCGCAAGCTGTTATTGTTATGAGAAGAAAGTCTGGTGGTCAATCGCGAGATCTCACTTATCGTTGATGTTGTTTTCCCACATTTTCTTCAATCATTTCACCTGCTCTTGAATAGTTGAAATTCAATTTCTCGTAAGATAATGGAGATTTCCATCTAGCCAAGTCTTGAGGGATCGCAATATTTATCGGCAAGTAAACAATATGCATCAAAATAAACAAATTTAGAAAGAGCGTCGAGTATTCACGATAATACTTTTTTTAAAATCTTCATCGTAGGCTTCTTCCTCAACTGCTGCTATGCCTACTGCTGTTGCGGTTGTTATTGACCTCGAACTCGAGGAAGTCCTGTAATATTTAGTTTGAAATAAATAATTGTAAAAAGTAAAAAAAATGAAACTCACAATCATAATACACGCTCCGATAATAGCCGCTTTCATGCGCACAGACAGGTCCGAGGGGACTAAAATATAAATATAGAACAACTAAATTTATAAAAATATGTCTTACAATCAATCTCGAAGACATCTGCCTTCGAGTAGTTTGCGTGAATGTATCCGAGATACTTTCGCTTGATCTGTCCAAGAATTGAGCCAGTGGAAGCGGATTTCAACTGTAATGTCATTTTTCTATTTAAAAAAAATAAATTCTATTTTTCAATTATTTTTCTATTACCGGAAAATCAGCGTCACTACAGCAGCGTGTGCAGCAGCACGGCCCGTCTATGGTTATGATCTAGAATATATTTTATTACTTATTCATTAACTACATTAATTATTTATAATTAAAATCGAATAATAACTGACATCCTTATCGTTCTCGTCAGTGATTGTCAACGATGAAGCGCAGCAGGCTCGGCGAGTGCGCATACCGCCGAACTAAAAGGTTGCAAATTTCCGAAGTTTCTGTTTTCTCTTATTTGCACAGAGAAATCATGGCAATCTCATGATTTCTGGGAATAACAAATTAGTAAAATTACTCACCAACTCGCCCGCTCCCTCAATTGTGCTGTGCCTCTTGCAGCCCTCGCAGCACGCGCAGCAACCGCACTTGCAGTATTGCAGTGGGCGCGCGATCGTGAATGCGACCTGGAATTAATGTATTTCAATGTAAATTTCACCATCATTCTTCGTATAGTTACACTGAACACACTGAGTGTTGCACACACAACACACACAACACACACACACTGAACTAATTGTTTTGGGTCTAGAGACTGTTCTCGGATGTGTTTCACCGCTCATTGAAATCATAACACGGATTGGTTTTGTATTGTAGCCCAATATAGCAATTTCTCACTATTCGATAATTATTTGTATACAAATTTTATGTTACCGATTGTAATAAATTTTGAAAAATCGATTTTTGAATCTCTCACCCGATTGTATCCATCATACACCTTGATGCGGTAGCCTCGATCATTACCCATCACTTGCGCTTGAACGAAATCGCCGTCCTGAATATTATT
>LS485019.1:60153-81520 GCA_900490705.1 Pristionchus arcanus
TAAAATAATTAATATAAGTAAATGAATATTTTTTTATTAAATTATAATAAATAACCTCGGCGGCAAAGTAGATCTGCTCGCCGGTAGTTGTTTCGATGGCGTAGCGGTTCGGGATCTGGAAAAATAACTTTTGGGTCGAATTATGTTTCACAGTAAGCCCGTAAATGCGGGCAAGCACAATTTTCGATTGTCAACCGGAATATCTTTTTAAAAGAACTTTTATTGTGTTTTTTTTCTGTATTCCCTATTTCAGACCGTGAAAAGAAGAAATACCTCGATCGGAGTGACAATCTCAATGAGATCCTGCTTCTGTCTGATAATTATCTTGTCCAGCCCCGCGAGGAATTCCAATCCGGGAGGGCAGCCGGGAATCGCTGCTGGTACGGCCACCCATCGGACTTCTGGAATGATCTTTGATCTTTGGCGACTGAATTGATACTGGTGATTCAAACTAGTGATTCTAATTAATTCAGTTTGCAAGTGATTTCATGACAAAATATTTTTTTTGAAAAACTAAAGTCTCACAGAACAGAAAGCTTTCTTGGTTTTTTGCATGCAATGTTTCATTCCCCTTGTCGACCTAATCGAATAAGAATAGCCAAAGTTTCCATACAAAAAAAAGATAAGAAAACTGACGTGGCTGCGGCGCTCCCGGTTGCATGATGATCGGGGCAGCGCCCATGGTCGGCTGGTAGGTGGCGTACGGTATCTGATGAGCATTCGCTTGATCAAGAATGAACAAGCAAGTGTAGAAAAAATAAAATGATAAAGGTGTGTCCACGTCAAGCGATTTCACAGTCATAGGACAACGCTAGGTGGGACCCGAAGGAAAGGCCAGCGGTTAGACGGACTAGAATGCCCTGCAATCCAACGCTTCTCGGGTAGGATACTTTTCCCAACCCGATTTCACTGTCTAGCAAGTGATGTAGTATCTTTATTAAAGGCCAAATACCTGTCCGGGCATCACTTGCAGCGGCGCTTGCTGCGGCTGCGTGTAGCCGTATGGCTGCTGAAAAGAAAATATTAGTAATGATTGCAAACAAACAAATAAATAGAATATAACTCACAGGCTGCCCGGGCATAACTTGCAGCGGAGGTTGTTGTTGCGCATTGCCGTAAGGTTGCTGAATTCATGGTATGGATGCTGATGGACAAAGGACAAAGAGCTCACCGGTTGGCCGGGAAGGTGTATCTGCTGTGGAGGCGCAGCCGCGTAGCCGTAGGGTTGCTGCAAAAGTTATTCGGCGGGGATACAGCTCTAAATTCGTCAGTGGGACTCTCGAGCTCCAGCTGCTACTATGTATGACTCACATACAAATTTTACACTAAATTCAGACAACAATTGTGTGACAAATATTTAAGAATTTATTATAGGAAAATCATACTTGAGGCGCATTAGCCGACTGGTCGTAGGCGGGCGGGGGCTCTATCGCTCCCGCAGCATTCTGCTCTTCTTCAGTTCCCTGCTTGTTGTGCATGCTGGTGTATACTTTACTGAAAAGGAGTATTCTAAAAATGCCAGACAACAACAATTATTGTTACAAGGGCAATAATATACAAAAAGGAGTACAATTCAATTGAAACCCGGAAGATAAGAACGAATTGAACTGATAACTCTAGCTTATAAGTTGATGCATTTCGCAACCACTGATAAGCCCTAGAGTGAGGGCTAGAGATCAAAAGGGGAGCGAAAGCGATGATGTTGCCATAGAAGCCCTTACTCTTTCGTTCTTTCCCCGACGCGAGAGGGATTTTCAGTGCCCCTTTATCTCTACACTCTCTCAATTTCGTTTTCTGTCTGGAGCATTCGTCTGATTCTCTCCTATAGCAATAAATCTCTAGCCGATTAGAGAAACGAGAGATCTCTCGTTATTCGGCCAGATGTAGCGAGAGAGTCGGATTGCGAAAGGGAATTTCAACGGCCGACTAGAGAGTGGGAGGTGAGTCATTCTTTGCGCGCGTGCAGGAAATGACGCAAATTAGCAGTCTATGATTCGGATGACTTGGTGATTGAAATACATCGGAATCACATTTTGATAAGGGTGATTCACGTGCGTCAATGATATAGAAGCGATAAGGCAAACTACATTCAAGTTTCATCATTCAATGTTTGATCCAAGCCTCCCGAGGCGGAACTCGGGTGATTCAGTGGACGATAGAGTTCCTCCACGTACTCTCACGACCTCCACGTACTCTCTCGCCTCTTTGACCGGTGAGAGAGCACGGTAAATGAAGAGACGATTAGCCGAATTTGAACTCTAGTTGCCCAAGTGCAAACAAAGACAAGCGCGTCACGAGTGCGCTGGCGAACAGAATTCATACAATCTGACGACCGATAGGTTCACTCAAGGAGGAAAATATAACAACACCGATGACAGCCGGAAAGAGACCATGTGAGGGAGGCATGACTAATGGCTGTTCAAATAAGCGGATGATAGGGGTATATGGGTGGAGATGGATGTTGATGAAAACAGTAATGCAACGTGAAAAATATTATGAACGGCAGAAATTAGAGGGAAAACATTGAAAAAAGAAAAAAGAAAAGGATAGTACATGCTACGAGCTCATGTAAGTAAGGTCTATTTATTCGATATATATCCCTGTATTGATGGTGCAACAGAGTAAAGTATGACAAACACGAAGAGTAGGCAGGTAGAGAAAAACAGTTGATGAGGTTTCGAGCGAGAAAGGCAATTAGTGAGGGGAGTTACATCACATCTCAATTGATCGCTGCTGTGCAGTGCTAATTGTCATTGCTGAGTCGTTCGGCTCGATTCGATGCGGTCTTCTGGATTCGCGCAGGACGAAACTATAAATTGCTAATTTCGATTTCGACTTTTGATTCTAAACTTACGATCGATAAGGTCGTATGAAGAAAATGGTGACTATCGGACTGAGGCATGCGGGGACGGACGCGAACTGAAATGGGGATCATTCAGAGATTATAATGAAATCAAGATAACTCGCGTCCACGTTGCTCGTGTTATCTAACCGGTAAGAGTGCAATGAAGATTACACCTATTTCGAAATCAAAGAGGGAATATTTTGATCGTATTTTGAACAATGAATGAAGAAAAAAGAAACTCAGCGCGAAATATTTTGTTGATACCATTTAATTACTCACGCAAAAGACGAAATTCTCCATCAACGGGTGTCTGAAGACGTCAAACAGCATGACGGATGTCATCGCATCTGCGATTACAGTGAAGATGGGCAGGCAGGCGTGGTAGGTCAGGGCCTGCAATTATATTGTCTCAATTATCAATTGTAATTCATTAAAACTCTCGTATTATCAATCGAAATTGATTTTTCACTTACCCTCACAAGTTGAATGTGTAATTCTTTCGTTTTCGCGCTAAGATTGGTGCTCGAGCGTCGAAGAACTCGCAGGATCTGCACAAATTATCAGTATTTTTTGTTGTTGTTTTGTCCATGCTTCAAAATTTCGCTGCATTTGTGTCAAGTTCACCGAGAAATGCAAAAAACTCATCAAAAGTAGCCAATATGATGAATACAGTACGAAATTCGGGTCGGCGTCTCTTCATTTGGCACACTCTCTCGCATCTCTGACCGGTGAGATAGTGTGAAGAATGAAGAGACCCGTATTTCGAACTATAATGATGAACTCACCTTGTATCTCACAACCAGAATAAATGCGTAGCTAGGAATAGGCATTATCATCGGGTACATCGTACCGTAGTCTGCGTAGATATTGCCGTGCGCAGAATTGCCTAATTTTGTTATTGATAATTTCTGATGTTTTCAAATCTTTTCTTGATTGCTATTTTTGTAGACAAGTCTTCCACGAATCAGTAATTGGTCCTTTGGCGTAATCCAGGTTCGGATAGTATTGAGACAATGCTGATTTTACATCTGCATCTTTCCAAGTGGACAACGGTAGAGTGATCTGTACGGAATCGTTTTTGGGTTGTCGAAACTCTTGTTTCATCCCTAATACTTTCTTGTCACTCAAGAGATAGATTATGAAGAATGAATTTTCATCGTGTGATCATGCAAGCGGAAGTAATCTGACCATCTGAACAAACGAAGGAATGTAGAGCATGCCAATTATAATGGCAAGCTTGAGTGGACTCGGCGGTTGCGAGTGATGTAGAACGGAGTGTCTGAGAAAGGGATCGATGGTTGGAACATTTATTACAAGTATGACATCGAAATGGTTTCTATTAAATTGAATGCACTTCACCACGGTAAGGTGCTTGATTGGATCTTCTTAGGTCGAAAAAGGGAAAAAAATATTTTTAAAAATAATAAAAATAAAAATAACGCAACACTCACCGATACCAGAACGACACTACCATCAGCGCAATGGATGTGGTAATAGTGTGAAGGTAGACGGAGAAGATTTTGTAGCAGGCTTCTGTATTTTTGATTCGATACAACATAGTATGATACTATTAAAAATACGCGAAATATTTCGAAATTCACCTTTTGAGATTGCAGAGCAAGCACCATGCCAAACTTGCGCGATAATTATCGGAGTAGGAATTATTCTAAAAATGGTGATCTTTTACGATTTCCTGGCCTGCGAACCTTTGCATGAGAACCGCATCAGTGACGATACAAATCGTATCGTTCCCTGAAGTCAGGAGGAGAAGGGAGGAATATTTCTGATGACTTTTATAGTTAAATAAAATTATGTTTGAATGAAATCTACCTTGAAGGATGCCGGAGTGTGCCGAACAATAGCGTACATGAGCACAACATTAGCGCAAAATCCGACCAGCACGACGATAGTTTGGGCCACAATTGCAGCAACCTTTGCGGCATATTCAGGGTTATCGGTTTCCATTTCCGAAATGTAGAGTTTATTTTAAACAAAAGGTAAGAGTCGATGCCTTATGATCTGCAGAATAAAATTGGTAAATTAGAGAAATATTGAATGATCGTGGGAAGGTTCAGAACGGGGGTGGAAACGATGTCGATGTCTTTGTGAGGTGAACTTTTGAAGTCTCACTCTTCTGATAATGTAGCGCCCGACTTTCAGCATGAGTGAGCACTAGCAAGATTGTGAAGACTGTACTCGTTCATTAATCGTTAATCTGGTAAATCATGTGCATACGTATGCACATAATTATGCCTGCACAAATCTACACAGTATATCACAGCTCAATTTTTTCCGATAGTTAGTATACAAACATTTATCGAATAACCTTCCATGGCTCAAAATTATTTTTTTATGCACTTTCGCCCTCACAAATTTTCTTTAGATTGCAAGTGCAGTGAAATGAATAAGAAAATTTATTGTCATCATGTATTGTCATCATAAAATAGTCACTGGCCTAGTACAGTCCTGGCGATTCCCCCCATGAAAACGGGGCGCCCCGGGCGTCCCGGGGTGTCCCCCAGTGTCCCCCAGCTTCTGGCGCCTTCAGACATTTTCAAACTGGGCCTAATTTGTGTGTGTCGTATTCAGCGTTCGATTCTGCGTCGACTCATAAGAAAAAATAAAAGAAAATTTTTGATTGTTATTTATATTTTAATTTTCAAAAAGTGGCGAATAAAACGATTCGTGCATGAAGGAGTACATCCTACGGTACTTAGCAAAAACATTCTGCAGCAGCAGTGGATAAATACCGCAAGGTGTACTCTACGATGCACGAATCGTTTTATTCGCCACTTTTTGAAAATTAAAATATAAATAACAATCAAAAATTTTCTTTTATTTTTTCATATGAGTCGACGCAGAATCGAACGCTGAATACGACAGACACAAATTAGGCCCAATTTGAAAATGTCTGAAGGCGCCAGAAGCTGGGGGACACTGGGGGACACCCCGGGACGCCCGGGGCGCCCCGTTTTCATGGGGGGAATCGCCAGGACCCCGGGGCGCCCCGTTTTCATGGGGGGAATCGCCAGGACTGTAGTGGGCTCCCGCAGGACTTCGTGTGCCTTGAGTACGGGGTGAACCTTTACCTTTTACCTTTTTATTGTCATCATTAGCAGAACGGCTGGCTGATCGCTCATGCTGCATGTTCTATCTCAAGTTCAGTGCACTAATGTCTACTCGAGAGCTTGAAAGTGAAAGACTCTCCAAGACCTATAGGCTATCGGGCTTTTATTCTTTCAACAGCTGAGATTCACACGCTGCTCCAACCCGATTCAGTTTCACATTGCTGAATTCGCAGTCTGTGCGCAACTCTGGAAATCACAAGACATACTTGTTTTGGCCTATTGTGCACTATTCTGGATTTATATAAGGATGGAGGTTGACTTTGCCGAGCATTCGGCCAAGATAGCAGGGATTGTATCACAATCACTGTTATGTCTGACTGGATTTTCCATAAATCTTCTGCTAATGTACGCCATTATGTGTCACACTCCAGCATCTTTCAAGGTATATTCAATCTAAATATTAGAAAAAAAACATCTTTTAAAGAATTACTCATCTCTTCTACTCCTAACAGCGATTAATGATACAATCTGCATTGTATGTGATGCGTTGAACATTATTCGGTAAGGAAACAATTTGCAATGGATTTAAAAATTTAAAAAAGTTTAGAACAATGCCGACTCCATTCGTCATAGGCCATGTTTGGCATGGTGTCTGTTTGTACATTTCAAAAGGTTGACTTGGCATTTTCTTCTTAATTCTCCGTATTTGTGAATATGAGCATATTTTTCAGAAACTTGTCATACAATATTTTCCGTTTACCTTCACACAATAACTAACGCCATCGCTCTGATGGTGGTTTCGTTCTGGTATCGGTAAGCAAGCATGTTCATTAAAAAAATAATATTGTTAAAATACAAATGCGCAGGTACTATGTCCTTCGACGCTCACACCCACCGAGACCACTCACAGTTACTATTGTTGTAATCGTGCTGTACCTTCCATCCTTCGCTCAGATGGTATTCAAATGAAGTATTCAAATTTTTCCAGAGATTATGATGATTACAGGTCACTTTGCCGTTTGCTCGCCTACCGAGCGACACTGTTAAAGCCTCTCTGTCGCTGTTTTATCAAAATTTGGAGAATTATGACTTTACAGGTTACAATTTAAAAAAATACAATTTTTAAAATCATTGATGATCAATTTTTTTCATTGAAGGCACACCGTCTATGGGCAACGTCTTCGCCGATTATGGCACAATGTATCCGATGATTATGCCATTTCCGAGCTATGCATTCATTCTGATCGTGAGATACAAGGTGAGCATCGTGGGAAAGAGATGACAAACGTGATTTCTCACCTGTTTAAAAAAAGTCCAAAGGTCGCAACTGGAGTCAGCATTTTTAGATCCTTCGGCAACTTCGAGCTTCCGGATCTCAAATAAGTGAAAGAACGAAAGATCTGCACATTCAACTCGTCAGGGTGAGTTTCAGCGAGCATGCTTCTAAAAGCAACAATAAATTAAATAAAGTTGAATTTAATTTGGGAAGTCATAGTGAAACTCTCTCTTTCTCCGGTCAAAGCGATGAGGGAGTACGAGAATGGAAGAGGCGTATTCTTCATTTTGACAAGTCTACCTATGATCCCGTCCCTTTCCAGACTCTAACCTACCATGCGTGCCTTCCCTTCTTTGTCGTTATTGCCGATGCAATGTTCACCAGCATGTTGATGAACGTTTACAGGCATCCGCTCATGGAAAATTTCGTGTTTTGCGTGAGTATTCACTAAATTATCAAATTATGACGTCACTATATTCGCTATTTTGTTTACAAATAATAAAAAAAAACATCAGATCGCCACTCTCCCAGCGTGTCTTAGTCCGATATTCACAATGCTGCTGATTCGACCGTACCGAGCGTGAGACTTTCGAGGAAAATATTTTAATCACTGAGTAAATTTTAGATTCTTATTTCGCAAACAACGAAGTCGTCGACGTGTGGACATGCTTGATTCGGCGATGACGATTAGCAATTCGATACGGATAAATGACAATCCGACTTTGTGAAAGTTTTTAACAGAATTGTCTATGAGCAAATAAGTAATTTGTGATAAATTGTTGACCGGATTAGACATGCCAAGAATAAATCAATAACATCATCCAAGTCGGAAAGTTAAATTAGATTTGATCAATTGATAAGTGCAAAATCCCGCTAATTATTGCCTGCATAAAATGATGCCCTTTCGAGCTGCATACTCTATCTAAACGAAAGTTCAGTGCACGTTCAGTGTACTGGGAAGCATGAAGGATATGCTTTAAACCGCTGTCTACGTAAATTAAATGCCATTTTTAAATTTCGAGAGATCAAAGACAAAAAGTTGAAAAATCGGATTTATCAGCCCTTGGGGTCATGTTAGTGACGTTTGAGCACAATCCGACAATTCTGCCAGAGTTGTGTCACTATCACTCCATTTCCCTACGATCTTGCAGAGACTGCGTTTTTAGACCTACGGTTTCCTACGGACTCCTTCAGTCGCTGCGATGATTCGCACGCTGCTCCAACTGGCATGAGTTTCACATTGAATTTCAGACTCACTGGACCTATTAGGAAGTCATACGACCACCCTTTTTAAGTGACAAATTAGGTAATAAATTATCACCTGCTAATATTCATTTCTCGAACCGCTCTACCCAGATGGAGCTCGAATTCGCTGAACAATCAGCCAAGATAGCTGCGCTTATTTCACAATCAGTACTATGCCTAGCTGGATTTTCGATAAATATTCTACTAATGTACGCAATTATTCGGCACACTCCGGCATCTTTCAAGGTTCGTTCAATATTACACAGTACAAATTATTTTGTTTTAGAATTACTCTTCACTTCTGTTTCTGACAGCGATTAATGATACAATTGGCATTGTATGTGACGCGTTCAACATGATTCGGTAAATTATATTTCAAAACGGAATATTAAAGTCGTTTAGAACGATGCCGACTCCAGTGGTAGTTGCGCAGATCTGGCATGGTCCATGTTTGTTGATCTCTAAAGGTAATTTTATAATAGCAGTTAAAGAAGGCGTCCCACGAACCGCGCGAGCGACTATGCAAAGTGAGGAATGAGAGGGACGCTCTCCTCATTCCGCACGCTCTCTCACTCGTTGCCTGCTTTTCAGGGTCATTTGGCACGCAGCCAATTGAGCATAACTCAGTTCAAAAGAAAAATGGTTTCATGGGAGTTTCGAAAGTGTTATCGGGTAACAGCGACCCACCACCTCACATTGAGAACTCAGTTAGCCAGATATTCGTGGGACACCTTCTTTAAATGAATGTGAGTCGTAATTACAGAGATTTGTCATACAATATTTTCCGCCTACCTTCACACAATAACAAATGCCATATCGCTCATGGTGGTTTCGTTCTGGTATCGGTGAGCACACAGTTTTCATTTCCTTTGATATTCCATGATCTCTAGAGCTCGAAATATGAGCCGCCGTCTTTTCATTTTGCACACTCTTCCGTCCGGTCGAGTGACGAGTGAGTGTGCAAAATAAAAAGACGGAGGCTCAGATTTCGAGCTCTAATGATCTCTACTTACACGCAGGTATTGTGTTCTTCGAAACTCTCGCCCTCCCAGACCGCTCAAAGTTATGATTCTAATAATCATTTTGTATCTTCCCTCTGTCGCCCAAATGGTAGTTAAATTAGCACCTTCTCAAGGCATGAAATCGATTCCAGGTCACGTTGCCCCTTGGTAGGATGCCTGGTGAAGCGGTCAAAGCTGCTATTTCTCCCTACTATGATTTTTTGGATAAAAATTACCTTACAGGTTTGCAAATATAACGACGCTGATTGACGCTTATCCATTATAGGAACACCATCTCGAGGAAATTTATTCGCTACTTTATACCCGATGATTATGCCGTTTCCGAGCTATGCCTTCATTTTGACCGTGCGATACAAGGTGAGAATCGTGGAAAGGTCACGCTCTCCTCATTTCACATTCCCTCTCGCCTTTCTGACCGGTCGGCACGTTAAAAATAGAGAAGATCCCCCGCATTTGGACCTTTATGTCGTGAGAAAAGAGACAAACGTGATTTCTCACCCGTTAAAGTCCAATAGTCGCAGCACACAAATGCAGAGTGCGTGTATGATTTTTCAATTTTTTGAGATTCTTCGTCAACTTCGAGCTTCCGGAACTCATATCAGCGAGCGAACGAAAGAGATGCACATTCAACTCGTCAAAGTGAGTAATTTCGGTGAAAAGAAAACGATATTAGAGAACTTACGAACGTGTTTCCTTGAAGAATAATATATATGGCCGGAAATTGTATTTGTTAAACCTATCGTGAATAATCGGTTTCCATGATCTAATCGAAGATCTATGAATAATCGCTTACTAATCAGTGGGATTGATGGTTTGATATGATCACCCGCAGGAGACGCAAATGACTTTATTAACAGGAAACGATTACCCTACCTTTTGTTTACCTATAATCCCATTCCAGACTCTAACCTACCACGCGTGTCTTCCGTGCTTCGTCTTCATTGCCGACGCGATGTTCGCTGTGATGTTGATGAACGTCTTCCGACATCCGCTCATGGAGAATTTCGTGTTTTGCGTGAATTTTTGCCATATATTTTTCAGTTTTAGGCGTCCAAAACGCATCCGCTCATGGAGAATTTCGTGTTTTGCGTCAGCAAATATTTTTTAAAGTTAAAAAATCGCCAAAAAATTCAGATCGCTACCTTCCCAGCGTGCCTGAGCCCGATCTTCACAATGTTGCTGATTCGACCGTATCGAGCGTGAGAAGACTTTCAATTGCATTAAAAATAAAAATAAATGAAGATTTTTGTTTCGAAAAACGCAAAGCCGTCGACGTGTGGACACGACCGACTCTGCGATGACTATTAGCAATACGATAAGGATAAATGATAACGCGACGTTGTGAACGTGTAAACACAATAGCGCCAATGATAAAACGTTTGAATATATAATATTTCCCAACTTGAACGTAGAATCAATATCAGAAAATGTGCCAAACATTCATTTTTCACTTCGAATACTCGTTATCCACCACATTGCCGAATAGGATCAATGTAAATGTGCTTGTAAAGCACTTACCAGTTGAGGGAAACTACTATAAAATGGCAAACATTTCTATCGATAGATGGAAAAATGAGATTTACCAGTTTGCTGCTTGTATTCGCTACCGTTTTCGCTAAAGAAGATATCTGGGATTATCTAAAGCGTACCGTCGATCGGAGCAAGTTCGCATTAGTCGATGTCGACAAATTCATCGATGTTCGTTCCGTTTATTACGAGCGAGAACACAAACAAATGCGAACACAACAATTCCAGGCACTCATAAACTACCCATGGACGAAGGGCCCGGACAGATCTGTTGAAGAGAAGTTTGCATGTTTCCAAAAAGTGCACATATAATAGTTCCTCAATTTCAGTTTCTTCGGATACTTCTGTCGCTTTGAAGAGAAACCCAATTGTCGAGAGCATGTGCAAGCATACGTTCATAGTTATAACAAGGAAACACATAAACAAGAGAGGGAGACCGGATCGATGAATACAATCAGGGGAGAAGCGTATCGTGACGAGGCCCACTGCAAGGAGCAGTAAGGACTTCCCTTTGTTGGCCAATCAATTTTAAATTACAATTTCCAGATTGAAAAGATTGTGCAATGTCGACGTTCCAAAGTGCAAGACAGCGAGTGATGCGCTATGTGGTATTTTCTTCACGCACTCGGATGCGGTGGAATACGGGCGAGAGTACGATATGCTCAAGTAAATATAATCGATCAGATAAAATATTGTTATTATTACTTTCCAGGAAACACCAAGAAGATCTGTTCCGGGAGTTTCGCGCTCAGCAAACCGAATCATAAATTTGATAAATTCGTTTATATTTTACTAATCTCATTTATGTGTGCACAAGAAGTTTTTTTGGAATTTTTGATATGGAAGAGAATAACGAAAAAACATAGCCCGGATCAAAAACGTTTTCTGCCGAGCTGTTTCTCTTGGTAGAATGTTATTTATCTGAAACAAGGAAACAGTGCTATGATCTCCATGCAAATCAGCCTACCCAGGAACTAGCGATGGTAGAATCAAAGAGAAATCATTGAAGTTGTTCAATCAACAAACGCAAATTAACGAACACACTTATTCTTCAAATAACGATCTGCATTATGTTCATTCGCACAACAATGAAACGAAGGGTTGAAATGATTCACATTATGGGAAATCGCACTATAAATTGGCTTTCGCTTCATTTTACCGCACAAAACTATGCGATTTCTCTTGTTTGCATTCGCTGTTGCTACCGCATTCGAGCCGCACTGGAACTATCTGAAGAGCTCGATCGAACGGAATAAATTCCCACTTCTAAATGTCGACAAGTTTATCGATGTATGTTCATAACTTTATCGATCGAATTTTCGATGAAAACCAATTTTAGGCGTCTCAAAGATACGGAGTCGATCCGGCGCAGTCTGTGGAGGACAAGTCGCATTTTTTTAATTTTAAAAATATTTAAATTTATTTTTAATTATAAATTTCAGCCTGTTCGGATACTTTTGTCGATTCGAAGACAGCAATGGCTGTCACGGTCATGTCCGCTCGTATGTAGACCACTTCCGTGCGCAAGAATATCCGGGACCAGGATCGGCACTCCGAGGCGCGACCGTCTATAAGAATGAGACGGACTGCAAGGAAAGGTGCAATTTTTTTAACGTTTTTAACATTTCAAACCTTTTTTTGGCTTTTCAAGGTTGAGCAAACCATGTACGAAAAATGAAGAGTGTGCAACGGCCGCCGCTGGAATGTGTAGCAGTTTCTTCGCCCGATCGGATGCAATGGAATACGGAAAGCAATACGCTACGTTAAAGTAAAATTGAGTTGTCCTGTGAAACTAATGTTTTATTTCAGGGAGTATTGCCTCGCCTTGATACTGAAATCTAAAAAGCATTGACAAATGTTAACTGTACCTTGATAAAGATTATTTATAAAATTACTCTTGCTGAACAAATAATTTAAAAAATCTGCAATTGAGTGCATCTTACTGTGTATTTGCAAAGAGCAAAGATGATGTACTTAGAGCAGATTCACACGAGTTCATGAAATATCGAATTTTTCGTGGAAAGATATACATGTGATCGGTATTTGAGTAAACAACCACAAGGTGTAGTGGAAACCTCAGTTTTTGGATTTAATTCGTCACTTGTATATTTTTTCAAGATTATCAATCAATATTTACGGAAGGAATTGCAGAGGAATTGCAGGTATCTCAATAATCTACTAAACCAAGTAATTTATTGAATATAATTATAAGAGTTCGAACCAATAACTTCAGAAAGCTCCTGTTGGAACGAGAACCCTTTACTCCAGCGAGAACATTATTCTGCCCATTTTTCCATTCGATCAATAGAAAATGTGGTTTGAAATGGAATGCATTATGACAAAAGTTACTACAAATAGGCATTCCGCCGTTCTACTCTATACAACTATGCGGTTCATCCTCATACTGCTTGGTTTATCTTCTGTTCTCGCTCAGGATTGGGAGTATCTGAAGAAAATTGTGGACAGAAGCAAGTTTCCGCTTCTGAACATCGACAAGTTCATTGAGGTTACCTCTTTCATTTACAAATCGTCTGACTCTCTAATTTTCAACGACTTTTGTCGATCAGGAAAGCGAGAGTGCATTTAACATCGATGATTAATTTTAAGATTTATCAACAGCAAAGGGACGATCCTGTCAAAGCAACGGAAGAAAGGTATCATAAATCATCATCATTAATCCCCCTCCCATCATCCAGCTATTCCACCTTACTAATGTAACTTTCGGTTTCGTTGAGCTTCGGGCGTAGATAAATTATTATTGTTATCAATAATACATTTTGCCCAATTCAGCATCTTCGGAGGCTTCTGCCGCTTCGAAGACGTCAATAAGTGTCGCGATCACGCCCTAGTGTACGCCCAGTATTTCCGGAAGAATTGGCTGAACACCCCGGGCTCGGCACTCAGTGGCATTCAGAAGAAGGACGAGGCCGGATGCAGGGAACAGTGAGTAGAACTGTCAGGATGAAGAGTGCGTTTCTTGCTTTCTCTATTCTCTCATGGCGCAGAGTGCCGAGAGAGCACTCGCAAAGAAGAGACTCGTTCGTTATCCTCACATTTCTAACAGTAGCAATAGGGTTGTGGAATCAAGAACGAAATTTCGACAATCTATGTAAATTCCACCCCTATTCTTTACGGTAAAAACAGGTGTAATAACGTTACAGAGTCGCACACAGTACAACGTTAGATGGGAGCCGTCGGCAAGGCCAAGTGTTATTTCCCAATGTTCAGGCTGAATCGGCTCTGCGTCTCCGATCCAACGTGCACGACAGCAGCCTCAGGACTGTGCAGAAGCTTCTTCTCTCGTCCTGACGCTGCCGAAATGGCCAAGGAGTATCTCTCGTTCAGGTAACCTTGTTTGATTTCAAAGTCTTAAGAAGCCAGCAGTTTATCAATGATATTGTTGAATCCGATATGCTCTCTGGTATCGATACCGTTGGGGAATTGGGTTGATAAACCGGCCGATAAACGGTTGGCTCCGTTAGAATTTGAAATCAATCAAATTTGCCTGTTCCCAAACGAATAATTTGCAGGGAATACCTGGACATGCTCAATCTTCAACGAGGTTCTGTCAAGAGCTGAACGCTCAGACGCTCAGACTCCATGATAAATAAATTTTTATTACAGTGTTTTTCCAAAATCAACGTTGTAAAAAAACTAATGAACAGTTAGATTACTGAAAATAATAAAGCTGACCCACGGGTATGACCCAACTCAAAATTTTCCTACTGGCACTGGTACTGTAAGTGCATTCGTCAACCTTGACCGGGGTTTAAACTGACTTCTCCCTCGTTCATCGCCGTTTTTCTAGTTGCTTTCGATCGATTCTCGCATTAATCAGCTTTAAATGCGTGGCAGATGTTCTGCATTCATCGTCTGCCTATAAAGATGACGTATAGCTTAGAATACCACAGATTTCGCCTGAATTTATACTTCCTAGTGCTTTCTCACTCTGAAACGGTGCTTATTACAACGAGCCCGCTTGATGGGCTAGAAAAGCTAAAATTAATAAGCTATCGACTGCGTAAGTTCATTAATATCGTGCGATTTCCTCTTATCTACGTGACTTCTTCGAGATTTCATGTGCAATTCATTCATGGGATTAATCGCTATAGCAACTGCCTTGTGATCCCTAAATCCTTGCGAATAATAGCCGCTGAGCAGTTGCTCTGAGTGCTTTTCCGCTAGGCGAGCAGGATGAAATATGTGTTTTGTTCCGCGTTACGTGAGCGAAAGACACTCGAAAGGTACTCCCATTACCTTGGCATTGCAACCGGTTGCGCAAAGGGCTTTTCTTGTTTCATTGCTCGTTTTCTAAAGAACTGTGTTGTCAATATTTGGCAGTGTATATTTTTTTTAAATATAAATAATGTTTATTTCAGCCTGTCATGTTGAAACCATCAGTGCATGAGACCCTCCGGACAGCGTTGGAAAGGCTCGAGATCGATTTCAAGGTAGGATATTCTTTTTTTCAAAATGTTTCCAAATTGTTGCTTCATTTAACGAACTATTTTTGATGCAACGAAATTAGTAAAATGAGGCTACTAGGCGACGACTCTGAGCGGATTCATTATGATAACCTCCCTTATGGGTAAATGGGCCCGAACAGGAGACTAGGCTCTCTGGACTGAATTGGCCTCATAATCACTGCACTCGCATGGAGCAAGTGACTTTAATGGTATGACATTTGGCTATGACTTTCAGGCCCTCTGCGAAGAGATGGGCACATCGGTCGAGCGGAAGACCATGACAATGTGCAAGAAACAACGAACTAAGGACAACAACGGACCGAGTAAGCCAATCTGACACTCTCATTTAACAATGATCTCTCGTCAATCAGAGAAATGAGTTTCATGGGACATTGAGAGACCCTTGCAATATTTAATGATGGCTGAAAAAGTGGTCAAATTTCCGGAACCTAAGACGAGACTCTTCAAAAAATCAAAGCAAAATAATACAAAGAATTATTCAGCGAAAAACGTGGACGACCTCTTCGATAACCTTCTGGCCTCAAGTAGTGGGCAGGCACCGCCGACCGAGGAGGAGAAGTTGCGACGGATGATTGAGGTGGGGATAATAATATTGCATTTAAAAATATAATTAAATTCTGTCCGATTGAGATTATTCATAGCAAGTGAGCTCGGTGAAACTCATCAGGTTCTCGTTTGCTTGCATATGCGCTAGTGCAATATTGCACTTAAAATATCACCCACGCCCTGGAACAACAAACACCGTTTCAAACACCAACAGTATCTTTTCTCAGGAAGTCTCAGCTGATTTCCTCGATGACGAACCGGATATTGCACTGCTCGGGGCGAAGTTGGACCGGGCAAATGACATGTACGGCAAGTACATGATGGAGGAGATGCGGATAAGAGTGGTATGAATTATAAAAATATAATGGGATCTTCATTTCCCCTGCTATTACATCGGTTAGCAAAAACATAACAGCTGGCCTTATCAGCGGGTCCCACCTAGCGTTGTCTTACGGCGTAAAATCGCTTGATGTGGATACACCTTTACATCGGTTAGAGAAACAAAAATCCATCTTACATACATCTTGTTAGAGCCCTCTAAATATCATACATTTATTGAGCAGTTCGAGAATGAGTTTTTATGGTTGATTTTTCAGTTCAAAACGACCGGGACCGACATGGTGCCAGGTGACAAAAACAAGGTTACCGTGCAGTCGGCAACAGCTGCTATGGACTCTGCCCTGGTTGGTGCTCATTATTACCTGTTTTATTAGTTATTTTTGAATTTATTTTGTAATGCGCTTTTTGCAGTCCGCCGAATTCTCTCTTGCCGAATATCGGAGGAAACCGGAACAGCCGAAAGGCTACTCGCGCGTGGCATGGATGGATACGGTGAAGGTAAGCGGCGAGACTGCTCTGCAAACTTATTCAGCTTGTTTCATTCATCCGTTCATACACCAGTTAGAAAATAGCAAAAATGCATAGACTTCCGGGCAGCAATCAATACAATTATGATAGTCACTGGCTAAAAGAATATTCGTTTACGAATCATTCTGACTATTCGATAGTCGCCAAACTGTTGTGTTCGAAACTCATAATTAATAATTATTGTACCATTCGAATACTATTTTACAATGTTTTCACCGTTATTTCATTGAAATAGAATAAATATTATTATTCTAATTCGAGATGGCCAAGAAGCTCGCCGAGTTGATCGCCCACATGGCCACCGTGCAGCGATCGGGCGACTTGGAGACCCTCAACGAGGACATGACTGCGGATGCGAGTGAGTTATTGATTTTATCTTACTTTTATTCCTAGCATCGGGCCTTGGAAAAAAGACCTTGTACGATTTTTAGAAAGACAGTCTAATAATTGCCGATGCAATCTAAAAACTAACAATGCCGGGCTTGGCAACAGCATGCTCAAAATATTACATTATGAAACGCATTTCAGTGCTCGTCGCTGAGGCCTTCGTGAACAGAAAGAAGACCAACACGCAAGAGCGCAATGATCAAATCACGAATTTGATCGCGCATGAGGTCATCAAGCGATTGGATGACCATGAGGTTATTGGTTGGGTTTCACCATAGCACATGAAATTTCACTAACAATTCGAACTACTAATGTTTGGCAATGGGAAAATATTTTTTTCAGTACTTCTTCTGTCCCTTCTGCAGCGCGATTGAGTTCAACATTAAGCAGTTCCTCGCTCATTTCGCCACGCAGAGCCATACTTTGGCAATGAAGAGGGTGAGTCGTATCGTGATGCACAAGTTTGGTAAAGCATCAATGTGAAATCAATGTTGGGAGCTAGTCGGATCACGAGTCGGATCACGAATCTAAAGCTTCGAACAATATGAACAGCTCTGTAACGTGTGCAAGCCGTTTTGTTGGGATTCTACTGAGAAATAATATTTAAATATAAATGTAGTTATCTATTCAATTTTTATTTAATTATTTAAATATGTTTATTTCAGCAATGCGAATCCGACACGACCACCATGCTCTTTCTTCTCGTGCACAAACTCTTCATTAGTCTAACGGCGATTTGTGATGAGTGAGCAGTTTTTAAACGATTTAATTTTAATTTTATTATTTTAGCCTCCACATCTTCTACTCGAAAGTGTACACTGGGCCGATACTCAAGTAAGTAATTTTATTTAGAATTTTTCATAATTTGAAAATAAATATAAATAAATTTATTTATTTATTACAGGAACGGCTCGATCATGCCAAATCCTGCCAAGGACACCATCCCGACTCTCGATTACCTAGCTGAAATTGAGAAGAAGTACGGCAAGAAGATCAATGGAGACCTTGATGAGACGAGACTTCAGGGTGAGTATTCTTTACCTTGAAAATATCACTTCTTTGGTTACTCCGAATGTGTTTCAGAGTCATCCTACATCGCATCCGTGCTGCCCGAAATCATCAAGAGACACAAGGTTCGAACTATATTTAAACACAAAATTCAAAGAATTATTTGCAGAGTCCTATCGGCAAGAAGCTTTTCGCTGAAATCGACAAGTACTTGTCGAAAGGCACCGTAAGTATCCATTTTAAACTTCGAATCTGTCTTCAAAAACTTCGAACTATTGTACCGCAACATGATCTAAGTACATCAACAGTCTGTTCAACAGGCCACTGTTCTCACGCATTAGGCACCAGTTGCAGTGCAGACGTGGGGTAGTCGACGACGCGTTACGCGTTAGTAACCGACTCGGTACTTTACTTTTAATATTCGCAGTCTCTCTACTGTCATCGCTGCCGTTGGACTATGAGTACGAAGGAGTTGATGTATCGCCACCACGCCAATCCGTACCATCTATCGATGATCCATGCAAAGGCGAGTTATTAATTATTTGATTGTGTTTGTATTAAAAAGATTTAAACAGACTGAATAAACTAAATATTAGAAAATTAATTCACGAAAACCGTACCACCGTTCGATGATCCATGCGAAGGCGAGTTGCAAGCTGATTTGATTCATTTTTTAGTTTCACATTCAATACAGTAGCAATTAATTATAATTGTAATCTAACAATCACGGTCGAATTTAGTTTTATAATGAGCATTATTCCAGGATGAATACGTGGGCGAACAGCTCAACCTCCTTACCGTCTCGATCAATGTTCACATGCGAGCAGAATTGTAAAGAATTCGGATCATGGTATCGACAATCACATTGTTTGCACTCTACGCCTATTGAAATTAGAGGATTTTAGCATTGATTGCTCCTGTTTCTTTCCAAAGACCTATTCTATCCATCTTTTTCGGCTTTTATCATCTTTTACTTCGCTAGATGATGTTTCGTCAATCGACAATAATAAATGCTAAATGCCCGCATTATTTTGCCTATACCCAAAGTTAATAATTTACGGATCAATTTTCATTTTTTTCTCGTTCAATTCATCATTAGCACATTCGGCTTTGTGAGTTAACCTTTCACCGCCAGACTTTGATTCCTGATTAGGATATTGTTCGCTGGTCATGAATTAATTGCTGTGAATAAAAAAAAGCTTCCTTGTATAGAATAATTATGAAAACAGAATGTCATACGATTTAAGTTGAAAATATCGAAGAATACAAAGAATTTATTAAACTTACGCGTGTACAATGAAGTATGAAAATATTTTTCAGTAATTATCGAGCAATATTAAACATTCCATGAATTGCATCTCAAGGATCGCTTGTCTTTTAAGACAAGGAGCAAGTCTTGCCCTGCTCCGGGGAAGCATCGGTGTCATTCGTCCTGCAACGCAATCATTTTTCAGTCTCTAGATCAATTCAGGATCATGCTTGTCAAGAATTCTCCATCGATAGTATTCTTCCAACAATCATGCAAGTGCTTTATCATGCGACGCGCTGCGTCAATATATTTATGACAAATCGGAAGGTGACTCAATAAAGGGTACCGAATTGTCATCGCTAGTTAGGTCGAACGGGTATGTCGTGTGTGTGATAGTGTGATGATTATAATTAAGCCATGCGGTAGGTCTCGTTCATGCCACCAACTTCTTCGTGATTCTCTCGACGATGAGGGCGATGTGTTCGTTGTTGACTTCAGACTCATGGAGGATGAAGCGAGTCTGGAAATGTTGTGATTACGAACAATAAGAATTTCCTTTGGTCATTCGTACGCGTGGTAAGTTTTAACTGAAGCTCTCATTTTGATCAAAATTTGGTGCACGTGACGTCACGTATAGGTCACCTGCCTAAGTAAAAAGTGCTATGACATTATTACCTGATACTCAGAAGTGAACTGCTCGAGAAGCCTCTTTGTGAAGCCCTTGACAACGCCCTCCGACGTCTGTTGGTCGGCCTGGAATGCAGACCATTCAATCTCATCTCCACTCCTATGCTAAAAAATATTCGTCATAATTTATCGTTCGCTCACCATTCTCTTGTAAGTTTGGACGTAAGTGAAGTGGCAGCGAACTCGCTCGCAGATGGCAGAGAGGATCCACGGAGCGTGCAGGTTGTTCCTGGAAGAGAATGAGGAGATATTGGAAATGTATTAGTATGAATGCAATATTGACCATATGAATTGTTTGATATACATAAATCGATACTTTAGAATGGCTCACCCAACGTTCTCCCGGAGTCTCTCCGGCTTGGGCTCCTGGTCGAAATACGCGGGGTCATCGTCTGAAGCACATTCAATAAGACCGCATTGAGGTTTATCCTTAGCTCGTTTCAAGTGGTGAATAAAAGAAAAGTTGCTTCCAAGATCAATGCGATTTTACAGTCTTACAACAACTAGTACATGAATAAAGTACAAACATGTGTAAAACATTTCAAACTCACTTCTGTCCCCAACAAAGACAATATTTGACGGAGCCACGCTAAAGATTTCATCCTTGACAGTGTCGATGGGGTCCTCGCCGGGCTTGGATGCGCCCAGAAAGACGGGAATGTTCTGAAAATGTGACTTTATCAGTAGCATTTGTCACCCGCTCCCTCCTCTACCTAAACCGTCAATTTAAAAAAAAATCTTAATACTCCGAATGATCACTATACTTCGTCCGTGAACTTATGTCTCATCAACATTCTGCCGCCCATGCACACAATCATGTGTCGAATAGAATCGATCATAACTAACTCGAGCAGTCAGGGTGAAGAATGCGTCTCTGCATTCCTCACACTCTCTCACCGGTCAGAGTTGCGAGTGACCACGCGGAATGAAGAGACGGATTCTTCACCCTGACTATAGGCCCCATTATAGATAACTAACCTTGCCCTCCAGTGCCTTCATCAGTCTGTTGCCAGTTGGATGGCCGGCGCCGAACAGCAGAACCTTTGTGAAGGAGTGGGCCTTGCCGGGAGCGGCGGAAGCTGCTTCCACTTCGGACTTGAGCACCTGTAAGTTCTTTTTAGTACATGACACGCGCATATATATTATATTATTG
>LS485019.1:84334-96520 GCA_900490705.1 Pristionchus arcanus
AACTTAAATTGGTTTTTTGATGCCTAGGATAGTAGGTAATATATCCACACTAACTTTGGACCTAGGTCCCTCCATTTATTTATGGCGAATTAGCGATTTTTAAACTTTGAAGCCCCGCCCCTTTTTGGGTTTTTGAGATATGGCCAAATAAAGGCTCCTAGGGTGATGGGGACCCATAGGGGTATCCCCAAAAAAGTTTTGGTCGGGATCTGAGATATCGATGTCCGGCCCCTACTCGAATCTTACCTAGCCAGTCTCTTAAATGAAACAATTATCAGTGATTTGCACTTTCGATATGAAATATTTAGTAATATTACATTTTCTTAAAGAGTAATTCGAGTTTATCATAATCACTTTCATCAAAATGACTGTTTCACCAGCTTAGAGCAAGTGTTTACCGGCCTATGCGTAAGAACTGGTAAAAAAAGAAACTTGTGCATGCTTCGCGCGATGAAAAATACGCTGAAGAAGGAACTATTTTAACCTTAACTATTTTAAGATGACTGACCTCTCTCGACACGAGCACGAATCTCGGCTTGCCGCCGAAGTGACGGACCGCGTCGAGGACGTGCGTGAAGCCGACCACGGCAGCTGAATAGGAAGATCTCGATATGTTCGATCGTCAATTGGGGGTACTCGGTAATTAGATAGATAGATATATTTTATACATGGCATGCATGTGGGAAATATAAAATAAAAAGGGATAGAAAGAGGGTGGGAGAGGAAGCTGCGGTTCTTCATTTTGGATCTTCGAGAAAAATTTTCATGAAATTTGAGTAAGATAATTCTTGTCCTAATGAAGATATTATATAGTCTTCTTGTCTTGTCCACTCCTAAGCTATACTAAGAAGACCACAGTATATATTCGATCGGCGCAAACCATGCATTCATGCATGATAAAGGTGACTATTTTAAGATCTCGGCTACCAAACCAAACAAAACAATGCCACTGAATATGGAATCGACAGGAATCCTCACTTCTAGCCACGGCGATGGGCGAGGCCTCCTTTGGAGTGGACAGGGAGGCGAGGTCAACGACGTGTGTGATCTGCAATGCACATCTTCATACTAGGGTTGCACGTTCGGGATCGGTAATCCCGAGAATCTCGGGAATACCGACTTTTTTTCTCTAGACTCTCTCGCTCGCGCGCGCGCGAGAGGGGTCGGTAATACAGATACCGAACTTGCAACCCTACTTCATACGCCACTTGAATGTATGCCCAGAAATACGCATACTAGCGCGCTGTTGGCAATCAGCTCTACAACTTGACATATACAATAGTTATTCTTCCCGAGGAAGGTATTTGCCGTATCAGAATGCCGTACCTTGTTATCAGTGAGCGTCTTCTGGAGCAACTTCTCGTTGAAGGAGGATCCGACGACGACGGAGACACGGGCGTCGTCGAGACAGGGAGAGAAGGAGGAGGTGCCGCCTGGAAGGGAATACGATTCGGCACTTCTTCGGCATTTCTTCAGAGTATAACCTCCCTACCATTCTCATTCCCCACCCCCTCCACACTCGGAGCGGTTGTTGACTGGGCCAAAAACCGAAGAAGTTCCTATGATTCCGTACCAAAGAATGCATCAAGAAATTGTGAAATTACAATCACCATGCCCGCGAGTTCTAATGAGTTTTTGAAAACGGCTTTTGATACCATCGAATAAATCATTGCATGAATTTTTTTTCACCGCTTGCTCGAATGCTTCAATCGCGATCAACAGTGATCTTGCTCTTGTGCATTGTGAGAATGAAACAAAAACACTGACCGCATTCTCGAATGCGCCCCGCCGCACCTTCGTTTAATGTTATTTTCATCATCTCTTCTAAAAAAATAACAGCTGGCCTAGTGGGTCCCACCTAGCGTTGTCTTACGCCTGTAAAATCGCTTGACGTGGATACGCCTTAAAAAAAAATTTTTTTTTAAATAAAAAATAGCCACTAACCCGACAGATCATCGTAGATGACCACCTTCGTCGTCTCTGCTGACTGCAGAAGCTGAGGGACGACGCCCCTGAGGGAGATTGGAGAGAGACCACCGATGATCAGGTAGGACATTTCTTGAATTAAGCAAGTAATTATTAATTAGCAAAGAAAAAAGTTACTAAATCCTGAATTGTATTGTAATTCTCAAAAGTAATTAGAAAACAAGGCGACTGCGCATTCACTGGATATGTTTCACAATTGGATCACCTTCAAAGTTGAAAATTGAAAAATGATGGAATAAACTGGACCGGGATAAAAACAATTTTAAAAAGTTGATTGAAAAGCAAGCGCGATCGAATGATTGCGTGCTCTCAGAATAAAAGATTTTATAATTAATTTATTAATTTTTAATTTGCACGGTGAACTATTCTAATGAGGACAGCAGAAGAACATGTGTTTCGATGCTGGTAACGCTTTCAGTGGATCATGTGATATTCGTATGTGTTTCACAACTTGAATTAAACTAAAGTTAAACGTAGTAACTCGTTGATACGTCTTCCCTATTTCATAAAAAAACAGTTGAAAGCGAAGAGCAAAGCGATCAGAACAGAGAAAGAGAGAATATCTAGAACACGAAAAGGAAGAGAGATCTCACTGATTCAATGAAACGTGGAAGGGGTGAAAGTGGGGTGGCCGAGAATTCTACGGAGATTTGAGAGCGATAATTAAGGAAGCTGAGCATCATAGCAATCCTAAATTCCTACCTATGCGTGCCCAGAGGCTGTTTGGTTGAGTGCGAAATACGGGTAATCGCCTGCTCATTTCCCACACTCTCTCAGCGGTCGGAGATGGGAGAGAGTATGTGAAATGAAGAGACGATTACCCGTATTTCGAACTCTACTTTTTGGAATGAACCATTCATAGAACCACGTTGGAAGTGACCCTTTAGTACCTTCTTTGACCTTACCCCTACTCTGATCTAATCGGAACGAGAGCGGGGAGAGGGGAGATGGGAGGATCAAGATATGGGGAGGGGTCGAGAACGGGGGGGGGGAATGAGATGGGATGGGAAGGGCTGGTCACTTTCTATTTCCTTGAATGATCCAACTCTCTCGTTTACTTGAACTATCTCGTCGAACAGACTGAGAGGAATAGTGAGTGAAATGCTCAGACAGGGATCATCACTGATCATGTCAGTGATTACTAGTGCTCTGGTGCACTAGAGAACAAGGGCAGTGAAGAAATTCCCATTTTGCGGAAAGTAATGAGGTAATTGTGTTGAAGAATAATGATATCTAATGAAAATTTAGTGGCACTGTCTACTAAGGGAGGAAGTGCCAAATGTGATCATTTCTTAGATATTGGCAATCGAGAGTTGGTAAGACGTAAAATTCCGGCTCAAGTTGCATTTGCACTAGATTTGGTACAGTTCTACCAATCGTATTAATCATGATGCCGATGTTTTCATTTCCAGTATGATGCAGAGGGCAAAAACTACAATGAATCAGCCCCGAGTCTGCACAAAATCACCTGATTCAGCCTGATTTGAATATCTGTACTGTATCGTGTCCGAAAAAGAATATTCCATGTTTGATCACAGTGGCAGATTCACAGATCAAACAGTCAGCTTGAATTTTACTCTCTTTTACTTATAAAAATGATTCTTAGTAATTTTTTGTTTCATTGATGCCCTCAGAGGCCATCTAGCCTGACGGCTTCGAAGCACTATCTACTCCAGACTGATTATGTGTGTTGTCGATGTGATGTCATGTGAGTAGGGGAACGAATGGTCTGCCGCATGACAGTATTTGAATATTTGTAATCTCGACTGTTGGAGTGAAATAAATTTTTGATCGGAATGGTACACCTGACAAGCAAGATCCTACAACCAGATCAACACATCGCTTCATGTCATATTTTGTTTGATGTGTTCGACTACTTTGTAGTCTACAGACGAACGAATCAGTACCGACAATCTGTACCATGACAGCATTTGAATATCTGCACTCGTGCGCACCTTGTTTGGTCATAGGGGACGGCATATAGGAAAGCAGAGATCGAAACGCCAGCTCAACGAACAGACTAGAGTTCGAAATAAACTCGCCTGTTCATTTCTCGTACTCTCACACGGGTCAGGCAGATGGCCTTACCGGTGCATCCAACACCTAGCGCTGTCTCACGACTTTAAAATCGCTTGACGTGGATACATGGTGTGTGAAAATAAGAGACGATTACCCGTATTTCGAGCTCTAGCCAGCTGAACCAACAACCAGACCACAGGAACATCGCAACACCGACTAACTTTACTCATCCGAAGTTAAAGGAGGATATTGTCATGTTGTGGAGAGAAGCGAATTGAAACGTCGCCAAGTATAGCACATGTCAAAGACAAAACCGTCGAGAGAATCGAAATGTGATCGTAAACCAGTCCCTCTCCTCTCGTCTTGACTGAGGTTTAGTCTGTAATCCTCAATCGAGGTCTGTGAGAGTGATTAGGTGGCACACCATCGGTCTAACTTTTGTGAGCAAAGTTCACGGTAATTCTAAGTGCCAAGTAGTGAAATAGAGTTATTTGAAATTATTAGTGAATTATACATCATTTTGAGTGATTTTAATATTGTGATTGATCAGGAGATCGTTGCGAAATTCCAAACTGCAACCATTCGGCCGCTAGTCGGAATCAGCTCTGGACCAACGCGCCTCTCGAGCGATTATGCAAATTAGTTTGTAGCTCCCAGGAACAACCTGTGCTCTTAATATTACTTCTACTTCAAATCACAAATACTGGCCAGTATTTTGTCAGCTGGTGAACATCGCGTGATGGGATGCGGTTCAGTGGGCTTCTTGATCTATGACCGCCGCGCGTCTAGGTCTATAAAATTTGGCTTGAAAGGGGTGGTTTGAATCCGATTAGCGGGTGGAGTTGATGTACATGCAGTCAGTAGGGGAGAAGTGGTATGGTTCTCCACCCTCAAACGTGTGCCTTCCGCTTCCTATATTATTGTTTATATTGAACATATCGTAGAATCTCGGCCTCACTATATCGCGAACTAAAGGTATATTGAAAAGGGAGAAAAATATAGCACAGAAATATTTTAAATTTTGAATTTATTTCCTTCAGCGATACTAATTGTATTCGTAGTACCCTCGCATTTAAATTGTGTGAGAGAATCAAATGAGCACATCTTTAGAATGTTTTCAGGCTAATTGCGCCTAATCTCCAAGTTCACGCGCTATTTAGGGGGTGTTTTCAAAAGTTCATAAATCTTAGTCTCCGAAAGTCGGCCACTTTCTCAATCCTCAGAGTTGTTGCCACTTTCTCTTTTCAGAAAATTATGGATAACATAGCCCAAAAAAAGTTTTAAAAATTAGCATGATATTGCGACAACTAGTAATGCAGTTATTTTATTCACCTGACTTGAATGTAACAAAGTATTTTGAGTAAAAGAAAGTTCAGAAATCTTAGTCCCTGTAAATCGGTCAATTCCCTCTTGTTGCCACTTTCGCTCTTGTCATTCGGCGAGGCTAATGGTGCATGCAGTATTTCTCGTGTGTTGACCATTCCGAGTGGCAGATTTAGAGCCAATTCTTTGCATAATTACCAACTTTTTTGGTGTTGACTTGTCAGTGTTCAATCTTCTATGGTCAGGATTTTGTTGGGTTTTTCAAGTTTGGGCTCATCTGACGCTGTTTTTAAGAGGATATGAACCATGAACTTTCAGTTTCTCAGTTCCTAGATTGGAGTTTCACATCTCTCCTCGCCGAGTCACGAAAGGGGCCAACCTTTCGTTAATCCAGCCATTGAGACGTGCTCTCTCTTGGTCTAGTGTGTCTTTACTCTGTCATACTGAGGAGTATCGCGATCGTTAACCCCTGTGTTCCCTTCATTTCTTTTCACACTTTCATTATTTTCTATCTCAATATTGAAGTGAGTCTCTCGAGCGATATTTTAACTTTTGGTTACCAAGTTATTAGTTGGCTAGTCTGTGAAAATGATCGGCCGAGGTGTTACGCTAAAATTATGATTGAATCCTCGCTTGAAAACAAATATGATCTCTTCTGTTGCCGATGTAACTACTAGTGGCGGCTCCACTTTCATAACCACATTATCGGAGTGAAATCGATCCAACCTTTCTTTGGTCATGCGCGTCTTTCCCACTAATTTATGCGCCCGTTCTCCTCTTGATTTTTCACTTTTCCCACTCTTATTGAAACTCGCCGCGTGGTGAACCCCGCTCTTCAAATTCTCTTCATTCGCTCTTCAACGGATCATTTGATTCCCTACCAGTCTACAGTTCCCATCGGCCTACAGTATCCTTTGATTCCTGCTATTCTACCTTCAATTCCTACAATATTCCTACCAGCCTACCGTATACTCTTGATTTTGAAGAATAAGAAGATGGAGGACGAGATGATCGATATCTTCATTGTCCTCGGCTGCCTGACAGTCGGCGTCTTCGGAGGAATCGTACTCATTCTCAAGGTGAGTTATATCCATAGTTGATTTCTGATTTTTTTAAAGCTCTTGGAAATTTTATGGAAGAACATCCCGAGCATAGTAGAGATTTAAAAAAAAAAACAATTGCAGTACTCCAACGCGATCCGCATGTGCACCTGCGGTTGCTGTCAACCGAAAAAGGAAGATGTGAGGATTTCATAAATTATAATGGATACTTACTAAAAGATGTCTTCTAAAAATGGTGGATTAGAGAGTGTCATCTAGTTTTCAAATGCAGTAGTCATCCAAAGTCACGAGCCGCTCGCAAAGCAAACTTTATCCAACCGCATGTGCAGATTTCAAAAGTCAGCTCCGAAAGTACCGTAAATCCTTTAAATCCCCCTGCTGCCAGCAAATATGATGATGATCTTTCAAAATCTCTCTCCAACATTTTGATCGCTCTTTTCGTTGAAAGCGATTTCGAAAAATCGTTGACATTTTCTGCTCGGGAAATGCGCCGGGGAGAATTAGGTGATGAAGTGTGTGCGAGTTCCAACATGATGGACAAAGTTTCACTCAAAGTGATGTCATCGCCTATAAAATAATGATCATTACCCGTATGGAGAAAAATCGCGATTTTTTGTTTTGGAAAGGAATCCAATGGATTCAATCCATTTTCTTACCTATACGTTGAACGTTGATCTGAAAAGTGTTGACCGGTGTTGTGAGGATTACTTATCGTGCGTTTAAAATGCCCAGCAAACTCAAGCTGCTGGTTAGCGAGCTATTGATTGTCTGGGAGAGAGGAAGGGAAGAGGAAGGGGGGGGGGGAGGAGGACGCTTGATCTACCGCCTCCTCCCGGCCTCTTCCCTTCTCCGCCCCTTCGAACGTTCGTCAAAGGTCAAATACGAGTGGAATGGAAAATAATCTGACGATAGTGACGTATGATTGTTCTGACACCAAAACACACAGTGATGCCACCACGTGATTGAAATTCAGGAAGTAAAATCAACTCTGCATTCAATCCTATTGTCCAGCGATGAATATTGATGATTTCAGAATAACATACATATTTTGAGTATGATGTCAAGTGAACTGGTACAGATGTGTTACAGAGTAACGGAATCGCGTACATAGTGCTAACCAATGTTCATTCTATGTAGATCTCGATGACATGATATATCATATCGACTCTGTTATCCATATCAAATGTAAAACACAGATTCGGGTATAGTTATTATGACTCATCCGGTTTCGGTGCCATGACCATGATGTCAGATCGTGGTCATTTATATCCACTTGACGTGATCTCACTTTCACCCATCCAAACGGCCATGCGAAATCCGCTTAGCGAAACGGTTCTTCGCTTTGTATCCAACTGCTGTGCAATTTTTGACTGGAACACATCATTCTAAAATAACAGTAGTTTTAATCGCATGATCGTTTGGTTTGGGGGACTACGTCAGCGCGTAATCGCTGACTTGGAATTGATTTCTCGCTGGGCTTGAAAATTTGCTGCATAGATCGTTTCTCAACCAACCATACTTTATCAATCAAGCGAATGGGCACAAATAATGACATAATCATTATTAATTTCCCTGTCCTAATGAACACCCCTTTCAGTCCGTCACCACCTCCCCGCCACCCAAAAGAATGACGATCAAGATCGCCCGGCCGCCCTCAAAAATTACGCCAGTTCAGCGACCCGGACACCTCGCTCTGGCCAGGTAATTAAATGAAAATCCTAGACCGACAAACTGGAACACAACCAGGGGGAACATGCACAGTCATTTCAGAACCGGAAAATATAAGCCGTTAAATAGTGTTATATTTTCAGGATCAAGTCGGCGCCTGTTCCTGAAATCGTCCATAGTCCTTGTGCAGACCGGCCGGACGGCTCCTGCTTCTCGTCGGTGAGTATTATCACCAAGAATTGTTCTATGGACAAGACATCGTTGAGAAAATACATAACGGGTCTAGGTGAGAAAGTATTTTCAATCGTTGGGAGTTATGCACTATTCAACAACTCGCAGCTTCATTCTAGAACACGCTGTGAAACATAAACGAACGTCGATATTTTGCAGGACATCGAATCCGGTCTGCACCGTCAAGCTGTGTTCATTCTTGCGACTGCGGGCAAGACTTACAAGGTGAGTATTATCGCCACTAATTGACATGAGCATCACTATGCTTTTCACTATTCCTTCTTGCTTTTTATAGAACAACATCAATATTACCTGTAGAATGAATGGTTCAGGTTTTGTATTGTAATGGTGTGTAGGTGTACGTTCAGTTAATTGCTTTTTCACGACCAAATAGTTAAATTTATTGAATTTCAGGCAGCCGACGCGCACTCGGTCCTCTCAGCTCAACACTCTAGCTCCACCCAGTCATCCTACCTACCGCACCAGCTGAATCCTTTACCCAAAAGGAGAGGATCTATGTGAAAAGGGAGCTGATATTTAGGGAATCGGTCTCTTAATCCTGGTCCATTTCTAGTCGAAAATTACATATTTTCTATATCATTACTGACTACCCCATTGATACTGACAACCTCATTGAATCTTCTTCTTGTCCAACTTCTGAAACACAACCAATCTCTCTCGTGCAAAAACCGTTCAACTGTGCATTCACGGTGCTTTTTTTCCTATTTTCGAATCACTTATTGCCGTTTACCATCGTCTCTATTGTATGTTGTTGTACAATTGTATAGCTTTATCAGCTTGGAACGGGTTTGACTGAAATTTCCAAACGCGATTCTGGCTCGAGAAGCATCTTCCCGCATTATTGTGTACATATTTTGTGATAAATATTTTTAATTTAAAAAAATAGCGAAATTTTTTTCGTTCCACTCATCAACTTGTAAAAACTTACGCCGTTTAGCGCGTAGTCGTCAACCTGCGTCATTCTCGTACTCGATAATTCCCCCTCTCTCTCTCCATTTCTCTCTCGCCCCACTCTCCGTATCGGATAATGACAGCCGGCGAGGACGTTTACGAGGTATTTTTGGCGCTTTTTACTTTCTTTTCTTTCTTTGAGTGCCCTTGATCCACAATTATTGCCTTTGGTGCCTGTTCCACAACAAAAAGGTCAAAAGTTCGACCAAAAGGGCAAAAACCCTGAATTTACCACAAGTTCCACCTGAATAAATCCTCACTTTGGGGCTTTTTACTGTCATTCAAGTGTGCACGATTCAATCTTTTTCGATTCTTACTATTTTCCGCACAAAAGTGTGAACTTAGGGTATTCTAAACCTAATTTTATCATCTATTTAGCAATCGGCGTATCGTCCGATGTGCTTCTGGTCGGCATCTGACGTCGACGACTGGTTGAGGAAACGGCGTCCTAAATTGGCCCTCAAATACTCCCTCTTCTTCCTGAAACACGGAATTTCGGGTGAGTCATGGCAACTTTCCCTATCTTCTCCTCCTTTACCTCTCTCTTTCTCTCTCGTCGAGCTTATGCAAATAACGCGCCTGCTTTCACTGTGTGTTATTGACAGTTTCTTTGAATAATTTTTGACCAAGTTCATTGCTTTTAGAGCCTTTTTAAGTAAATTTTGAGCCAGATGCGTTTTTGGGGCCTTTTTGAGGCATTTTGTGTTCAATTTTGTATAATTCCAGGCCGAGTCCTAATGGAGATGACAGACGCGGATCTGGTTGAGATTGGGGTGACGAGTCACGAGGAGAGGTCAGCGACAGTTGTTCATTTATGGACATTGTGTGTAACAAAGGCCTCTGGGGCACGTATATCCAATACGGGCCACTATTTATAGGTGGGGCCACTATATCTCCATGGTTTTTTTTTACACTTCAACCCAAAGGCCCACCATCGAGCGCCCTGCGCGTAAAATTGATTTTGTGTGTGGAATAGATGCGCAGTGTGCCTCAGAATGTAATTTAAAGGAGTAACCTGAAGCTTGTATTCTTATCATTCCTATTTCGTATTGCTGATTCACTGCTCCATACATCAATAACGCGCTTACCGCGATAAGAAGTTAGTGATAAGCGGCTTTCCTGCTGATTCGTGCTAATAAACATAAAGAGCTGCAAGGAAAATGTGTCCAACTACGGTTCATGGTTTGCTGCTTCGTGATAATGAACGTGGAGTGGTCTAACAATATCGCTTTTGACGACTACTCTAGCATTTTTTACCATTAATTTTATCTTGCATTTCCAATTGATACCATCGTATTCGCAGATTCTTGCATTTCATTGCACCCTGAAACACAAGTGAATCACAATTACCTACCAGATATATTAAACGACACTCGCTCAATTAGTAGTTTGTAGTCCTAGCCTGACTGGATTTGTTACCTTCCTTCAATCACGAAACAATGAATCAGTGGCCTTATCTATCGCATTCCATTCGTGACTGAATCATGGCCTAAAACCCATCAAAACCGTTATCCCTACGAGCAGACAAGAACAATAATTTAGCATGAGTCATAAGCCAATTCCACTATTGCGATAGTGAAAATGGGAGATGCGATCAGATTAAATTAAAATAAAAATTTAATTTCAGGCAAGACCTGCTGCTCGAAATCCGCAAGGAAAAGTTGTACAGCGACATGGATGAGTTGAAGCAATTATCAGATTAGAAACGTTTTTCGTTCCTCGTGAACCCAAGTAACAGTCATTGCTGGTTATCCTGAGATATCCCGGCATAATCGTTTTCATCTAGTCTCCTTGCCCTATCTGGTCTTAGCCACCGTTTCATGTTGTCCTGTGGATCTCCATTCCATTCTTCCCGATGATTCAATTCTCGCTTTATCCTTCAATTTGTACATAATAAGCACTAACTACGAACTATAAATGACTCTTTTTACATGTTCAGAATGTCTTTGGTCAATTTTGGACTAAACGTGAACGGGAACAACTTGAGCTTCCTGCTTTCTTGCTTCTTTGAATCCATTTTCGGGACGATCGGAGGAGGAACAGCTATTTGTTGACATCTGAAATTGGCGCAATCACTTGGGCGCTACATTTCTTGCAAGTATATTGTAAAGGTGAATTTGTAGTTTTACGTCAAGCGATTTTACAGTCGTTAGACACGTGGGATCCACTGGTAAGGCCAGCTGTAGGTAAGGCATGCAATTTATACAGGCAAACAACTTTCTAATCGTGAATACTCACTTTCCCCGCACACACTCCGCCTCGAAGCATACGCGCGTGCCCTCGAAACCGGTGCAATTACCGCCCAGTCGGATCTGCAAGCATTATTTATTTTTATTACCAATAATCTGCTTTCGCTAGGCTGGATAAATGTCATATTTTCAACAACAAAACGCGGTAATTTTATGATCATAAATCTGTATTTACCTTGCACATACATGTCGGTTCGATAATCTGACCGATGTGTGCAAATATTGAATGCATAGCCAAGTTCTCTCTATTTTTAAGAACTCTTTTGGCTTCTATCAACGGATAGCCTTGCTTTTTTTTGGAGCCGGACAAGTCCAAAATTTGATCAAATGCCAACCTTGCTCATGCACGTCGGTTCGATGTTGTGGGTGACATCGCAGTGGAGGTACCTGCAATGATCGAATTATATGAGACACTATCTGAGAGGAGTCACCTACTACCGTACAGTAAAAAATAATAAATTCTGAAAAAAATGCCCTAGGGGTAACTTTTCACGTAGAACTCGAAAATCGACCTTAAAAAGTCGTATCTCTAAAACTAAAATTCCTACAGTTGACTTCATAGTGAGAGGGGTGCCATACAAATTTCTTTGTGGGGCTTTGAATCATCCAACAAAGTATAAAATCTTTAAGATAATAAAAAAAGAAACTTTTCACAAAAAAAAGTGAAAAAAAATTTC
>LS485019.1:97371-115242 GCA_900490705.1 Pristionchus arcanus
CCGATTTCAGAATTTTTTTTCAGGAAAAATTATTTAAACTCAATAATTTGAATAACTTTTTTTCCAGATGAAATTTTTTTTCACTTTTTTTTGTGAAAAGTTTCTTTTTTTATTATCTTAAAGATTTTATACTTTGTTGGATGATTCAAAGCCCCACAAAGAAATTTGTATGGCACCCCTCTCACTATGAAGTCAACTGTAGGAATTTTAGTTTTTGAGATACGACTTTTTAAGGTCGATTTTCGAGTTCTACGTGAAAAGTTACCCCTAGGGCATTTTTTTCAGAATATTCTATTTTTCACTGTACGGCTATGGGGTGAAATCGCTTAGTTCTCTCAGATAGTGTCTCATATTGCGACTTTGATCTCGTAAGCCCTTCTAGATTGACAATTCCAATGCAGTATTAATTGTGAGAGTCTTTGATCTTGTTGTGTTTCATCACCATCTTCTAAATCAAATAAATGTGTCGTAAATAATCGCATATTGATGTTGTTGTTTTGTAAAATTATTTGCACGGGGCAGCCGAAATTAAATGTGGAAAGACAAGCTCACTTGGATCCACAATCCCTCTTGGTCATCTCGCAGGTCGGTCTCGGCTCGAACTCGTACATGTTGTCAGTGTAAGCGTTGGAGAGACCTGAAATCCAATTAAATTTTTCGATCATTCTTTTTCTCTAAAATTTATGTTTATAAATAAGAAGGAATTAGATCCACTTGAATTGCCAAAAAAATGAAAATGATTTGTTTAGTCTAGTTCGAATCGCGAGAAATATGCAATTTAAAAAAATGCGTTTACTCACCATCGATATTCCTAATTGGCGCGAGGAATGGCATGTACGAGTCCGCATTGTGCCAGGGAGGGAAGCACGTTTCATCAGTCTCCGTGTATTGCGTCTCGCGCTCGGTTCGGTTCTGATATTGATTTTTTTTATATTTTGCGAATTAAATCTTCGATTTGGATCACGCGCTAACTTGTATTAAAAAATGTATTGAAAGAAAGTTGAAAAATGAGTTTCACGAGTTGATCTAATTAAGATTAGAATAGGGTTGGCAGTAGTTCCAGCAGCACGATTCCATAAAAAAATCAAAATTCTCAAATCTAAAAAAAAGAAGCTTCTCAGATGATTGACACACAGATAGTACCAAAATGTCGATTGCAGTGGACAGTACAAGGGGTAGGAAATGCAAATTTCAAGAAAATGAGGGACTCTGAAATGTGGACAAACTAGTGATGAATAGGCAAAGGTCAGTGCCTGAGCTCGCTGTCGGAACAATTCGAAGATGTGATCGATCATCGAGTGGTGGTAGATGAAGATGACGTCGTTCGAGCTGCTCCACGATCTGTGAAGTTTGATCTTTGATCTTTGATCTTTTTTCTTTGAAATTAGATGTTTTGCGACTTTTCGAAATTAGATGACAAATTACATATGTTTCACAGGTTAAACAAAGTTCCCGAGTGAAGTTTACGCAACAATAAGATGAGGATTCCACTTCCAAAAAAACAAAAATAATTTGTTCATTCCGAACAGTCTCTCGGTAACTAAACCAACAAACTTAGAGAGAAGGTAAATTTATTTTCTCACCAACCTGCCCATGTCTCCCGAGATGTAGAAGTGCACGTAATCATGGGAGTACTCGAGATAGCGGTCGTCCATAGAATGGGTTTCGCATGTCTAAACAATAACAATAATGTTAATTTTCGAAGCTCTGCCCGCTTCAAAATTGGATAAAGCATTAATGTATCCCTCTTCATGCGGACATTTCACAATTCTAATCAAAATTAGTCGAAAAAACGATCACTCTGTTCCAATTTCGATTCGTTTCCCTATCAACACCGTGAAATGCTCGTTTACCGATAGCGGAAGAGTGGCCGCAAGCACTTTGTTCACATCATCTTGTGCGATCGTCCAGTCGATTCGCGCTGAGAGATCAGAGATTGGAAATCAAAGATCAAAGATCAAAGATCATTGACCAATAAGTACCTGGCGTCAGGAACTCGCCCTCCGGGTCGTTACCGAGCTTGCGTGTAATGTACGGTAGTCCCTGAAATCGTATGACTTAACTATTTCGATTTGAGATGCTACTCCCATTTGCACACTATAAAAACGTTCATGGTGAAGCTGTGCAGATTTTTTCTTACTATGCAATTAAAATGCCAATAGAAAAGGTGCCACTGCATACCTCCATCGTAGTCCAATTCGCGTACGGTCCAGTGATCACATGCCCTTCATCGTTCGTAGTGCCAAGGAATGTGGGCGTGAACATAATTGAGTCCTGAAATAACAATAACAAAACAATAACATTTGTTGTTTGAAATTGAACAGAAGAGTGATGAGGTAGTTTTAAAAAATATTACAAAGGCTGAAGCTAGTCTACCTTTGGCTCAGGCAGATGCGAATCCAACGAGGTATCCCAGTAGGGAATGCCCATCGTGTGAGGGGAAGGCTGGTACTTACGGACGGTCAGCTCGAATCTGATAATTGCGTATAGTCACTAATTTCTAAGTGTTCAGAAAGGAACAAACCGTTTCAAAAGCTCCCGATGCCAGATGGTAAAGGCCGGACCTGAGTGTACTCCGGAGTACCTATTCATAACAATAATAGAAGATGAAGCATAATTAATATGGCTTACTTGTGCACTCGCGACAGTCTATTGTACGTGCCATCCCGCTTCATCTCGTTGAGGGCTTTCTGAAATTTTGCCATTGAATCTTCTTCCCCATTTCCCTACTACCCCTAATTCTTAGAGATCTTCGTTGTCATATCTAGCCAGTTCTTCGTTGTCATATCTAGCCTTGTAATGCGTCAGTGCGTCTGGGTAAATCAGGGATGGTGATGTGCGAAAACAAAGGTCACTTGCAAGTACAGCAACCATCTCGATTATCGTGGGTGCAGATTTTCGATTTTAACAAACATCTCGTTAAAACGGAATTCTCTAGTAATTAGTGTGTGATGCGATAAGAAAGGGCGAAGAAGTAAATCTTGTTATGTCCAAGTGTTCCATATTTATATAAAACAACCTCAACAGCCATCCTTTCCTCATCCGTCATCATTCGGATCTCCTTTCTGATCGCCGGTTTTAACAGATGACCATCTCTTAGCCGACACGTGTTCTTCGATGGGAGTTGATCGAACGCGAGCGAGGAGTTGGCTAAAATTAAATAATAATTAAATAAATATTAAATAAATAAATAAATATTATTATTACATCCTCCGAAGAATTCGCAGACACACGCTCGTGTTGTGCAGTGAAACGTCCGCTTTTCGAGCTGAAATTATATCTATTTTGTTGTTCAATAATTAGTGTTTACTGCATACTACAATGAGCGATCAACGAACAACGAACAAGTCCCTACAATTTCAACCATGATGATGCCATCGTTGTATTTCTGGATTTCCGCTTTATTTAAATAAGATCACCTCAGTCCAATACGGTTTATCTTCGGGGCCAAAATCGGGCACATTATGCTTGCCGAAGGAAGATTGGTCCTTTTCCTCCGTTGGAATCTACAGAAAAATTCGATGAAAAGTGATTTTTCAGGATTTGAACTGCTGACCTTCGTATGCCGCGAATGATGCACGCGGAACCATGGTTGCTCCACCGTCTCTGTGTACTCCTTGTTGTTGAGAAAGTACGAAAATATGTCATGAAATCCAGCCGAAACATCCAAAAGCAGCAGGAAAACACTGATGTGCGCGATCCTTCGCATACTGAAAAATTAGGTGTTTACGGAAGTTAAGTACAGTGGAATATTGCGAAGATCACAACAGAGGTCAAATGTTTTCTGCCGGACAGTCACCACAATGATTGAAATATTCGGCCAATAGTCTATCCAAAAACAGCAGTTTCACTGATTGGGGAAAACGTATTTGCAGTACGAAATTCCGCGTGAAATGAGACAATGGTCATTTCAGCACTATGAAAAATCATCAGGATCATTCACCGAGAGATAGGGCACTCATTTGTGCAGAAATAAATCGAAAGTAGTGCCGCCGGACTACTAGATACTACAAGAGAGTAATCACCAACATCATGTAATGAGGTGGGGGTTGTCTCGCGTGAGAACGATAGTTCGGCCAGATTTTCCGGATAGTAAGTGGAAACAGCGCCGCCACCGCCCAATAGAAAGGCAGGCAAAAAGTGCGCCCCCGCCGGAGCACATTGTGCAATGTATTATGAAGAGAAAAGCGCCATTCAGAAATGAGGTCGATGCCGGAAGAAAGAGAGGGCACCACTCCCTGCGCTTCTTATTCAATTGGCTTTTTTTAGCGGGGAAATTTCAGCTCGGAATATGCAGTTTTTGGAACTATATTGGCGAATTTAGGTTTCTCCTATTTTTAATGCACGGAGGTCAATTAGCAACCCTCATGACGAATTCCAGTGATATCAAACTCTTGAAACTCATCCAATTTATCTATATCATGTGAGGTGAAACATTCGGAAATGCGAAAACGCCCCATTCCCGTGCGTTTCGTTCTTTTTTTGCAGCAATAAGTCACCATGGAATGTTCAGTTATACAGTCATCAACGATTGAATACGTAGTTTTTGCATCATTTGAGTCACACTTTATCGAGAAAAAAAAGAAAAGATGAAAAATTGAATTCTAGTTCTCCAGATCGACCTCTGCTCCGGGTGAGGGCTCTACAGCGGATGGAGATACGGTAGTGCTTGAATCGTCTGAAAATATTTTTGATTTATTCAATATTTTGCTTTAATAAACCCCAAAGGGTGCGTGGTTAAATGAATAAATGTGTGTGATTAGGAAACCAACCAACTATTGAAATAATAATGCGCATTCTTCTTATGCGAAATTGGTGAAACTTATTCAATTCAAGTTAGCTTTTTCGAAAATTAGAAATAGTGCTCACCGTCATCCATATTCATACCATCGAAGAGGCTGCGCATCTCCTCTGCGGTCAGGCTGAAATTTAAATTTGTAAAATGTCTATTTAATTTATAAGTAAAAATGTCTGATGAAAGAGTGAATAGGAGTTACGAGGGCCATGTTGATCCCCACTGCACTTACAAGGAGTGCCAGCACACTGTTTTAATTGTTTCTATTTTTTTCGCTCTTTAAATCACGCTCTAAACGCTAATAATGATATGTTATCATTGCAAACAGACTTATTCGCCGGCCGCTCAGCATTGTCCGATCCAAGCACGCGCATCACCGCTCCGTCTTCGCCTGAATTATTAAAAATAATTATATTAATATTAAATAATTTATTATATTAATATTAATTTGAATATATAAACTACCTTCTTGAGGCTTCTCCGCGTTCCAGCCGCCGACGCGCTGATTTCTGAATATTATTTCTCTATTTTGAACTTCCAAACATGAAATAATGACGCATCTCACACTGAGTTAGACTTGATCGCACTTTTTTACTGTTAAAAAAAATCAAATTCCTCACGCCAATGCCGCGGTGTTCCTGTCGATATTGCACAAATGCGTGCCGCAGCAGCAGAATTTGATCGGAATGTTCTTGATCGTCGTGGACCAGCACGAGTCGCGAGCGGCCTGGGGAAAATTTTAATCACAACTTTTTTTTATTTTTTTATTTTTAACAACTTTTTTTTTGAAAGGAGTGAATTCGATCATGTTTCTCGATTTCCTCAAATTACGGATTGGCTTCTTTGAGTAATGCGAATGTACTCTTTATATGTAAACAAAATACTGTCATGAGTAAAACCTTATGTACGAAATTCGGGTGAACGTCTGTTCCTTACACGTTTAAATATACGTGACCTCTATTTCTGTTCGGCGAGAGAGTGAGAGAAAGGGGAGATTCTCACCATACACCTCCACATCGAGCAGCCCATCTTCATCACGTCGATGACGCCGCCGCCGCCCTCGGCGACCTATAATTAATTAATAAACGAATTAGTTAATTATTTGAGAGCCAAGGAGTTATGACTTCAGGTTCGTCAAAGATCAAAGATCCAATATCAGCTCACAGTCGCATTGTAGCACTGTGCTCCCGAGTTGTCGCACTTGATCGTCTGACCGCCCACAGTCTGACCGGCGATGAGCTTGAAACCCTGAAATGACATTTATGAAATAGGGTTTGGATTCTATTATACTGTGATACGCTAGTACAAGGAGATGCTCTGTGTTATACTAGAGATGATCTTCACACTGGCGTCGATTTTCGATCTCAAGTGTGTTTCACGAGTTCTTTAAGAGACCGGATCTGGGAAAAGTGACCATCCCCCGGACATTGCGCCAGGATTTTCGATTCCGGCCACTATACTCATAGGGCCTGAGGGGCCTTTGACCTTGTTTACAAAAATGATGACGTCATCGCCAGTATTGCGAAATGCGGCGCAAACGCTGCGGGTAAGGTGTAAAGTGATGAAAATTCATAATTTCTCAACCGAATAAGATAAAATCAAAATTCCTTTTGCTGTATCTTTCTGACTCTGATTTTCATATTTTTCGAGTTCTCAGTATCAAAAAGGCTCTTGCGGCGAAGCAATGTAGGTATGTGGGTATACCCCTTGTGTTCCTCCATCGATGTAACCACTTTTGAAAAGAATCGGAAATGGTACTTTTTTGAAAAGGTGATTTGAGTGATCTTGAGTCAGTGTCAGGTCACACTTTTCTGGTGGTTCCCATTGGCTTTCTATAGTAATCTACCCAAATGTAGGTCAAATTGTAATATTCTACCATCTGTCGAATATTTATCGCCATATGAGTCGAATCCGCGGTAGTGAGTTTTTCGACCCATGACCCGGGGTTCATGCTCCAAAAGTGATCCATGACCATGAACCCCGGGTCATGGTCCGAAATGGTCCGAAAAAGTCATGATGGAGGAACTTCATGTACTATACACTAATGTATGCTACAGTAGCCCAATAATATAGTGTGACCGAAATCACCGTAATAGGCGCCGTAACAGTGTCGCAAACTCGATTTTTTAGTAAAAAGCCAGTTATCGATTCCACAACTACCTGAATGCGGTGATTTCGGTCACAATATATTATTGGGCTACTGTAGCATACATTAGTGTATAGTACATGAAGTTCCTTCATCATGACTTTTTCGGTCCATTTCGGACCATGACCCGGGGTTCATGGTCATGGATCACTTTTGGAGCATGAACCCCGGGTCATGGGTCGAAAAACTCACTACCGCGGATTCGACTCATATGGCGATAAATATTCGACAGATGGTAGAATATTACAATTTGACCTACATTTGGGTAGATTACTATAGAAAGCCAATGGGAACCACCAGAAAAGTGTGACCTGACACTGACTCAAGATCACTCAAATCACCTTTTCAAAAAAGTACCATTTCCGATTCTTTTCAAAAGTGGTTACATCGATGGAGGAACACAAGGGGTATACCCACATACCTACATTGCTTCGCCGCAAGAGCCTTTTTGATACTGAGAACTCGAAAAATATGAAAATCAGAGTCAGAAAGTCGATAACAGAACGGCCCAAATTTTGATCCCAATATTGTCCCAGCGTACTCTGGACATGCATAACATACTGCAAAAGGAATTTTGATTTTATCTTATTCGGTTGAGAAATTATGAATTTTCATCACTTTACACCTTACCCGCAGCGTTTGCGCCGCATTTCGCAATACTGGCGATGACGTCATCATTTTTGTAAACAAGGTCAAAGGCCCCTCAGGCCCTATGAGTATTGTGGCCGGAATCGAAAATCCTGGCTCAATGTCCGGGGAATGGCCAAAATGGTAAATTTTCTCAGATCCGCTCTCTTAATGGCCAAGTTCTTCGATGGGATATAATTGCTGTATAAAAAAATATCCCACCATGTAGCACTCGATCGCATTGGCAGCTGCGATGCAGGCGAGCAGGACGAGTGCCGACGATCGGAGGGACATCCACAATTCGTTTCTCGAGATATCATTGACCACAGCAAGATAAGGGTGTACGCAATGCATGAATATTCAAGGATCTAATAGATTGCGGAAACTATATCGCACTGAACACGGGGGGAGAGCGGTCAATAGAGAACCTTGAGCCCAACACAGAGTAAAAAGTCGATGAAAGAGTGAGAAGAGCCGATCGACCCTCGAATGAAAAGATGAAGCGGATTGCCTAACGTAAACTATCTCTCTCCTCTCTAAAGTAAACGCTCGAATGAGAGAGCACTTTGTCCCCTCAGGGATCATTTCAGACTGAGGAATCTCTCTATTTTGCATTCTCTTTCGTCCTTTGGGCGAGCGAGATAGTATGAGAAACGAAGAAGGTTTGACGTTAAATAAAAAAAAGGTCAAAAGTGAAGTAAAAGGGGCGAAAAGTGAACAACTGTTGTCCTTGAAGGTCAATGGTCAAAGTGGTCTCTCCAGTTTTCATACTATCTAGCTGTCTCTGATCTCAATGTCAGGAAGAAATGCGAATGAGAATGGGAAAGATGATCAGAGAGCAAGTGCACATGTGGTTTCAGTTTAGAGGAGGATGGAGAACAGATTGAATGAGCCTGGGAAAACCCCAGCCGTCGCTAATGTAATGTGAACTAACGATAGCTTGGTCTCTTTTTTCGCACACTTCCTCGCCGGTTAAAGACGCGATAGAGCAAAATACGCACAAGGGAGATGAAAACAGGTGAAAATGCTTATATGACTCATTCCCGTTCCACAACAATAATAGCATGGATGACTCAGCGTTTATCACAGATCAAAGGGTAATTGGCAAGGCAAGGGTAATTTGACGATTCCCGGCTCCGGTCGGGCATTTTCCGGTTCTCAGGCTTCCGGCTCTGCCAGGCGCTTGCCGCGATTGGACGGCGCTCCCGAGTCGATGTCCCCGCCGCGACGGAATGCCTGGAATTTTATATTCCTTCTTTTAAATATTATTTACAAAAGAGTTAGACGCTAATATCGAAATCAATAAAAGCGTTTCGCTTTTGTTCTTTTTGTGAAGCAGATCAATACCAATGCTATTTTTGGTTCAGTTTCATTCTGCGTCGTCAATAATAGGTTGAGTTTCACTGAATATGCAAAAGTGGCGAACTTGACAACATTTTTGATGAAGAAACGAAGAAACGAAATATCAATAACCTCCTGAATCTGCTGCTTCCTCATTGCAGCGGGCGTCTCCGAGCCCCATCCGCCTCCTGATGACCCAGTTCCACCCGAACCTCCTCCGACATCAACCTTGCCTGAATACGGATCATCGTTGTAGTTCAGGAAGTTTGTTCGGTACAAAACAACAGTAATCGATGGAATATTCTACTTCTGACATGGTGATAGCTAAAACTGGTTGATCAATGAATGTATACGAAGAAAGAGTTCGGCACTATGCACCTCCCTCGCTACCCCAGCCGCCGTGAGAGCCGGAGCCGGAACCAGATCCGGAAGATCCGCCGCCGCCGTGACCGCCGTTCTCCGAGCCCCAACCACCGCCTGTGAAGCCGGCTATCTATCACTACGAGCTAATTGCCGGTTACGGCTCAACCACGAATACTAGACTACCTCCATTGCTGTTGCTGTTGCTACCGCTGTCCGAGCCCCAGCCTCCGGAAGATCCGCCGGAACCGGAACCGCTATTGCCTGCAACTCTCCAGTTCTATGAACTACCGTGCTAGTTGCCGACTCTACAAGTGACGGCTCTACCTCCGCTACCGCTGCCCCATCCTCCGCCTCCGTGGTTGTTGTTGTTATTGTTATTGTTGTTGTTGTTATTGTTGTTATTGCTGTTGCTGCCCCAGCCGCCTGAAACTCGCCATCTAGGCTAGTGACTAACATTAAGATACTATTGAGTGAAATGAGAAGAGAAAAAGTGTGAAATGTGCAAAATATGATTCGAAAATCGATGCGAAATCGATCCACCAAACCTGCATTGTTATTGTTGTTGCTGCTACCTCCCCATCCTCCACTGCTACCGCCACTGTAAATAGTCTCCCTTTCCCATACTCTTCTCTTTCATATCTCATCATTTTATCAACATTGACAACAACGAAAATACACTGATGGTGCGAGAGAAACCTGTGCAATTGCGGTGCATACCAGTAACAAACGTGCTTGTGTGGGACATAGATACGGTGGCTACGATAGATCTAGGGAACGGAAATGACAGTCACGATTATAGAGATAGCTTCCATGTCATTGGATTCATCAATGTAAGCCATATTAGCGATAGATCTAGGATACGGAAGGTATGTACGCCGAATGTAAGGGACTGGGCGAGGATCACCCCCTCCCCCTCTCCTCCCTTCTCGTCTCCCTGTCCCTCTTCGCCTCCTCAATCCGCTCCCTCACCTCCTCCTTCCTCCTCTCCCACTCCTTCTTCGACTCATCCTTCCTTCTCTCCAAGTCCTTTTTCAAGGCCTCAACGCGTTCCCTTGATTCCTCCCTTCGTATCTCTAGATTCCGCTTGGCGTCTTCTCTTCTTCGCTCAGCATCCTCCTTCAAGCGCTCAACGCGCTCCCTCGATTCATCCCGACGTCTCTCAATGTCTCTTTTCACTTCCTCAGCGCGAGCTCGGGCATCCTCCTTCCGGACCTCTTGTTCCCACTTGGCCTGTTCTTTTCGCGCTTGAGCCTCGTCCTTAGCCCGCTCTACCTTCTCCCGGACCTCCTCCATCCTACGCTCGTGGTTCTCCTTCAGCTCCCATTCCCTCCGTTCCCTCTTCTCCTTAAGGTCCTTCTTATGCTCCTCGACCTTATCTTTTGTCTCCTGGATCCGTTCCTTGGTCATTTTCTTATACTCGTCGATCTTCTTTTGCTGATTCTTCTTGTACTCCTCAACGCGCTTCTTTGTCTCTTTCTCTCTATCCTCGACCTTCTTCTTAGCCTTCTCGACCTTGATCTTCTTCTTCTCCTGCTCGATAATCTTGGGGTTCTGGCACACCTCGGGCTTGTCAATTTTGATCCACTCCATATAGAGCGCCAGTTCGTACACTTTCGCAGCCGCCCAATCCTGCACCGATCTAAACAGCGGCTGCAGCGGCTGCATGATCATGTTCTGCAGCCAACCGGGCATTATGGATCCGAGCCAGCCTGGTAGCAGGTAGGCTATGATCGGATTGAGGCGTGGGGCTCTGGGTTCTCGATTGCGAGGGGAGAAGAGGCTGGAGGCGACGCCCGAGGCGATGCCTATGAGTGGGTGTTGGAGGATGGAGGTGTCGTCATCGTCATCATCATCATCATCGTCGTTGACGGAGTCGGGCGGAAGCCATCTGCAATGGGACAAGGGGAAGGGTGGGTGCGAGGCAAAAGCTAGAGCACACTGTAGGGATGGCTTGGCTTGTAATGGCTCAAATCAGGAAAAAAGAAACGACGAAATCAATAATGCGAAGCCATCCCTTGCACACGGTGATAACATCGATTTTTATTGATATTAGAAGCGCTACTGAAGTTTTCGCACAAGAGAAGCGGTGGGTGGTGCTGCTTGCGAGCTAATTTTTTAAATTTCGAAATTAATAATAATTAATAAATTACCTATTGCCGCCAATGTTGCAGCGGTCACCGGAGCAGCAGCAGAGGGAGACGGGCACGCCCTAGGGTTAATTATTTTTCAATTTTCGTAATTTAAAAAATAATACTGTATCAATTTGATGAGTTGGTAATGTATTCTCAATTCTTATGAAAAAACAGTTGAGTTTCATGGCTGGTTTGAAAACTACTCAATTTGAACTAAATTGATCTCGTCCAATTTTTTTATGAACTGAAAAAATATTAAATCAACATGGATTTTGCCCACATTATCCTAATGTAATAAAGACAACTATTATCAGAAAGGTTGTTACAATGCTTATATATTTCGAACAAATGCACGAATAGTAATTATAGCGTATTGAAATATAAAAGATGGGCTTATTGAAGGCTCCGAATCTGGTTTCGGCTCTCAACCAACCTGGAAGGTCGTTCCGATACATCTATCCCTCGCCAGCATGCACCTCCACGTCGAGCAACCGCCCTTGACTGCGTCGATGATGAATCTGTAGATATTTTTTCCCAATTATTCTTATTTGTCGATATTTTCACTTTAGTATGGGAATCATGGGTAGACTATTATCACTTTGACTGTGTCAATGATGAATTTGAAATATTTACAATTTATAATCACTAACATTGTATTTGTAAACATTGTATTTCATGTCACTCTTCTTTTTTTCGCCGTATTTATAATTTCAAAAATAGGAATCAATAATATGCAAGGATCGCGGTCACAATATAACAAATGCAGACCCAGCAGACGCGGTCATGTTGTAGCAGTAGTCGTTCCATCCGCTGCACTGCGTGGTGGTAGTGCCCACTGAGCCGGTAGCGAGGAGGCGATAACCCTGGAGATGAATAAAGATAAATCGAAAATTCATCTTGACTTTCAGAGAACTTGCGTCCTGGATCTCTTCTTTGGACATGCGTAATTGACCAATTCCCAGTCAATTTCCCTGGTTTTCAGTCACTCACATACTAACATACGATCATATACGATGACCATTCCGTTGTATATAAATCCTTTGTAATATCCGTAAATAAAATCCACGTTTTGATCGGTTCAGTAATCCCCATATCCTTTGTTTGATCCCGCTCAATATGCACTCATTGCCGATGAATCATGTTTTCATTGCAATAAATAGATTGCCTAACAGAGATCGATGAATCACAAAAACTCATCCGGAATCAACCGGATGTTGTCGTCAAATTAGGTACATACGTGGTGAGTCATCATTTGCTTCTCAGTTTCAGAGTATTCAATTTCACCTCTCTTTTCTACAATAATATCTTCATATTTCCTTGCTACTTTTCACGAACAAAGTAAGCATCTCATAACCAATTCTCCATAATCTCGCATCAGCCTGAAATATCACCTACTGTCCATTCCGCCCCTACCGCAAATTATCGAGTGGTGAAATAAAGTATAATCTCAATACTCACATCATAGCACTCCAATGCAACCGAGCACAGCGGAAGAAGCGAGAGGAGGGCTAACCTCATTCCTGAAAGCGATTTTTGAATTTTTTTTTAGCCAGACTATGCTATAAAACCATTAAACAGAGTGAGAAAGACGAAACAAGTAGTCTCGATGAAACACAACTTTTCGCACAGAATAACACGAAAGAACCGAATTGCGTACAATCACGTAATCATAGCTAGGGGCCACAACGCAGATAGCCGATTTTTCACAATGCGGTCAAAAGCATGGTCAAAGTATCCCCCGTGGTCCTAATAACATCATGCTTTTGGCCGTTTGTCGATATCTTTTCTCTGAGCCGCGCTAGAGCTCGAGAAGTACGTGAGCAACTCGCTGGGGAAGAGGAGGGAAAGGCGAGACGAGAGGAAAGGGGGCGGAGCCTAATTTGCGTGTGTCTCTCTCCCTCCTCCCGCCCTCTCGCTCGCCTCTCCCCGCTCATCTACCAACAAAAGTCACAAGCTTTTGAGGCATGCTAATTTTAATAGTTGATTATCAGGCCTCTGTTCTACACATAGAAGAATCATGCATTCTTCTGGGCCTGTCACCAACAAAGACTTCATAGTGGAAGAACCGAGAAGGATACGTAAACAAGTCGATTATGAGGTTCATTAAGTTGATATGGATTTAGTAATTAATTATTTCCCAGGAATGGGCCACTGAGTCTGATAACAACTACGATGACTATGGTGACGCACAATCGAATTCTGTGTTCCATGATCCTGACAGTAACAAAGAATCCGTGAAATACTAATATGCATAAATATAATCAATTTTATTTGTTTAGATACGGCATCACTTCGTCGAATAATGTATTGTATAATGTATTGTTGAGGACTGTCAATCGGTCTCAGCCATTGTAAAACACATTCTCGCTATTCTGATGGAGCACGGTATCGAGAAGGTCGTGCTGCGCTCCGATAATGCCGGTGATCAATAATTCATCTCTTCACTCGTGACTCGATAATTCAGGCTGTTATAAAAACGCCGGCCTTATCGGAGACATTTCGTGCCTTTCCAATGATCTTCCTACGGTCGCCGCATTTATCTACAGCGAGTCGCAAATGGGCAAAGTAAATAATATTGATTACGGCAGTCAAAAAAAATATTTTGAGGGCCCGTCGGATAGAACGACCTCACATTGCAAGAGAAGGATTAACGAAGAAACCAATGGACTTAAAAATTGTCGTGATGGAGCTGAGATTTTCAAAGTTCTCGGCGGCGAAGAACCCATCAAAGTACGCTGTCAACCTTGTACAGCACCCCAACACGGAAAACGCCAAAATTGTTTGAGGGCACTAGCTGCTATCACTGCTATATTGATGGCGTCTCTGAGGATCTGAACAGCAAGAAAATTCCTGAGATTTCCATGCTGTTTGATGTACGCTTTGAGGTATAAATTCTGAGATTAGTGGTGATACCGTTATGTTTTCAGGATGGAATTGTTGTGACCCGAAAGCACTCTGGAATCGGCTCCGGGAAGACTCAAACGAATCTCGCTCCTCTGAATTCCCATGTCTCCATAATAAGTCAAGGTCGTATCGCAGTAATTCTCAGCGTGGATGATGTATTCAGGTGGTTTCCTGGCTGCTGACAACTTCTGGTCCGCATATGGAAAGCCACAATCTTCTGGTCCAATCGATGCTCCATCGGATCAAGATGAGAAGGAAATAGACGATCAATTGCTGAATCATCCAGTAAAGAGTTGTTCGCTTTAACTGTGAACCTTTCAATTTCATTTGGTATTCAATTGCTCGACTCCGGGATGTACGAAAGTTTTCTTGACACTCGATCGATTGGAGTCACACGAAATGAAAGGAGTTCATAAGATTCGCGAGAAGAAGGAAACATTGCTCGATGATTGTATCGACAAGTTTAGTCAGCATGTTGAGAACGAGGAAGCCGCTCGTCTGATAATGGCCAATGACAGTTTCCAATACATTACCCTAGCTGATGACAAAATCGGTAATCAGTTCTTTTCAAATATTATTTATTGCTTCTTGTAGAACTGGAGAAGGAGGGATACGCTCTCAAGAAGATCAGTCATAACGCTATCTCTGATAAGGCCCGATCGGCCGCCGAGGACTTCTTCTATAAGAACAGGAACATGGTTCCTCCTCGCCGTGCGTGCCCTCGAACTTTCTCCCAGTCTATGATCAACATGAGAGATGAAGATGGCAATTACAAATTTGAGGTTTGATTTTTAGAACACATTTGCTATTGGTAAAAATATTAGGTTTTGGAACTACTCTCGGAGAAGCAAGTGCAAGGCTTATTTTCAAGATGGGAGAAGAGAAGAACCGGAGGCAAATAAATCACACTTTTTTTTAAATATTCCTATATTGCTCAGTACAATTCAGTTTTCCTCTTTAGTTACTGTGGCGCGGAAGCAAACGAAAGGGACGACTAAGACGGTTACTTCGAAAAGTAGAAAACGGAAGCCAATGGACGCGCAATCAGCTAAAGCCAAAAAGGTTAATCTGTATGCGGAAGAAGCCAACAAGACAAAACATTTTTTTAGTCTCGATCAATAATCGCGCATGAAGAATCTGACGATAATGTTGCTGCGAATAGCCAAGACGAGGATGAATTGGGAGAAGGGGAGAAGGAAATAGAGGAGGAGGACGAATTCGAATTTCTGAAGGCTGCACTCATGGAAGAAAAAGATGACCTATTCATCATGTAAAAGGAGAAATTTATATTACTTCGTATATTACTTCGTGATAAAGACCTTAATATTCTTATAAACTTGTGCAATGAAACTTATTACAAAATATACATAACTGATGAGACCGGGTCATTCATCGCGAGAGGGCGGAATGAAGCGCGTGGAACAGTTGAAAATACAAGTTTAGAAGTTGGAGAGACAGTTTTCGGGCATGAAACCATACTCAGGCCCCTCCGTATGAGAGCGCAGACCTATCATTCGAATCGTCTTGAAATGCTCTATCAACGTGAGCGACAAAAACCCAAGATTTTGAGGCAGTTTTCTCAATAAAGCCCGAAAACATATAACAGTGTTAAAAGTGATGATATCTATTTCTAACCTGTATAGGTCGATAGACCATGGAAAAATAGCCTTAGCTCAGGAAGAAAATTTTTTGCGAGGACATCGTTGAAGGGTAGAAAATTGAGCTCAAAGTTGGAAAGCTGCACCTTGCAGCAGCTGCAGCTCGGCGGGGAATGATGTATGACACTATTCCTTTCGGAGGGGTGCTAGAGGGATCTAGGAGAGCCCAAAACCGTCGAAAACCAGACATCGAATTTTGACTCGCTGACAACTTCAGGTCGACTCTTAGATGAGAGGCGTGATATCGAAGACAACATGATCACTATTTATTTATCATTCATATTTATCAAAGATTGGTTCGCAAATCAATATGCGGAAGACGTTGTTGTTGAGTGTATACGCATGTGGAACGGAAGCAATCGTCGTTGTACTTTCCTCGATATGCAAACGAGGCACATTGGCGCAGCATAAGTGGCGAGTCCGTTGGCGAAAGGGTACTGAAATGAGACCTGGAACGTAGAGTTCGAAAAACGGGTAATCGTCTCATCATTTCATACACTCTTTCGCCTCTTCGACCGGTGAGCACGAAAAATGAAGAGACGATTACCCGTATTTCGAACCCTACTGGAACGGATACTTTCCGCAGGTGACCACAGAAAACCCATGTTTCACTTCGATATATTTTACAATTTCACGATGTAGGTACTAACCGTAGGCCAGATGAACGAGTACAGATCGTCAATTTTAAAGTATGTCGCGACCGCAATTGTCATCTGCAAGGGAAGCGTTTATTCGTTATATTTTATTCTGTTGGAGCGCGTCGTATGAATGATGAATAGTGATCATGTTGCCTTCGATATACGCTGTAATGAGTACGAGCATCTCGAAATGCATGCTCATTTTGACCCTTTCTCGTCATTATTTTCACCGTTCTTTGACGGAAGCGAGGGAGTATCGAGTTGAGCGACGTACCCAACGCATGACACTTTCAACTTTTCTCATGTTATCTTCAATAACCAACAGTCACCTGCTGCATCGCCTTTACTAAATGGCTCAATGAGCACACAGCAACGATTGTGAACATGCGTCGTTGTTGGGTGATTATTGATTGAGATACTGATGAATTTTCCTGATTTATTTGTTTATTTGATTTGAGATCGGGCTGGCAAAACACGCCTTTAGAATGGATTTTAATCGAAATAATTCGCGGCTCGTCAGCACTGTGACGATAGCAATGAATTTAGAAGTCTGCAACGCCAAGTGATTAATAGAATGACGTTGCAACTTACCAATGTAGATGTCGGGTCTAGGGCTACGATAACGTCATTCTTATAGACATAAAAACGCTGGCCACACCGGAAACGAAACAAGTACCGAGACAATTGACTGAAATCCTAGAAATCGACGCATGACTTTTGCCGTCCATTTCTAAAATATACTTTTTATCTTCGATTTTTAAAACCAAAATGTTCCTAAAAACCCTAAAAAAATCCCTAAAAATATCCCTAAAAATATTTCATTGCGTACACATTTGTTATTGCTCACAAATGATGCAAGGAAACTGCGCCACTATTTGATAGGATATCACAGTAAGTACGCTACAAACTCCTAAAAACAGTTCTAAATTAATATTCGAGGGTGCGAAACCTGTGGTGATAAAGAAAATGTAGAACGGAGTGCGGAAGTATTTATCTGATGAAGTCGAGAGCCGAATGAGTAAGTATTGGGTTGGTGCATAAGTTTCTTCACGCCGCATTTTCAAATTTATTGCTCTTGTACTGAATCACTCTCAAATTCCCTTTAAATTGGGACTAGGTATGGGTACGAGGACTATAACCATACATTTGAATTGGCTCACAGCTGCTTAGTATTTGAGTAAAACAATCGGAAACAAAAACTATCGAAAACATGGTATTTTGGGTATGTTCAATCACATTGAATTATTTTCAAAACTAGTGATCCCTG
>LS485019.1:116300-143133 GCA_900490705.1 Pristionchus arcanus
CACACCAAGTCAAAGGGGGGAAGAAAGCTCATTTGCGTGGCACAGTGCCGTCGAGTCATTCTGCGCCGCGCGAGAGGAAAAAGCGGTGTGAAATGAGAGTTTTAGCGCACGTTTGCGAGTGCTGCTACTGAATGGGATCGCAATCGTACAAGCACTGAACGTAACTTAGTGCCCAAAAGGTTTCCGAAACTTTCTGCACAAACGGCATGTCAATAACTTCTCTCTCCGCAGAGGAGTAGGACTTCGCGTGCCCAAATCGACCGTTTTGCACTGTTTTCCCCTACTTTTTTCGTGCATTAAAGATTTTAGCTCGATATCTCAATTCGCAAATAATGAGATCGCCGTGGCGTACCTAAGACAGTGTTTTTTGGGCAAAATTCAACTGAATTCAACTATGTTTCACTGTGTATAGAAGTAATTCCTTTTGTCAGCGCCATTTTTAAGTCGGGAGAAATAGGTTTCGCAATATGTTTCACCAGTCGAATATGTGAATTAGAGAAGAATGACGGGAAATTCAAGACATTCTCCACCGACCGACTCGGTGTCTCAATAGTCGCCAAAGTGAGAGGACGGATTGGAGTCAAAAATGTCCGTGCCACGCAAATGGGCTTTCTTCCCCCCTTTTGACTTGGTGTGCTATGTATTTGAGACATACATACTTTATTAGATTGGATTTCGCTTAAAAAGTATAGGTATTAGGAAAATAGTGCTCGGCGTTTTTTCTCAATCACGGAATCGCAATTCACCACCAAGACATATCGTGGTAAACTCTGTGGTCTGAACACGGGATACTGTGCTTACGGCATCTTACCGTGTCTCTACTCCAGGAAGCTCGGTCACGTCATCGCTTCTGACAAGGGGGACAAGATTGTGGGGTCGGTCTAGAAGAGTGCGTACTGAAGGTTTTGATAGGCCAAAGTGGCTTCTATTAAACAAGTAAATAAACATGTAGTGAATTCGTCCATAGTTGCCGAATTTATTTATATACGTAATTTATTCTTTCTATGATCTAAAATGTGAATAGGAATCACTATAATCTGTCATTCTGGAATAAAACTTTCAGCATTGTGCAGTTTTTGTGGCAGAATCAACACGATATCTTGATCTTGACGTTTTCATTGATTCTTTGAACACGATAAAAGTGATAAAGGCTCGTGAATGTTTCAATGAAACCTTGACAAAACGAAGCTGTCACTGTTGGGCACGAAGTATACAGATTACTGATAGCTCGCCAGATGTCACCATTCTGATACTTCTTTGTAATCGACGCCGCGGTTATTTTTCCTCATCCAATACAATATATTCATCTACCTTTCTTGCGTCAGACGTATTTCCCAATGGATTCGGTGGCAAAAGACACGGAACTACTTGCGGAGTGGAGAAAGACTCTTGGAAATGTATTGTTTTTGCTCCAACAAAAGTATACAATTAATTGAGGACATTGTTCATTCACCGTTCAAGCCAATAGAATATCCGAAGGAAACAGTTGTTGCTCGAATTCTCAGGACGTTGAAAAATAATTCCGCCCTTTGTCCGGAGAAATTCGCCGTGGTAAGAAGCCCGGCAGCCAGTTTTACAAACTTTTTCTTAAAATCAGATCGACGGATTCAATCTGGACTGTCATTTGACGAATCAACAACTCCATGATCAAGTTCACAATATTTTTTTTATCTAAATGTCACACCCACTTTTAGGCGCTATCCGTCGCTTCTTTTCTGAACTCTCGAGGATTCAAGAAAGGCGATCGAGCCACTACACACTTGCCAAATTGCATTGAGTGCTCGCCTTTGACGAAATCATTTTTACTCGTTTTTTGAAGATTTCCTATAATCCATCTCGGCGTCTGGGCTGCTGGAGGAGTGTTCGTTGGGTCGAGACCGGCATTCAAGCATCGTTTGACATGTAAAGTGATGGCCAACCAATGTGACATTTTCAGACGAGACCGTCTATCAACTACTCGATTCCTCATCGTCGGTAGTGTTCACAAATGAAGATCTGCTTCCGGCAGTGATGAAAGCGGTCGAGGAGTGTCCGGAAGTTAAGGTTGTCCCTTATGCACTCGTACTTTTTTATAATATTTTTCAGACTGTTGTTTGCATTCGCTCCACCTCGGTTCCAATTCCTGATGTGATCGATTTTCATGATGTCATCGCTGTGCCCAAACTGGAGGAGGCTATTGAGGGTAATCTGCTCGCAATTGATGCGCTTTTTTGCCAAAATGGCGATGCATGGTCTGACTCAAAATGTAAAAAAAAATTTTATCGCAGTGTCTATGGACGCGCCTTGCGTTGTACTGTATTCATCCGGCACCACGGGACTTCCGAAGGGCGTTGTGCACACTCATCGAACCTACCATAGTGGTATCAAGAATCTGAAAAGGTTACTTTTGAATATTTACCTCACAATGTATCAATTTTTCAGTCATTTCCAAAACGAAATCTATCCAGGGCTATCTTTTGATCAAATTGATTGGCAACAGGTACATAATAAATAAGATTCGGGGACAAATCATATTCAAGGAGCACCAAATCGTTGCCACTGCTGCATATCACATGATGGGTTTCGGACTACTTAATTGGTGGCTGCTCACCGGATCTACTATCGTGTTCATGCAACACTTGGACGAGGAGCTTTATCCAGAATTACTCTCGCAATTCAAGGTAGTTAATTTTCATACTAATTTTCATGTGGATGATCATTTCCAGCCCCGGTATCTTTTCATAACTCCTCCAATCTTTGCCTTCTTGACAAAGCATCCGCTCGGAATCACGGCTTCTCTGCAATCTGTGAAGGTAGAGCCAGAAATCATATCGAAAGCGGTAACGAATTTTAGCTCGTTCTGTGTGGTGCAGCGCCTCTAAGCAAAGAAGTTAGCGATGAGTTTCTCAAGCATCACCCTAGCGTCAAGTACATCGTTCAAGGTGTTTGATTTTTTATAAATAGAGTTTTATATTCACCCCGGAATTACTTAGAATATCTCTAAAAAGATGATTATACATTATTTTGCGCTCGCAGCCTATGGAATGACTGAAGCGGGCTGCACGCACCTTCCAATTCTTCTACAAGAAGGAGCAAACGCGTCCAGCGGTGTGATCGTATCAAATTATTCTCAGAAAGTCAGCTTCGCTTTCAACACAATACAAGAAGGAAACCTTGTCAGATCATGATTCCTGGCACTAATATAACCTGTAAATTGGGCGAATGGGGAGAGATTTGGGTGAAGGGACCGGGAGTAACGGTTGGCTACCTCAACAAACACGAGGCTACCCGAAATCTTTTCGATGAGGATGGATGGCTTCACACTGGTTCGTATAGATTCGGGAAGTTTTTGAATTTGCTGCTCAGGTGATATTGGATATATGGATGAGTTCGGTTGTATATTCATTGTCGATCGGATGAAGGAGCTCATCAAGGTCAATTACATGCATCAGTCCATGCAAGTAGGCGATTTGTACGTTGGAAAAATATCCTAAATGGTTGTACAGATGTCTCCGGCGGAGTTAGAAGGTATTCTCCTCTCGAACAGAAGGGTTCAAGATGTTGCCGTAGTCGGCGTTCCTCATGAGGATGTATGCGGGCAAGAATAATTATTATTAAATTCAATTCAATAATTAAGAGACCGGATCTGAGAAAATTGACCATACCCCGGACATTCCCCTAGGACTTCGATTCAGACCTCCATAGTCATAGGGTCTGAGGCCCCTCTGACCTTGTTTACAAAATCGATGACGTCATCATCAGTATTGCGAAATGCGGCGCAATTGCTGCGGGTAAGGTGATAAATGATGAAAAATCATAATTTCTCAACCGAACAAGTTAGAACCAAAATTCCTTTTGCAGTATGTTAGGCATGCCCAGAGTGTACTGTGACACTATTTGGATTGATTTTAGGACGGTCCTGCTTTCGACTTTTTGACCTACATGTTCACATTTTTGGAATTCTTAGTAATTCAGAGTCATTTGGGCCCAACTTTTTATGCATGTGGATGTACTTGTTTAACTCCTGTGTTGATACCATATCTTAGTTAGAGCGTTGGAACATACTTAACTCGAGAAAAATGGCCCTGAATCATTTGGAGTCGATTCTTATTCGAGCAGTTTTGCAGTTTTCTCATCCTCTCTGCGCAATATCGGTTGAAAACTAGTAGAATAATATTATTACACCACTCCTCAAATATTTATCACCGTATGAGTTTAATCCGCGACTATGAGTTTTTCGACCCATGACCCGGGGTTCATGCCTCAAAAGTGATTCATGACCATGAACCCCGGGTCATGGTCCGAAATGGACCGAAAAAGTCAGGATAGAGGAACTTCATGTACTATGCGCCAATGTATACTACAGTAGCCCAGTGATATATTGTAACTGAAATCACCGTAATACAGGTCACGCAAACCGGATATATTCACATTTTTGATTAAAAAGCGTTTCCTCGATTCTTAAACTGCCGTAACATGGTAATTTCAGTTGCGATATATTACTGGGCTACTGTAGCATACATTGGTGCATAGTACATGAAGTTCCTCTATCATGACTTTTCGGTCCATTTCGGACCATGACCCCGGGTTCATGGTCGTGAGTCACATTCGAGGCATGAACCCGGGGTCATGGGTCGAAAAACTCACTGTCGCGGATTAAACTCAAATGATGATAAATATTTGAGGAGTGGTGTAATAATATCATTCTACTAGTTTTCAACCGATATTGCGCAGAGAGGATGAGAAAACTGCAAAACTGCTCGAACAAGAATCGACTCCAAATGATTCAGGGCCATTTTTCTCGAGTTAAGTATGTTCCAACGCTCTAACTAAGATATGGTATCAACACAGGAGGTAAGCAAGTACATCCACATGCATAAAAAGTTGGGCCCAAAAGACTCTGAATTACTGAGAATTCCAAAAATGTGAACATGTAGGTCAAAAAGTCGAAAGCAGGATCGTCCTAAAATCAATCCAAATAGTGTCACAGTACACTCTGGGCATGCCTAACATACTGCAAAAGGAATTTTGGTTCTAACTTGTTCGGTTGAGAAATTATGATTTTTCATCATTTATCACCTTACCCGCTGCAATTGCGCCGCATTTCGCAAAACTGATGATGACGTCATCGATTTTGTAAACAAGGTCAGAGGGTCCTCAGACCCTATGACTATGGAGGTCTGAATCGAAGTCCTAGGGGAATGTCCGCCAACTGGCCAAAAAGGTAAATTTTCTCAGATCCGCTCTCTTAAGGGTGGCGAACTTGTTCGAGCCTTCGTTGTTAAGCATGACAATGAGCTAAGCGGAGCAGAGGTCGAGCAGATTGTATCAGGTAAATGCAATTTCTCTCAATAACTCGTAAGTATCTTTCGCAGACAAACTCGCTCCATACAAGCGCATAACGGGCGGTGTAGTGTTCCTCGATACTATTCCTCGGTACAATTTTCTGGTGAAAATACCTATCAAGAAGTAATTTCCAGATCTGCTACTGGAAAGATTTTGAGACGAGAGCTTCGTGATAATTACAGTGCCTGCAATGTTTAACGCATTATTGACGTTCATATTTTAGCTAGAATAAATTATTTTGGAGGGTAGATCAGTTTGCTTGTATTTGACATTGGCGGCTATCATTTTTGGCTCACTGATATACTGAAATTTGGCTCACTAAATTCTCGACTTTTTTATTACTTTCTTCTTTCAGTGTGAGCAGGTGGAAAAATCGTGCGAGCCAAGTAAGACTTGAAGAGAATTTTCCATTCCTTAGTCACTCTTGTAGCTTTAGTCTCTCGCTTCGAAAAGTTCAACACGTTTCTATTTCACCTGGCTAATTCTGATCCTAATTCATTTCGAATGGCTGGATGGGACGAGGTCGTATCAGACTTTGTATTAGGAACGCTGTACATCTATTTGATCATTCGGCTATCCACATCATCCGATGCATATTTCCGCACTCCGTTTTACACTTTCTTTATAACCACAGGTTAATCCAATATAAAACAATTGACTACTAATATTAAATACAAATTTTCAGGAGTATACAGTATGCTAACTGTAATATTTTACCAAATTGTTGCGCAGTTTGAATTTACGGAAAAGTATTGGACCGTCTACATTTTTAAACTGTCCTTTGTGGGTTTGTTTTTTTTAAATATTTTTCATAAAAAAATTGTAGGGCCTGAACGCATTCGCGGCTAGAGCTGCAACTATTGGAAAAGCATACATTGCTATCCACCGCTATCACGTCATTAGAGCTCGAGATTTTACTGAAAAAGTAGACCGTGAGAGACACAATTGCAGAGTATATTTTCAATTCACAGGTATGGACCCGAAAAGTTATGCTTCGATTTTTGGGAGCACAGTTTGTTGCCTCCCTAGTGTTATGTTCTCCTGTGTGGCCAGCGTCTTATGTCTACAAAAACGGAATAATCATTGCTCTTGATCCAACTACTACGCTGGTTGGTCCCATGTGAATTCATTCATTAACAAGTTGTCCAACATGAAGTACCATTGCTTTTTTCAGATTCAAAAAGTCCTGGCTATCATTTCTTACTTGCTTTACCTTATCTGTAACGGGCTTCTCACCATTTTGACTAGTCGTGAATTACTGCGATTGAAAGACATGATGAAGGTTATTTCTTTTGAGCATTACTACATCTTTGAATCTTCTGATCATTATATAATAGGTCGATATTTAGGAGGATACGAGCACTACTCGATCGATCATGAATCAACAGCGAAACATGTTCATAATCGTCACCGTTTGCTCACTGAGCCATTTGATCAAAACGTTGCAGCAGGTGAAAAAATGGAAAAAAAATCTTTTAAAAGTAGACACTGAAACGTGGTCGATCACACAAAAAATACAACAATTTAACATCAGTCTCCTCTTTTATTGCAGTTAACCATAGCCATTGCAACATATTTTGAGCTAGCAGATCTGTATGCATTCATTTGGCCTACGGTTAGTTTTTAATTCTTCTGAATATTTATTTTACGCTTCCATTTCCGTACCCTCTCGCCAACGGGCTCGCAACTTATGCTGCTCCAATCTGTCTCGTTTGCATATCAAGGAAAGTTAGGCGGCGAATGATGCCCTTCAGCAATCGGATTCATTCTACCACTGCCTCGACCACTCATTGAATTAAATTTTTTTTAAATTCGATTTATATAAAACTGTTGGCAATATCGAGTAAACTAAAGCGTAAAGTAGTTTGAAATTCGCATTCTCTAACGCTGTTACGATCCGTATAAAAGCCACTCAATGCGAGCATCGTTCCCAAAATGGGTTCGCTCGTTCCTCTACTCGTATTTTCTGTCATTTTTCAACTTCACTTTTTCGCCCTGGCAGTCAGAAAAGTCGAGGATGATGAGTGAGTTGCATGAATTTTCACGTTATAAATGGTCAATTCAATCATGAGCGCCGAATATCCTTTTCAGCACTTTTTATAGTCACTAAAGTACAAGAAATTCAGGACTGAAGCTTACGAAGATGCTCCCCTGTCGGATCGCACTCGCTGGAGGCATGTTTGCGTGGAGGACGACGACTGGTATGAACTAGTGAACCGTCCCTGACTTTCGACCCCCCCCCCTCCAAACAAACAACCCCCAAAGCTGGAAAAAAACAGAAAAGAGCCGAAGTAGTAGATTCCCTTCCGGCTTTTTTTGACGGAGAGTAGCGAATTGAAAGATAAAATAATTTTGCGCACTATAGGATTAAAGAGACATGTATATGGAGGTCGGAAGCAGTCCGACAATTGAAGATGATTTCGGAAGAGGCTGAGAAGGTTTGTCGCGTATTCCTACAAATTGCGTACAACGTTAACCAAATCAGTCGATTCCGATTTCTCCGCCAAATATCGATCCCTCGCACTTCTCGGAGAACAACTGTTTGGAGTATTTGAATTATAAGTGCGGTTTTTGCCGTTTTCGTAGGAAATTTGTCGATTTGTAGAGTAGATCGAGCGAAGGAACGATTCAAAGAACGCGTGGAGTCAGCGATAGGGGAAGACATCGTTCATCGCGCGATTAAGATCAACGATTCGATTCATGCGCTGAATGCGTGCGATGCTAAGGTGGCTAAAGAGAGCGTAGTTTTAGAAAAAAACTAAATTTTCAGACGAAGACCACCCTAGAATTGCTGAAGAAATGGAAGTATTGCATGACCGGCATTCACGCAAGCGATAGCACTTGCCAGGCTGAAGCAAGGTCATTGCATGACAATTTTGACGCGGCACTTGGCGAACGATCGGAGAAGTGAGCGAAATTGATTACTGACCGATTGCAATAAATCGTTCCAGAACCACCAACACTTCGACGCGATTGAGAAACGCAAAATATCGCGTGGCCCACTTAATGGAACGCAATCCAATTCTGGAAACAATCTATGGTTTAGTTAAACCGCTAAGAGACGCTGCAAGCCACGTATGCCTGAGGTTAAAAGTAGAGATGAGAGAGGAAGAGGGAAGAGTGCCCGGTGTGACGCGGAATGAAATGAACTCTTCCGGAAGAGAGAGAGAGGGGATTAACTCTTCCGGAAGAGTGGGAAGAGTAGGAAGAGTGGCAGAGTGGGAATGTGGATTTCGATGGTTTGACGTCTAGATACTGACTCTATGGACTTTATATTCGCATATTTGTCACTAATTAGCGTGTTATACTAGTCGCGCAGCGTTTCGACCTTAAATTATTCGTATTTGAACATGTTTCGAGGGCAATTTATACCACTATATGTGTTTGAACTTACTTTACGACATGTTTAGGGTTTGGGATGAGTGCTAAGTCCCAAATCTTCACTTCGATCTCGATTAACACATGCTAAGAAGCGCTGATCATCTTTATGTTAACAACGCCCACTGTCAGACCTAAACCATGGAAAATCGTCTTAAACCACTTCTAGAAAATGTTTATTCAAAAACCACGTCCATTGACCAAAAATTCTGATGCCAATTGATCGAAAACACCCCATTCCCACCCTACCACTCTTCCTACTCTTCCCACTCTTCCGGAAGAGTTAATCCCCCCTCTCACTCTTCCTTTCCATCTCATTCCTCGCCTCACCGAGCGGCAGAGTCTTCCTCTTCCTCTTCCTCTCTCATCTCTAGTTAAAAGCCTCATATATTTGTGATGCGCAGGCTTACAACAGAAGGTTAGACGGAGATTTTGTTATAAATGGGTTGGAAGGAAAATGCAAAATTAAATTCCCGAAAGAATGGTGAGCTGCCATATTGCAACATTAATCAATAGAGTATTCTAGGAAGAAATTTGAAAATCTTCATACCTCCTATATTGATAGCATTAATGCAAATTCTGATGACCTCAACGGAAGCGTCGAAAAAATCAAACGCATCGATAGTGATGTATGTGATATCTATTTTTCCAAAAATATTTTATATAACAGATGGAACGGTATCTTAATGCTCTACTAGAATTCCGCTCATGTGAAGAAGAGAAGGGCAAATTTGATATTCATTGTGCTCAAATCAGACAAAAAGCAGATGAAATTGAGCATGTATACTCGCTGTAAACTCGTTTCTTCAATGTATACGTATAATCAACATTTTTAGGACTCCGAAGGAGAAAATGCATGATGAAGTTAGAAAAGCCGAAAGGTTGGCAATGTAATCTATTTGAATACAATAATGATTTGTAGGCTGAGACGCATACAAAGTTCGCATGGCTCACGCAAACCACTATTTCCCTTAGTCATCAGCTACAATAATAATACGGATTCGGTAATCCTCAATCTCCTCCACAGCTTTAACAGCACAATGTCGATGATTGCCGAAGTAGGAAACATTTAACAGTTCCTAATCGTAAAATTAATTGCATCAAGGAAGTTTGGAATTTGCCAATGACCGTTATGGACGCGATGAATTCGGAAGAAAGCTGCATCATCATCTTAAACAAATCGTGATGATTATAATGTCATCGAAGCATAATATCACATTTTCATTTCCAGATCTGACCCACTGAAGCTCGACGATACGCACATAAAAGCCATGAAGTATTCTTTAAGCAACCTTCACCATATTACACGTGAAGCTTTGGAGTTCCGGAGAAAGGTAAATAAAATACAATAGAAGCAAAAGGTCCTGAACACAGTTTAGGTTCATTCTTACCTGCAAGCACGACAAGAGTTTATCGAATGCGAAGAAAGGAAAAAGGGAAATTGCGATGGTCCTGAGTATCGCAAAAAGGAGAAGTTGAGAATCGATGAACTTCAAGAAGTTATGAATAGAAAGTCTGAAAACATGCGACCTACTAGAGCCGGAGATCGAATGTTCGTGGAACAAATATGTAAATCAAGTAAAAATATTTTAGTGGTCATTTCATGCGCAGCACGGGTCTCAAACATATCGAAGGTCAAGACTTCTTAAAAGCCCGTGCTGAATTTGTCCGTCCATTGTGGAAAGTTGTGGAATCGGGCGTACAGAAATGGCGAGATACACCACTCACGGATTATGTAAGGATATATTTTAGAAACAAAAACATAATTCCATGACTTTTGATATTATTTACAGTTGTGGCCTGGTCCTATTGGCTACCTGCCTATTCCAATCATATATAAATTGGTTCGCGATGTGCGGTGCAGAAAGGTTCTGCTGGATAGGTAGGAAATATCAACTAGGGTAGCAGGTTCAGTATCGGTAGATCCTAGTTGTACACCCGAAGCTGCAGCCCTAACAGAGAGCATTCTAAACTGAATATATTGAATTTTCAGTGCGGTGAGGCTTGAGAAGTTTCACAAATCTCTAAGCGAAACCTATGCAGCCTTTGAAGTCGCGAACGAACGAATCGATAATGTGAGAATTTATTTATTCGCACAAGTATTTTGAGCACCGAAAAGGTATTTCTGCTAATCAATACGCGGCCCAGAGAAAGAGTTGAGTATAAGTGCGTGCGTTTCGAAATATTCACTAAAATGTTCACGTTTCTTTCAAACATCACATAAATTATTTCCAGGAAAACTTAATTGCCGACCGGTTAATGCGATTGACCGTGTGCAATGACCAAGACGAGGAAGACTGCAAATATCTTCGGGAGGGACTAGAAGAAACGATGATGGAGCAACCATCGACCTAATAAGTCATGATAAACTTTAATATTCTGATCACTGTTCTCATTTTTTCGCTGCTGTTAGTCAAACGTGAAAAAATCTTGCACCGGGCTATAAAATAATTGCCGCATGAGTGTTTCGCAGAAACTCATAGCGGCAGTAGCAGAAAGTAATTTTTTTCTTATTACGCATTCATTCTACTCTGTTCTATGGACATTTCACACGAGCTTTCTCAGTGCGAGAAGGTAGGAAATCATTCGAACCAAGAAAATTTCGAATTAAAAAATACATTCCGCAGTACGTCGTATTCCTATTCAAATTGTTCTCTGCTTGAGTCCTTTCGATACACACACACTAAAGTTCAAAGTATCGTCTCTTCGTTTCACACACTCTCTCGCCCCTCTAACCGGCAATGGAGCACTAAAAAATGAAGGCTGGATTGCAAACCGTATTTAGGCATCGTTGCCTCTGGGCATCCTCTCTACTCATTCTATCTGTTGCCCTACTTTGGATGAGCGACCCTTGACACTCCCTCCCGTACCAGCGGGTATTTTAGCGAGACTGTCAGAGACAGAGTGAGCAGAGCGACCTAGGAAGAGGCAGAGGCAGAGACTCAGACTGGTGCGAAGGGTCGCTAGGGCCCGGTTTCCCTCCAATTTTTTCGATAGCAGCCACAGTCACGCTAAATAAATTGCAGGCAACATGGCTCAACGGACATCGACTATTATGCGACCGCCAGACACCTCTATTATCACACAGAAATCTCAAAAGGCGGACACGTTGAGGTTAGTTTGCTATGTTTGCGTATTCTTGATCGTGCTTTAATGATTAGAACTCAATTGTATTCCATCATTATTTATTCCGCTAGATTGAAGGGCATGTTTATTATTTATTCCTACCTTTCACCCGCATCATGACCTCAGCGAACGCTTATCAGACTTTATCAATGACATTGAATGCTATCTACTCAACTGATCGCACGATCGATTAATGATATTATTTTTTTTAAAAATTTAATATATTTACTGCATTTATAAAAATTGCTTGATATTTTGATTGAGCATCGCGAATCCAGATAGGCACTAGTTCGGCCTTAAAAAAATATTTATAGAAAAAGGGTAGAAATGTCTACTAAATTTTAATGATCAAAATCGGAAAGAAAAATAGTATATTTTTCAGACTCTCACCAGATTGGGGTGATCTGAACTGCGACAACACGACCAGCTACATTCGCCAGTACATCTCCTTCCCACCAGACGATGCCGGACCATCTGCCGGTCTCGACGCCACCCCTCGTCCCATCCTAACCGAGCTCCACCTTGATTGCGATCGATACTACCCGGAGCAACTTCGCACAACAGAAAAGCGATTGAAAGAAGCTGCTGAGCTGCAAGCTCCGACCTGGCGGAAACTGGAGAAGTATGGAGCTAAGCTAACCGACGCCGAGAGGCGCCAAATCTTTGACTATCCCGATTTCGAAATGATCCTGTGGAAGCACCGGAGGAAGCATGATCTTGCTACCTTGGTCGCCAGCCTGCCTACTGACTCATTGTTCCACGCTTGCGAACAGAAGGAGGCGCAGGAGCATCAGCTGTGGCTGCTGCAGAAGCAGGGGAAGCTGCTGCAGCATAGGATGATGTTGCAGCAGCAGCGGCTGCAGAAGCAGCAAGAGCAGGATGAGATGAAGGTCGTTGCAGAGACGGTGAGGTTGCTCAGCTTTCTAAATACCACGTTTCACAATATTTTAATCCCAATTGATATTTTAAAATTTTCGCTGTAAGTACTACTAGAGCACTTAGGAAACGATAAGCAAAACTGAATAGAAAGTGAACTGGAAATGATTTATTAAGATAACACGGACTGGTGGACTGAAACGTCCTAGGCAAGGTCCGATTGCCAATCCAGAAGCAACAGCTATTCCCGTAGCAGCTGTCGATGATGAGACACCCATTGCTATTCCACAAGTGCGGCCGCCGGAGATACCGGAGATGGAGAAGGAAGAACATGCGACTGCTGATCCAACAGCGGTAAGTTTTGCGCTGAATTGAATGACAAACCGTTGATTATTAATAGTACAATATTTACATTTATTTATAACAGGTGATTGTTAAGCAAAAATAGAATAAGTATAAGTATGTACATTTCAGACCGGCAGTCTAGAGCGTCCGAGACCGAGGGCCGCAGCTGTTGCTCCCTTGGCTGCAGAAAGCATGCATCAAGATGATATTCTGGCGTTTGTGAGACGGGAAGAGGAACGAATAGAGGAGAAAAAGAAGGAAGCGATGCGCTGGCAGAAGAAGAATACACGGTATACCGTTCGGCCACATGCGGTGAGTATGGTAGATAATGCAAGCATTATCGAATTTCAATTAGAGCACGTATTGCTCTTCTATGCTTCTATTAGCAGCACTATCCAACATTAAAGATTGATAAAAGTGAAAATTGTTGATACAAGTGATACAAGTTAGCAGCAATAATAAATAATTTATTTCAGAACGCTCTTTCCCAAGAGAAGGCGGTTGTTCTTCAACCGTCGACAACTTCGGCCGTGAGAGTTGATGCTGCAGATACACCTACTGCACCGGCGCCTGCAGCAGCTGCACCGCCTACAATCACGTCAGCGAGTCGCAGCCAGCCCATTGCAAAAGCCGCACCGAAGAAGTCAAAGCTTGTTATTCGTCCGGTAGATTGCACCGACATAAAGAAGGTAAAGACTGCTGAGGAAGTTGTGCGTGCGAGAGAGGTGATTGCATCGTTTGTACTTGATTTAAAAAAATATATTCATCGTTCATAATTATCTATACCCTATTGCAGATGTGGGGAGAAACTGGCGATCCGAAACGCATTGTCGTCGTGAAAAAAGCAAATGGCGTCTCTGGGCAGGTACGGTAGATTGTCGTATTTCTGTGAATCGTCTACTGATTATATTTTCCAACATTTATATCTAGTGCTTAATATTTTCTTCATGCAGAAGCAATCAGCTGGAATCGGCAAGAATCAGCGTATTGTACTGCAGAGTCGAAGCCAGCAAGCGAAGAACGCAGAACCAGCTATTGGCGTGTGGCGCAGGCATCCCGTATGTTAATTCTTAACATAAAAATTTGGAAAAAAATGTCATCTTTGTTTCGCTTCAGGTCTCGAAGACTCCGTCACGGCCGCTTCTCATCGAGGGAAACACCGAGGAAGTAGAATCTCCCGAAGCAAAGCTTTCCAACGAGCCGGGTCTTGCGGAACACATGCTGAAATACATCGCGTCTCCACCGGCCACTGAAAAGTCATGCCTGGATAGGCCGCCCGCATCATCCACATCGGCGTCTTTTCCCGTAGAGGCGGCTGCTGCAGCACCTACAGCTCTCGCTGATGAAGCTAAAGCGTCCGGGCCTGCAGTACCTACAACTCCTGCTGCCCTACCGACGTCACCCAGTCCCGCAGCTCCTTCGGTTTCTCCAGTCGTAGAGGCCGTAGCTGCAGCTTTGCCTACTGTTGCAGCGCCCGCAGCCGTCCCCGCCAATCGCCATGCCTTCTCATGGGATCACGAGTGGTACTCGCCCGAGTGCGCGTGGCCCCTGCGCGATCCTAATCGAATAAGAATTGTCAAAGTCCCGGCCACCATTCCAACTCTTCGGCACCCATCTACTATTCGGTATCCATCGGGATCTAGCAAACCATCAAACAACAAGAGAGGTCAAGCTCGTTCCGTCCCTAAAGTTGCCAAGGTCGTGGTGGCACCTCCGGCTCCCGCACAACGACGAAAAACGAAGCTCGCTGATCAGTTCCCCGGAGCCTGGATGTACGGCAACGCAATTGTAAGTATACAGTTGATTTAATTTAAATTACTTCCTCTTATTCTTCCGAAAACTGAAGCCCTGTAATTCTGCTCACAATTAGAGTCGATAAATGAATGTAAATTTCTATTGCAGACTCAACCACCCGCGCCACGCCCTGATGCGATGCTTGCCAATGCACTGGAGAAGTCGAAGCCGAAGGAGGTATGTATGATAGTAGACCAGTAAGGATGAAGAATCCGTCTCTTCATTTCGTTCTGTCTCAGACCTGAGAAAGAGTAGGTGGAAGGAAGAGAGGAATTTGTCACCCTAATATCGAAATGCATTCTTGCACATTTTTCGGTTGGCATCAAACTGATATTGTAGGTTCGCTCTTCTTTACCGCCAAGGAAAAGGAAAACTGCAACAACTGTGAAACCTACAAGGCGGAAAGTTGGACAGCCTAAAAAGCGGAAATTTGGAGACCCGGTGAGTGTGCTGGGATGCGGCACTTCAGAAGTGAATATTTATCAATTTGATACAATTCCTTGATGTAAATGCTTTCCATTTCAGATCGTTCCGTCGCACGCTCCAGCAGACGAGCCTACAACGGATGAATTCCTGGACAAAATTGTGAGTCTTTGATCTTTGATCTTTAATGATTGGCTTCTTGCAGTTCGATTTCGCCTCCTTCGAAGAGTACGAAAAAACCTTGCCGCCCAGATCAATTGTGAGTTCAGTGAAAATTAAAAACTATTGTGTATTCATTCTAAAAAAAGGTTCACCCCGTCTAAACGAACTTTGCAATCAATCCTTTCGATAATATAGGAGCTCGCAAGATTCTGAATCAGCGGTTCACAATACTTTGCATTTTTGAATGTGCCAGCCCTTGACTTTACACTGGCCTCGTAGGCCAATATGGCATCGATAAATAAATAATCTCTATCATTGTCAGAGCAGGGACAGCGCATTCGTGGACATGTCAGACAACGAGGTTGAACAGCTCGTATCTGAGGTGAGTGAATTGATCATTGATTTTTGATTTTTGACTGCTATCGACGCTTGTGTACATTTCCGGAATATGCTTGCCATTATCAACTAAGAACCAGTTTCTATAAAATGGAACGTTTTTGTTAGGGGAATCTTTGTAGGTCTTTTATCTTTTCACCAAAATGATGCTTCACTATTTTTTTTAAATTTTGGTCCTACTCTTTTTTCTTTTCAGGTCAGCGAAGAGGAATTCACCGCGGAGTTCGCTCGTTTCAATAATTAGGAGAGAAATAGAGCTACTAAAGCATAATTGAAGTGTATATAATGTAGATTTAGTAATGCAATTTACCGGTGATACCTTTGATAGAAGTTATTGTTTGCCTGATAAATCGTTCATCATTTGTTGCAGTCAATAACGCTTTATTCGCACGATATGGTAACGATGAAAAATCAATGATACAGCACACAATCACTCGGGATGCTCTACAATCGCTAGATTAACAGAATCGATCAATGATCAAAGATTACAATGAATAGGTCTGTCTTACACGTATTGGGGCTCTGAGATGTCTCAGAATAACTCAAATATAGAAAATATGTGATAAATTCAAAATTAATTTCAAGCCGAGGCCTGCTTCAGTTTGTCTGATAGTTCATTCGTCACTTGCTTGCGAGTGAGATAGGCGGTCTTGCGCAGTTTGGAGCTCGGGTATCTGGAATTGTTCAAATATTATTACTTAAAAGTGGCCCAATCAAGTTCACATATGTTTCATAGAAGATCCTTAAAATCACTGATTCAGTTGTGAATGATAATTTTCATGTATTCTTATAATGAAAAAAAAAACTCACTTGATGGTCTCTCTTCTCCTGACCATTGATGGATCGGACGAGAGGAAGCGGTGGGAAAGCGCCTCGTCAGTGCGCATGCGTCGACTGTAAAATTGATCTTTGATCTCTAAGATTGATCTTTGATCTCTCGACTGACAAAAAACTCACAGTGCGCTCTTCTTCAATGCCCACGTAACGAAGCTAAGGGCCTCCTGACTTGCTTGGACCGGGATGAGGTTGGGATCGCATTTCACCTGAAATAGACATCTTTCATAGAAATTGCACGAATTTATTGCCTTGTAAGATCGACATTTTGCATATTAGTCTGCTTAAAATAATAAATATCATACATTGAGCACGTTCTCCTTGATCTCCTCGTAGGTATCGTACTCGGAGGTGAAGGGGTGGAATCCGCCCAAGCTGCAAAAATCGATAATTAAGGATAGGTAAGGGCTTCCGTATCCCTGATTTGCACATGTATTCGGTATCGATCGATAAACTCACAGGCAGAACAAGATGACTCCCATTCCCCAGATATCAGACTGCACGGTAACAGTTGCATCTGGTAGATAGAACTCTGGCGGCGCCCAGTTCTGGTCGAACGACGCGGGGTTGACGGGCTGAATATTTTTATATTTTTTAGAGTATGACATCGCTTGATCATTGTACCAGAAGGATTCATCGATATTTAACTAGTATGTCAACCACAACTGGGTTATTTGTTGTAAATGGAATAGTATCAAAAAGGGTGATTTTTTTAGGTGATTTGAATAGCGATTAGATAGGATTCGAACTGACGAGAAAGTGTGTGAACTAATGTAAGCGCAGAGATTACTCACCTTCTCCTCGACGAGTCTGGCATCAGAGAAATCAACGATTCGGACGATCCAAGATCGCTTCGATGCGAACATCACGTTGTGCGGGGACAAAGAGAGATGGGCGAGGCTAGAAATGGCAGGTCAATATTTTTATTGCATTTAGTAGTAAAGTGCTGATTGCCTGTCACCGCAGCATCTTCGAAATAGATAGAGTATAATAAATTCGAAGCGTGTTCCTGATTCTATAGGTTGTAATAGATGAAGGAGATAGCGCTACGTACCCCTTGAAATGGAGCCAGTGCAGGCCCGAGGCGATCTGTCGGGTGGTCAGGGCAATCTTAATTAATTAATTTTAATAATTAATTTTGATTATTTTCTTCAGCCTTTCCTTCTGTGTAGTATTCCGTGAAATCCTTACATTGTTGTCTATAACCACTCGTTGCTCCTAACTCTAACGTTCCAAACATTGTTTGTGAGTCCCAAACGGATACCGCAACCAACCTGCTCCTCGGTGTAGTAGTCCATGAAGGTGAAGCGAGCGAAAACGTCCTCGAAGAGACGTTCGACGAACAAGTACATGAGACCATTGCTAGAATGGAACAGTCAACGATTTTGCACGATCTGGGGTCGAGTTGATAACTGCATCAAACCCTACGGAAGGATGTCAGGAAAGAAATAATGCACCATTTTTGTTATTGTGATTTATTTTGTTTTTGCAACGAGGCCTACCGGATCATTGCTCTGGCTCATTTTTGCGTCTCATCAGCTCTCAGTGAAACTCACTTGTTGTACGCTGCCATGAGATGGGCGACATTCTCGTGCTGACCGCGGGACAGGAGAAGGTGTTCGCTGAAATAGGGGGAGATCAAAGATCAAAGATTGAAACGGGATTTGAGATTAGAGATCAAAGATCAATTGTTCAGAAGTTTAAAGATCAACGTGGGTGGCATCGAGTTATTATAGATCAAAGACCAATGATCCAAAAGTTCAAAGATCAATACGGGATCAATATCAAAGATCAAAAATCAATTCTCTTACCGTCTCGCGTCCTCGGTCGCCTCGGAGATCTTGCACGCGCAGTGGGCGCCGATCTACAATATTTTAATTTTAGTGTATTTTTATTTTTGAAATTATTAAAGTTTAAAAAAAAGTATAATCTGACCTCGGTCTTATTGTCTACGGCGTTGCGGACGATAGCGAAGCGGCCTCGGGCGAGAAGAGATTCCAACTGAACGAATGTAACATTATGAACTGCGTAATTTTCTTATTACATCCATAATGATTGTTTTTTCAACGAACTAATCGAGACAATACTTCAAACTGATTCTCCATCTATTGAATAGTGAGTGAAACTCATTTCACCCACCTGGAATCGGCTTCGTGGGTCCTCAGTCATCAGTGAAACCTCGCCGGCCACCTGCCAGCCCTTCTCCTTCTCGATCTGGAAATTTAATTGAATTTAGCGCTGCAAAAGCTGAATGCTGCGCTGCGAAATCTGAGCTGCTAACGACAGTAAGACCGTACCTCGGCCTCGCTTTCCTCGCTCTCCTCGGAGATGCCCTCGAGCTTCTTGCCGTGCTTGCCCTGTAATATCACTCATGTTTGTCATGTTTTCAGGTCAATTAATATACAAAAATGAAAGAATAACGCTTGTATAAACCGTGCATAATTTCTTCCATATTTGAAAATTATTTTTCTCACCTGAGGCAGAGTGACAACGCTCAGGCGCTTGTCCTGTCTGAGCACATCCACTTGCAGTTTGGGAGCGCCTGGAAAGATTTGAGATCAATTCCAAAGATCAAAGATCACAAACCTCGCTGATGGGTGCGGACGATGCGCGAGTTGAGCGATGGCTCGCCGTAGCCGAACGCGTTCTTGGCGCGGACCTGAAGGATATTTCCATTATTTCAGCTCTTTCCGAGCAAATACGTAGATGATGTAGGAATATTGTATCGTCACATTGCTATGCGATCTAATTGAAAGGTAGGAGCTGTGAAAAGAAGAAGAATAGAAGAAGAAATGAACCCACTCTGAACTGATAGATGCCCAGCGGCTCCAGATGCTTGAGCACGACGGCCTCGTCGTCAATGTCGTCGGCGATAGTGTGCCAGGGCGCGCAAGGGTCGCCATTCGCTAAAATTATTTATTTGAGGCCATTAGCTAAGAGCTAAATTACCGTCTATAGCTTTGTTGTGAAAACTAGACGTAGGCGCAGTACGAGAATTTATCATTGAAAATAACTCACTCTGCAGTCTGAACTCCAGCTTGTAGGTGATTCCTTCGAGGTAGGTCGGGCCCTCGGGCGCCTCCCATGTCATGTACAGCTCCGTGTCCGAGGACAGCTCGACGTCAGGGCGACCCGGGCGGGCGGGCGCGTCTGCAACAATATAACGATTTATTGACTGGCATATCAGCTCGAATACTTGCAGTGCATCGTTCGCAGTAGAATATACCAGCTACCAATATCATTTTAAAATTTGTGTGATTCTGTGAATGATGTAGTGCCAAAGTGGAATCTGCAACCTATTTGTACCTCCACTGATCAATCTCGCCGTGGTCTTGTCACTTCCATGGGAATTCTTGGCCTCGCACGCATATAGCCCGAGATCGGTGGGCGAGGGAGCGGTAATGATGAGACGAGCGACTCCTGAAGTGAAATAAATGTGAAAAAGTTAAGCGTTCGCCTAAAATTCGCCTAAATAATCGCCTAAATAACGCCATTATAGTGATTTTCTGCAAAATCTTGCATTAAAAAGTATTCGCCTGAAAGGGAGAAGGTGAGTTGTTATCATATTTATGAGATGTAGCAAACACAACTGTCATTCCCTAACGTCGACATTGAACAACGAAAATCATGGCGATAAAACGTGAATGATCTCCTCACCATCCTTGTAGGTGATACAGTGTCGCTCGTCCTGCTCGATCGGCTGCTCATGCATCGACCACGCGATCTGCATTGCATTTATTAATTTTATTTATTATGCGATTATCGCGAGAATATTTTCCATTCCACTCGTAGCTGACCTTTGACGAACGTTCGAGGGGGCGGAGAAGGGAAGAGGCCGGGAGGAGGCGGTAGATCAACTGCCCTCCTCCCCCCTTCCTCTCTCCCAGACAATCGATTGCTCGCTAACCAGAACATCTCATTTGCTGAGCATTTCAAACGCACGATAATGCCATTGGTTTTTTTCCGACTGCTCATAGACCGTCTATTAATTTTTGGTATTGGACGAGAATTTTGAAGTAATGGTGAAACATATGAAAATATAAACGTCCTTAAATACAATGTATGATATCTATTGTAGCACAACTTTTGATAATTTTAGACCACATGAACTTATTGAATACTCTCCGTCACCTCTGGCTGTGGCTGTCCGACGACGCGGCACTCGAAGACGGCAGTGTGGCCGGACTTGACCATGGGAATGTCCCGGAGACGAGCGGAGAAGATGGGAGCGAAGGCTAAAAACAGTGTATTTTTTTTCTTTTCTAAAATTTGAATAATATTATCTGAAAAACAAGCGTAATTTTCGAAATTTTCTTTTATAAGCAAGAAAAAACGTCGAAACTATTATCGTGAACTGAGGAAAGAATATACTCACATCCGTCCTCGTTCTTTCTCGTGGCGCTCGGCGCGACTTTGGTGATGTCGACCTGAAGTTTTTTTTATATATTTTTATTTCACCTTTTTTTCTTTTTCATGGTTAACTCGCTGTCATTTTTGAGTGCCTAGCTCACGCCAATCCCGTACCTTGATTCTCTCGATCGCCGTCGCCGACGGGTTGCGCATAATCGAGTTGGCGTGGTCGTTCACAGTCGATTCGGCGGCGCCTGAGGACTTCTCGCGAAGAATGTCCGTGTACCTGCAGAACAATGGCTAAGGTGTATCCACGTCAAGCAATTTTACAGTCGTAAGACAACGCTAGGTGGGACAAACTGGTAAGGCCAGCAGTTAGACAATAGCAAGATCTCTTTGTGCAGACAAGTCTATCCACGCTCTTTGGAAAAGCAGTTGAGTTGTGTTTCACACACTTCTCAAATTTTGGGCGCACCTCATTCTAGGATAAATGAATGAAATGCATTCAAAATCAACACAAAATATCCTCACCGTCTCCTCTCCCTCACTGACACGTCGGCGTTCCTCGCTCCAAGATAGCCTTGCGTGACGTAGCCCGCGCCGTCGCCCCACAGTTGCCTGTGGAAAATTGCCATTTTTCCAGAAACAAGTGCGCGGTACACCGGCAATAGTCGCGCACGAGCGCGCTCGTTTGCTTTTTCAACGTGCATAAATCGAAGCCAGCTGCGCGGTGATATCATTTCGTGTGATTCTAACTCTTTGAGCGTAGAGATTTTGGCGCTAAGATTATTCGTGGCAAGCGTAAGATGAAGACGTTTGAATATGAAGATGCTACGGGTGTTACCTGCGATAGTCGCGGACGCGCGCGTTGAACTGCGGCCCACGAGTGGCCATCAGATACGTGTCCGGGCCGATCTGAATCGATATAATAGGGTAATTATTTGTTTTTTCTCGTTTCTCTTGGAATCAGACGATAGAATATCATTAGTTAGACGTTTCTGCACCCAACTACATAATCTATCCGAAACTCATTTGGATCTTGCGCAAAATCTTGCATATTGCAATCGTCTCGCTCTCGTCACAAAGAGAATTATGTGAAAAGAGAGGCAAATGTTTTGGAATAGACCCAAACCTGGTAGTGACTGTCCCATGGCGAATCGTCAATGTCATAGGCAGGCGCGTACTCTTCCTCCTTGTAGAAGTGCTTCGGACGATAGCGCTCGAGGTCATCGGCAGGGGCCTTCTGAACCGGAATTTACTATATTTACCGTCTTTGAGTTTGGAGAAGCCATTACTTTTCCCCTAGGCATGTCGATGACAAGAAAATATCCCGTTCGTTTTATATTTGTTTCTTTCAATCTTTTCACCTAATGTTTTATCGAAACGAATGCCTTTCTCCTCTACTCCGTTCTCGGAACATCTCCTCCAGAATGTGTTCTGTTTTCAGCAAATCGCTCTTCTTCTCTCATTCCTTCTCTCTCTCACTCGTTCTTTCTCTATCTCGTCAATATTTCGAGTAGGCGAGCTGGGCAGTGTAAAGCAAGCCAACAGACGAGAGGGAACCACGGGAGAGGGAAACGAGGGGGCGAAAGGGGAGACAATAAAATCGATAATTGGGAGAGCTCGAAGGTCCTTTGAGTAACAAGTACTATGAAATCCAAAGGTCGAGGACATCGATATCAGCAAATAATCGGTAGCCCTGATTTTGTTTTCGAAAATAAATAAATTAAATATCGTACCCGCTTCTCCCTCTTGTCACTGTCGTCCTTGAACTCGGGCTCGTGCTCCTTCGGCTTGCCCTGGAACGATTTATTATTAGGAGTTAACAGAGCATTTCATCGAACTATCAATGTCTACTTTACCGAAAGCGTTAAGAGGTAGAGTTGGCAATACGGGATTAACGGGTCCCGTTATGGATGACCTCTGCCGCGTGAAATTAACGGGACCCGTTACGAAAAGACGAGGGGGAGAGGAGGATTACGGGTCCCGTAATTCTAAACGGGACCCGTAATTCTCCCCCTACCCTCCTCTCCCCCCTCTCCCTTCCCTCCCCTCGCGGAGATGGGAAGCGCACTCTCTTCATTTCTCACACTCTCTCGTCCGAAATGCGCTTCCCATCTCATCGGGGCGAGAGGAGGGAGAGAAGGGAAGGGGGAATTACGGGCCCCGTTTAGAATTACGGGACCCGTAATTCTCCTCTCCCCTCGCCTCTCCATAACGGGACCCGTTATCCCGTTACCGTTTAGCCAACTCTATTAAGAGGGACTTGTGAAACATAATAAAATCCAATAAACGTGTGATCAATGATCGTTGAAATGACGGAGCGTGCAAATGATAATTCCAACTATCAACCAATCTTGTAGTTTGCATCCTCATCATGTAGTTCTAACAATAAGTTGTACTAAATGACGATGCAAACTACAATGATAAGGAAGAAACCCTTGGCAAATTCTAATTAAATAAGCTGTATCAACCAACCTTGATCTCTCTATCCTTGTAGTTTGCATCTTCATCATCAATCTCCGGGGCGGTTCCATCAGGTGGCAGGAATGATGGCTTGCCGCGCTTCGTAGCGATAACGACCTGGAATTAATTTCATGGTTCCCATATGCCTACTGTCTACATAAAAACTAAATCAGTATTCGATAAGTAGATTGCCTCCAATTTTTAAGTCAGAAATCGATGATTTGGAGCAAATAAGTCAGTCCTCAATGACATGGTCGAGTGCCCTACCGTACCTCCATCGAGTGCTCGCTGGCGGGCGAAAGCACTACCGGGCTCTTGGTGCCGGCGCGTGAGCGACGAGGGGAACGCGGCGAGAGGGTGGCGGACGCACGGCCGGAGCTGGAAAATAGACATATTTGTCTATTAGGAGAAGTGAAAATTTTAAAAAAATACAAAATGGGAACGCTAGCAAGCAAACTAGAGCGCAGGACTGAGCATCTTGCGGCTTTTTCGCTTTGAACGAGTGGTGGTGGAAGGGGATTCGCTGAGATAACGATCGGCTCTCTTCCGCCCGCGTTTTATTGTATCATTTCCCGATGTTTTTGTTGCGTTTCACCGGGCAGCCAAAAGCCAGATGGACTGCATTGAATGATTGTATCCAAGCGTAGATGAAAAATTCTCATTTTCAGTCCTATTACTTACAAGTAGGGCACCATCAGGCTATTCGGGCGCTCGGGAGCGCCCATTTTCGCCAGTCGCAGCTTATCGCAGAACGAAGCAAGCATCCACACAAATTGATCGAAACTTCTCGAGAGAACTACGCGGCGAGTGCCCACGCGCCGCGCACTTTTTGCGCTCTCACTTACGACGTTTTTGTTTGTGAGAAGAGTGCGCAAACTGATAGGTCGAGAGCGGGGAGGGGGCGAACGGTTTGGAGGGATAAATCGCAATTTTTACGGTAAAAACATCAATTAAGTCAGTCCTCGATCGCTGCCGATTACTGTACTCGGGTTACGGTAGTCGATACTCACCGACTAGTCAGCTGTATGGTCATGTCTTGGCCGATGAGACTCTGGACGAAGAGCGGCGCACCGACCGGAATCGACGGGTCGGCCTCAGCTGCGGCCAGGACCTGCAAGGGTACGGTAGTTTCAGGGTATTGATTATTGATTTTTTAAAACTTTTTTTGAAGTTCTATTAGGTTCACCATCACTTATCATAGTAACATTTTCAAGAGAACAATTTCCGAATCTTTCATTTCCCAATATTCTGGATATGCTTCACGGACCGCTCAAGAGCGGTGACGCGAGCAGATTATAATGAATCTTTTGAGCAGCCTACGAAATTAGAAAAAAATATTCGCTGGAATTTCTCAAGTAAATGTCGCGAACGTTGACAACTATAAAAATTTCCAATTAACCATCAGCAACTTGGCTATACTGCACATTCTTCATGAAAAATATTTTCCAAATTAACCCTCTGCAATTTGTCGCTCAGACACGAGATCTTCGTCTTGTTCTTCGTCCTTTTCTCTGCTCCATTTTCATCGTGCACGACATAGCCATCCATCAGGACACTAATCGGATGCCGTCCTCGTTGAGGCTTCTGATCGATGCCCTCGAAGGTAACGCCGTCTTGCGTGACGGTGATGGGAGGAAGCATGGCGGGTCTGTTGATTTTGCTTGTTTATCGCGAAAATGATCAAGAGTGCGCTGAAAAAGAGAGTGATTTCAGGCTATTTTCAATGCAATTTAATGCTGTCAAAGTATTACAGTGATCGAAGGTGTTATGGAGGGTCTGCTAATGGAACTCGGATTTCGCGATCATGATCAATCGCGCATAGCCAAAACATATGCCAATTCAGACGCAATACTATGCAAAAGCAAGCGTTCAATTAAAAATAGAGTAATCGAGCATGAATCTAAGAACTGCCAATTGACTTACAGTAGCAGAAACATCTCAGCACCCGGAAACGATGAGAACACACTTACAACTAACTCGACAACGACAAGGAAGAGAGTACTATGGTCAAACAAGTAAGATAGAAGTGGAAGGATAAGGAAAGATCGACCGAGCCTTCAGCCAGAAGCCCAACAATAAAAATGTAGGAGAACTCTACGCTCGGGAAGCGGCAATAACCCTCAAAGATAGGAATGAAATGGAGTAAATGGCTGATGACTAGGAGAAAAATGAGCCGCTGCCACCCCAACAATCAGTGCTCCACATCTCGTAACTTTCTTGTGCCGTACATTCGCTATGTCAACAGTACCTCAGTAAGAAGCGAAGGGGATAAGGGATCAGCAGGTATAGGCGAGAGTCTACGGTGATTAGGGAGAGCTCAGGCGACGAGAGCGGACGAGAGAGTAGGGGAAAGTGAGAGCGTGGGATGTTTGGAGGTAGCTACTGCGTAGAAAAAGGGTGCTCCTTGACGCGTTAGAAGGCAGAAGTGGCTTGATGTTCGTCGATGTGGATAAGGGAGACGTGAGGAATGCATTTCGTAGGAGTTCACAGACGATTTTTTACACGAGAAAAGCAATTCTTCGTGCCGGCATCAAAATCGGTTTGGATTATCAGATCACATTGCACCAATATATATTACACTTGTGCTTCACAGTTTCTTCAACAACACAATGTTCAATTTAAAACGTTATCGCTGGGTATCCTCCGGTTTTGCAAAATAACATACATTTTTCGGTATCAAAAAGCGAATTTTATTAGAACACTCACCCAGATAAGTATAAATTCAAAATCTCACTGGTGTATTGTACGGGTACTTCTCTTTCGGATTCCAAGTCTCATATCTTATTACGGAATTTTCACGATTTTCAGGCATACCCTTCACAAGTGTCACATTTTCCACAAAAAATCTCATGGGGATAGGAAATCTCACCGGTGTATTATACGGGTATTCCTCCTTCGGGTTGCCATTCTCGTCCCTCAAGACGATGGCCGGCTGTGGAGAGGCGACGGTGGGAGGAGGCGAGATGAGGTGGCGAGGCAGGACAACGTCGGCGGTGGGGCGGTTGAAGTCTGTAAGGAGGGCTGTCATGATCAGAATCTACATTCCGCATGTTCGCTCTTCATTAGAGACTGATGAGAGAACAATCGGAATGCAAGGAACCATTCAACCAGAAGCTCGCAATATGGATGTTCACACAAAAGCTAATTCGTATTATGGACTATCGTTGAGTATACTCTTTTGTTCACTTAGTTAGCAGCCTTCATAGAAACGTTGAGAGGTTCTACGATTTGCATATTGTTCTAGAAAATGAATCGTACCCGACGGCACGAATGGTTCCTCTGATGAAGCAGCACCCGAGTCGTTGGGCAGGGGAGAAGGCGCCGGCCAGTCGGCTGCTGAAAATATTTATTTAATTAA
>LS485019.1:144529-166522 GCA_900490705.1 Pristionchus arcanus
AATTAATATTTAATTAATTAATAAATTTTTTTATATAATTGCATAATATATTTCATTGAACACAGTGAAATGAATAGCAGATCTGAACAGATTCAGGAAGTACAAAGACACTTCCGCTCAGATCTTCTAGGACAAAGCCAACAACTCGACAAAGCAACTAGAATTCCGCCCTACTCTCGCCTAGAGGATTCGCAAGATATCGGATCTTCATTTCACACACTATCTCGCCGGTCAGAGAGGTGAGAGAGTATGTAAAATGAGGAGGGCCCAGCCATTCACTACTCTCGCCGTGTCTCATCTCTCATTGCAGAGGGCGACGTATCAGATATCGCCTCTGCCTCACATCTATTGATTGCGAAAAAAACGCGCGTGAGACGAGGTAAATAACACTTGCCAAGCAGAGTTTTACACGAAATCTGCTAAACATGAGGAAATAATACGATGCGTGATTGAAAATGAAAATAGCGTATATTAATATTACACCGACGAAATAGTAGTTGAAGATAATTCCCACCCTGAGATATCAAGCAAGGGAAGTGAGCATGAGGGAATGATCGAAATGCATGATGGATAGCTCTTTTCACAGTGAAAATTCATGCGAAAATGGGCAATTTGTGAATGAATCAGATTAAAATCTGGCTCCTAGTAGTCTTTCAATGCTTGCAATGCGGCAACAATCTGAGTGTGTGTCTCGTTCTCTTTCCCAGGCGCGGGATAAACAACACATCTTCGCCAATCGCCCCCACATGATCAGAGGGAGAATCCCTCAGGCTCTCCTGATTCTAACCGCTGTCTCGCTTCTCTCACTGGGGAGGGATCAAGGGTGAAGGAAGAGACAAGGAGGAGGGTGAAGTGGCTGGGAATCAATGTGTGTGTCAATGGCTAGCACAGATGGACGATTGTGGTTGAGGTGAAAAATTTGTAGGTTGCGATTTTTATTTTAGTCTGTCGCATATTTTGAGACTAAAGAAAAATGGCTGACGCGATAGTATAAAATATGAAAATTTGTAGAGGAAAATGTAAGAAAAGCAAGGAAGATTAATAATGCAAGTAGAATAAACTCACGGGTCTCGGTCGATCATCGAAATCATCGATACTGGCGAGACTGCCGGCGATTGAGTTCTCCTGAACAATTATTTAGTATCCGATTCATTGAAAGTTTTTTTTCAGTTACGCTTCGCCGGCTCGATATATTTATCGAAAATCGCATAGATGCACTGGGAAGATGAATTCGATCCAAAAAAATCATATATAACGGCGCTACCTCGGAGATATTAGTAAAGAGCATTTTTTTCGTTTCATTTATACTTCATCGGCTACTTTTGCTTTTAATTACCTCTGAAATATCACTGAGGATCCTATTCGCGATTTCCTCCTCAATGTCCCTCCGCTCGCCGCGAATCATCCGCACCGGTACCTGAATTATTATTATAATTAATTAAAATAATTAAATTAAAATTAAATTAATTAAAATAATGATATTTTTGTATAATCAATCCCGTGATTAACATCATCGGATTAACCATTGAATTGAGTTGAATATCATCGTACATCCTCTAAAGTATTAATTCAGTTATGCTTCACCAGCTCGTTTTTCTCATTGAAAATCGCATGAGGTTGATGCTCGAAAGCGCGCGTGTTCCAAAAAATATAGATATATCATATAGCAAAGAGTTTTTTTTTTTTGCAGATTTAGCTGAGCTCAGAATATAGTTGATATGAAGTGACAATTTCGTCCTGACATCCCTAATAACAATCAAAACAAAAATTCACGTACTTCCGGCATTTCAATCTGCTTGTATTCATGAAACTTTGTGAACATTTCTTTTCTTCGCAGGAGAAAATACTTGACGAAGATGTCACCAATTAGCCACAACTAACTAAGCTACTCTAGTGAACGGCACAGATCCAGGTACCTAGTAGATACTGTGCGAATTCAGAGCATCTAAGATGCAGAGATGCGCTAGAGATCATGGTAAATTGAGAGAGCGCAGAGACATATCCCCAGTTAGATCTGGTTAGTGAACAGGGGATAATGCGAGAGTGCCGGGCGCGTTATCTAAACACAAGTGAGCGAGATGAGTGCGGACTTCCCTGACGAACAGAGGGAGAGGTGAGGTTAGAGAAAGGAGGAGAGAGTGTGTGATCGGAGGAGAGAGCAAGGAGGAACTGGGTATCAGAAGAGAGCTCAGAGGAGACGAGAAAGAAGGGATCACTTCTCAAACCGAAAAAAGCGAGAAAGCATCGGGTTTCAAAGGCGAAAGGTGTGTAAGGAAGGTTGGTGTGGCGCTTTACTAACAATATGATTGTCACATCATATAATCATTAAATAACTCACAATTCATATTCGGTCATATGCTCGTGCGTGCTGACCTGTCCATATTAGTTTCATGCCATATATTGCCTTCGCCAAACGAGACAGTAATGTACTTTGTTCCAATCTATGTCCTGAGTTTGAGTGTGTGGGAGGTAGTATTTGTGTTGAGTAATGAGTACTTGTCAAGTGTGATAGTGAGATGATCACACTTCGGAAGCGTGTGACTTGCAGAGTGCGTCAAACAATACCAATACGTGAGATCGCGTACAATATTGTATCTGGAAAGTGCGTGCGTGCGACAAGATAGTCAATCAAGATACCCATGACAGATTATTACCGTCTCAAATGAAGTGTAGTCAAGAAAAATCCCGTTCATGAAGTCTCAAGCGCGAGTTCAATAAAATAAAATAAAACAACAAAGTATATTATTTACCTGTGATAGGTCCACAGGCGCGAGATCTCGAGCATCTCGAGGGATCTGGTTGAATCTGAAAAGGTTAACTTTATTTAATCGGCGCCTTCATTTATTCCCGATTGTGAACTGGCCCAATAAATAACGCGAACGAGGACCCAATTTGATCGATCGCAGATAACGTATTGTGTCAACTAGAGGCATCCTCTAGTGACTCTCATATGAATCAATGATTTTCTTTGCAATAAAAAACACAAAATAAGCACAACATGAGGAAATCGCACCTCTTGGTCTGCGCTGGCGTCTCTCCCTTCTGCTGCGGCTGCAGCTTCGGCCGCTCCCTGTCGGCAGGCGGACGGTCGACTGCAGAGCAGATATCGATTAGTCCCCCATCGTCTTGAATGTACGATTTCTTTTTTCAAATTTATGCTTACTGGATTTTCAATCAAGATGTAATACAAAAATATCCTTTTTTGGATCCATTTCAAAATAGGGTATTTGTATTACCTTCTAGCTCCGTACCCCTTCTACGCTCTTTCAACAATTAATCCATAAGGGCTATCAATCTTTGCAGGTTGTTTCTCAGGAGATTGGGTGCCTATGACTCAATGGATCGAAATGACCGCGTTATCTTGATGACGTCTGTATATTACTTCTTTCATAGCTGTTCCGGTGTACTTCCTCTTTCCGAAACCAAAATTTTGCCATGATTACCTCTCCTGGCCATCTTCTCAATGATCTCGGGAGGAATGTTCTTGAGCAGGTTCTTGTTCAATTTCGGCAGTGGATTACCGCTGAAGTCGACGGGAGGGCCTTAAGTATTTCAAAATAAGAACACAATATCGCTACAAAACAATCGTTCGCACATTAAATAGCCCTCGAGGCTCTATGTGAGAACTTTTTTTGTGAAGTGTAAGTAGCCCTAAAGGTTGAAGTGCGTTCTAGTGCACCCATGAAGATATAGTGGTCCCACTCAAAAATAATGGTCCCTGAAGAAATAATGGTCCCACTTGAGGGCCATTATAATATAATGGTCCCTCACTTTAATATAATGGTCCCAATTTCACAAGATAAAAATGATTGTCCCAAAAAAATAAAAATAATGGTCCCATCTTTGACTCAAAGATTTTGTAATATATTGGCCCCTATCTTCATTACTCAGGTTTTAGCGTAGGTTTATGCTATTTTGAATGTTCCTATCCTAGTTCGTCTTTGCGCGCAGCGACACGCGATCCTTGTGCATTTATCTCCACATAGTGCGTATGGCACAATTTCCAAGCGTTAGACGACATAATGTGTCTATAGAAAAAAATGCTTAGGCTTAGGCTTAGGAAATACGCATGCTTAGGCCGGCGTTACGCACATTTCCCCTTACCACATGCAGCTTCCCTCGTCCCTCGCAGCTTAGACCGGCGTTTCGCACGTTTTTCCGTAAATACTGAAATGAAAGATCGCAAGCTAATAGCTCTATTTGCGGAAATGTGCGAAACGCCGGCCTAAGCATGCGCATTTCCTAAGTCTAATCCTAAGCATTTTTCTTTCTATAGACTTCTATTACTCAACATAAAGTCGAAAAATCAGAGCAGAAAAAATGGGGACCATTATATTTATCACCTCGATTTGGGACCATTACATATTCATGGGACCATTATATTCCGGACCATTATATTTTCGGGACCATTATTTCTATTTGGGACCATTATTTTTGAGTGGGACCACTATATCTTCATGGGTGCACTAGAACGCACTTCAACCGCCCTAAATCCAAAACAACTTGATTCTCATCTTGAAGGCATCTGACCTAGTGCCAGCCTCGACTACCTCACCAGCATTCCTCTCCAGCGGTCGTCCCCAGTCGTCGTGCGGGATTCTCAACAGGTCCTCTAGACGGACAAGACGGCCGAAGTCGTCGAGGGGAATTCTGCAAATATTGCTTTTTAAACCTTTCCGATGTGCTGAAAATGATTGAAAGTTGCAAAATATTATTGGACTATGTTTCACAGCGAATATGAACTTCAGAACTTGAGAAACGACCAATTACAAACAGGATCGAATCATTAAAATTACAAAATTGCGGCATTAAATTATTCCGGTTATAAATTGCTAACCACCCATAAATTGCTCATTATTACTCAAATTTAACTTTTTTTTATTTTATTTTAATGAAAATCATCTCACCTGATAACTTCGCCCTTCTTTACATTTCCTTCTTCCGGTGGGGGTTCTTGTTTCTGAGCATTATGTCATTATTACTTATTACTTAATTAGTTAATTACTAATTAATTAAACTACCTCCTCCTCCTTGACCGGTGGGGGCGGGTCCATATTCGTTGACATCCTCCTATCGCCCTTTTCGGCCTTACGCTGCTCGGCCAAGCTAGATGGAGGGTCCTGATATTCAATATATTTCGAAAAGTATGATGAATTATAAATTTATCACGAGGCTGTAGTGCAAACTGTCACAGAATGATTGAAATTAGAAGAAAAAATGCAAAATATTCCGATAAAACCCGCGGCTGGTCAGTGCGATCAACAAATGGCACTTCCATCAACTTTTTTTGCCTTTGTTTCGCTCGCCCCTTGCTCATTTCACTCGGCAAGTCCCACTTTCGCTAGAGACAACTGCATTCTGGGAGAGCCGAGATGATCAGAGACCCTGTCCCTTCCATTTTCCGCGCTACTCTCTCGTTTCTCTGACTGACGAATGACAGTGCAAACTTGAGAGCCGAGAAAGAGCTTGAAACGCCAGGCAGTGATTAGAGTATCGTAGAGAGCGAAAGATGCAGTTAGCAGGTGTGTAGGGGCAGCGGCTTGAGCGATTAGAGACTGCGGGATCGGGAGAGATTGCGGGCTCGAGACTATGAGACGCGTTGTAACCCCCTCAGTTAGAGGGTCTTCGAGAAAGAAAGGGGAGATGAGAGAAATGAGGGATCTAGCGGTGAAGTGCTGATGATTTCTTGATAAATTTTTTTTGTTTTTAATTTTTTACTTTTTTGTTGAACAAATTAAGATAAAACAGATAACAGACCTCAACCGGAGTGATCTTAGGATCAGACGGCGTTTGCAGTACGAACACACGACGGTCCTGAGGGGAATATCAATTATTTATTGGAATACAATATCGAGTCTTTTGGCTTACAACTTAACTCTACTATTGAAAAAAATCAGGAATTAGCACAGGAAATAAAAGTTCTAAAAATGCTCACCAGCCACTTCTCGCTGTTGTGGTACTTGAACTCCCTCAAGCAATCGATCGACAGGGGCACATCATCCCCCTCCAGCAGCCAGGGATGGGAAAGGGCTGCTAGGGAGGTGGGACGGTTTCTGTAAATATAATTATTTCTCCGCTAGCATTATTCCATAATAAAACATGATGATTCAATCTAAGAAAAAAATCACCAAAATCTGATTTTTCATCAGTGAGACAAATGATCTGTAGGAGATTCCCCAAGGATCTCCACATTTAGTCAATAAATCTAACGTTTACGTATAGATGAATACAATGGGAAAGAAAATGCCTCACTTCGGTTGCATCTGCAGGAGGTCCCTCACAAAGTCCTGTGCGTGCACGGAGAAGTCGACCCATTCATCGTCGATGAGCACGTAGTTTGCCTGATACGATTGAAATGAGTAGGACTTAGAGTGTAGGAGAAATAATGAAATGAGTTTTCCAGCGTGGTTCTCAAATATTTTCTATAATATTCTGCAAAATGAGAAGCATGGGGATTGGAAAAGGAGGCGTTAAAACGAGACCTGTCCGACATTCCACAGCGTCTCGTTGTCGCTGTCGCCGTGGAATGGCGAGATGCCGGTGAGGCTGAAAATTATAAGCACAATAATAATTCAATTATAAATTATGCAAAATTCTGATGATCTGTGTGCTTACTTGATGCATTGGAACACGCGCGCGAAACTGGACTAATTGAAGCAGGAAAAAAGGTGTGGTGAGTCAGCGCACTACACAATTGTAAACGAGAAATGTGCAATACATAGCGGTTCCTGACTGAAATCTCCAGAGCCTCGTTAGCTCAGTTGGTAGAGCGTCAGACTTTTAATCTGAATGTCAGGGGTTCGAGCCCCCTACGAGGCTAAATCTTTTGCTGATTTTTAGTCATTTATATTTCTGTTTTGGCAAAAACAAGAAAAAAATAAGTATTCACAAATTTAAATAGGAAATCAAAAAAGTAAAATTCACTCACAGCACGTAAGTAAGCGTTCCCAGACTCCATAAATCAGTAGCCAGTGTGAGCGGAAGACCGCGCACCTGACAAACATTAGATCTATTTTTTAAATGTGTTTGTCTAATTCAAAAAGTTTTTTTTATTATTTTATAACCAATGGTCTCATTTTCACTGAAAGTATATCAATTTCATTGATGAACACGATAGCTGGAAACAAAATAAAGCGAAAAAGTTTGCAAAATGAAAAGTTATCTAATGATCGCTTCTTATCCCACCCACCATTTCGGGCGAAACAAACTCCGGACTGCCCTGGCACTCGCCCGTGATCAGACCACGCTCGTCCACTTTCCTGATTATTAATTGGATTACGATAATTATTGATTGGCTCACGGTAGGTATACAGTTTCCAATTTATAGCATTGGAATACGGTAGCTTTTGTGGCGCTACAGTAATTTGCTCAGGTTTCTAGTGATGGATCGGGTTGAGGCCAGTGTATTACTTTTTCAAATATTCATTCAAATTGCTGATGTTTTTGGATCGTGCTGTCGTTTATCAAAACAGGTTCTGCTAATGTCTTCGAGACTCAGAAGTGAAGATATCTACCTGCTCTGTCCAAAATCCGCCAGCACCAATCGCCCATCTCTGAGCAAAATGGTCTCCGGACGAAGGTCGAGGTGAGCAATTCCTGAATTTATTATATATGTATTTTTTTATTTATACTTAATTTAAAATGCATTCTCTGTGCAATCACGGGGTAGTGAATCAAGTTGAATTGTTTCAAAAATGGGATAATGAAATTAGAAATACCTCGAGAGTGCAGGGCCGATAGCGATTTGAGTAGGTGCCTTACGAAAGTGCGCACAAGGGCTTCCCTGAAATGTACATTGTATGTTATTGTTGAGAAAAATTGACGGTAATCATGCATTTTTTAAAAGAATCATGGCCAAAATCTTGCCCATTTCATCAACGTCTCTCTGTTTCTCCCCCACTCATCTCCTCTAATCTCAGTTCGAGTGCAGCTGACACTCTCACTCAACGGGAGAATGAACACATAAAAAGTGTGAGCTAGAAGGCTGAGAGGAGGAGGAGGAGAAGAGACGAGATGAAACTATTGGTCGCCAAAATCAATCAATTCGGTTACGTTTCGGTGGCTTATTAAATACCAGTGGCAATTTAATGGACAGTGTTGATGCGGATAACTGACATAAAAAAGTTGCTACGTTCATTCACTGACTCCTTTTAGAATTTTATTGCGGCAAATGTAGGTGAGTTTCAGTGGTTCAACAAAAGAAGTATCAACCGAATTTGACAATGCGTCTGAACTCTCTTTTCTTCAACAACAAATAATTTTATTACCTGCCGGGTCCTCTCGGACTCGTTGCTCGAGGTGTCGGAAACGACATCGTATTGAGTAGCGAGTCATCTGCGCTGAAATTAATGTAATTGTCATATGGTTCCCCCTTGGAGATCACCGAAATTCAGGCCTTCCTACTTTAAACTTCTCCCTACTTTAAAGAACCCAAAATTGGTGTCAATTTCCTCATCATCAGCTCTTTATGATTCCGACGATTTCGTCACGAAATTGGCAGATTATTTACATAAAATCGGAGAGGAAATATTGCTAATATTTCGCGTCAAGATTTCATTCGATAGAGTGCTGGGCAAATCTCGATCGCATGCTCCTAATCCCGATTGATTGCCGCAGAACAAAGAAGCAAGACTCGGAAGCGAGAGACCAAGCAAAATGGAGAGAGTGCAGAGAAAGAAAGACGGATAGAAGAGTCCTGATTGCTCTTAACGATCCGCCGATGCCGTCACACAGCCAAAACGACAGATGGTTTACACCAAATAGGAGAGGAATGAGAGGGAGATGCGACTCGCGCGCAAAGTCCCACAGACATGAATACGCTTCAGAAGGGCTACAAAACACGAGTCTCGCACATAAAGCAATCGTATGTAAGTTTCAATTGAGCACAAATAATTCAATAAAAGTCGAAGAATGCGTGCTAGTAAGGGATGAAATTCAATGCTGCGATCCTAGGATAGGTGTGAAATCCAACCCACTTGCAACAGTGTACGGCCGCTTTTTCGCACTAACGAAGCAACTCGGCAAATTTCGATTTTCGAAAATAATAATTATTATTTAAATAAAAAATATTTGGCTCACACTCTGAGCATGGGCGAGGGCGATTTGGGCTGATCCCGGTCCATAGGCACCAGGCCCTGATCCGGTTCCATATTTGACGGTCGCGCCGAGGCGGTCCTATTTCCCGGTTCTGGTTCCGGAAATTGGCCGGGCAGGGGTGGCTGGGAGACTGATGGGACTTCTCTGGATTGTGAGGCGGGGGAGGCCTCCGGATGTGTCACAGCGACGAGGTAAGTGAGTGTGGGAAAGGGGGAGGCACAGACGGCTAGAGGGAGGAGAGAGTGGGTGGATCGAGGAGGGCGCCGAGAGGCAGAGGGAGATGAGAGAGCAGGCGAAGGGTGGAGAGTGGGGACAAATTATTACCCGTCGAAATAGCAGCAGCAGCTACACATAGCAGAAAGGAAGAAGAAGAGGCCAGCTGATATGTTCGATTATTGCGCCATCGTTGGATCTCGTGCAGTATGAATCAATCTGATTAATCTTGATCAAGTAATCGTCAGATGAGGATGGGTCAGTATTTTTGAAATTGGTGCTTGCCACCAGTCTTATCCAATATAACTCGTGCGATGAATTCAGAATGAACCCATGAATAGATCGACAATGATTAGAATAATAAGAAAATTATGTGTGCATTAAACGTCGTTTATTTTCTTCCCAGTAGACTGCCCAAAGACTCGAAAGACTGATGGCAAAATCAATGAGAGGACCCTTCTCGTTTGTTATCCCTGAAAGAGCGAGCACATCCTTCCCTCAGGCAGGATTACTGCAGTTGCGACGGCTGTCTCTCTCCTTTCCCCATGCTCTCTCGTGTCTCTGACCGGCGAGCGACCAATCAAATTGAAGGGACGAGATCTGAGCCTTTGGCTGCTGGCAGGTGGGCCCGCAGGAATGTTTTCCATGGACCCGATGACCTATTGATTGTAGGAATGGAGGAGAAAAACAGGAAATGAGAGTGGCAAGTGGCCATGGAGGATGTGCAATTGCGTCAATCAGTTTCCAAGCACCAAATAACTTTTATAAAGCAGCACCAATAAAGCAGAAATTTTTTACTGGTTATTTTGTGGATTGCACCCAACCCGCTTTTCAAACTGCAGGCCCGTTTGACAAGATACAACTTGAAATTTCCGGAAGCAGTTGAACGGACTCACAGCAACTGGTCACCAACTGGTTAGCAACTGGTCACGAGAAACCAGAGACTCTCTCGTGTCTCTGACCGACGAGCGACCAATCGAAGTAAAGAGAAGGCAGCATAGCCTGGCCTGCTGGCAGGTGGGCCCGCAGGAATGTTTTCCGTGGACCCGATGACCTATTGATTGTAGAAATGCCGGAGAAAAACAGGAAATGAGAGTGGCAAGTGGTGATCTAGCAGATACCTCTTTTAAATCTTTCGACATACTCGCAAGTTTTGAAGCGTCACTAAGATTCGGTTCACGAAGTCAAATAACGAAAAAAAAAACAATTATTGATAAGTGTCTCAACCCATCGTAATCCCTTCCCAAACCATGTTTTTGCAAACCCGGTGCAGGATAAATTATTCAACCCGTTGAGCGAACTGACCCCTCGTAAGCGACGATCACCAGATCCTCAGCAACGGGAAGCACAGCGTGGATGGGAGCGACGAGTGTTGAATCCCTGATGATTTGAATGTGAATGAGACTCAGAATCGCAGCATAATCAACCAATCATTGGTATAGACTATAACGTATAGAAGAGTTCGAAATACGGGTACTCGTCTCGTCATTTCACGTGCTCTCTCACCGGTCCGAGTGTCGAGAGAGAGGGAGTGTGTGTGAAATGAAGATCCTGATACCCATATTTCGAACTCGTTTTTTTATATTTTTTTATATTTCGAACCGTATAGAAGAGGCAGAAACTGTACTGTACGTAAGAAAACAGTGAAATTTTGTTGATCACCTCATCTCGCAATCTCTCATCAACCGTCTGCTCAACTCTTCATCGACCAGACATAATTGACCGAAGAAGCGCCACGACTTCTCCTTGTCAAGGATGGGCACGATTCGGCCGGTAGAGAAGGCTCTGGATATTTGTCGTTGACGGTGGTATCTCAGTGATTTTGAGTTATCAAGATGTGCGATTGAAATGTGCAGTGCATTCCATAGACAGACGAAAGTTCATCGTTGAGACATTTTTAATGAATGGCATTGCTGTGCAAGCAAAGTTGGCGAAAGATTCGGTCAGCGGAAAAAGCGCTGGACGAATATTTTTTATGGCAGAATAGTGTGAAGATAGACGAACAAGTGCAGTAGTAGCCATCTTACTAGTAGAATCCTTAATAGAGTTCGAAATACGGGGGATCGTCTCTTTATTTCACGTGCTCTATCGGTCAGATTACATGTGAAATGTATCGACGATTTTTAGGAAATGTATGGCAATTATTGTTCTCCTTGTGTAGAGTGCAGTGAGGTGAATAGACGGACACATTTTCGAACTGTTGAATTTGCATTGCATCATGAAGATCGACAAGGTGCGACGAACAAATGAGTTTCAATGAGTGTATGTAATACACAGTTGTTTTTTATTTCAATAACTGTTTTGCATTCTAGCATATTCCAAAAAAATCCCTAAATGTCATGCTTTCTTCTCTCCTCGGTTCCAATCATTTTGCGATAGTTTCCGACCATTTTCATGCATCATCATTACAATCGTTAAATGTGTTCTTATTTGGCGGTGATATTTGATCACGTCGCACTTGCAAATGTCGTGTAATTTTGTGCGTATTTCGTGCAATTTCCATACATCATCATTACTTTGTGCAATATCTTGTACGTTTGCTATTGATTCTAGATCTCATTAGCGTATACGCCCAAGCCACATTCTGTGAGCGTGCTTCTGTATTGTCATTACCACATGCATCATCAATATGCAAATAATTACGTGATTCTTTACTTGTTTTTTTCCTGAGATTTCGTGTAATCCTGTGCTTCATTCATGCCATTTCCTTGCATCATCAACACCGACATAATTTTGTGATTCTTTACTTACACATAGACGTTCGATCAGCACAATTACATGGGTATATGGGACGCGTGCTCTCGCAACACAATGGAATGGCCGCGAGCGAGCGGCAGTCGACGCGTGACGCGCGGGCGTCCGCACGCGACGCATCGCGTGAAATTGCCGGTTCACGCGCGCGCGTGTTGCGGTCGCGTCGCGTCGCCGTCGACACCGCGCTCGGTGCAATACAAAAAGGGACAAGGAAAGGTGCGGAGCGTGCGGCTAACCTGAACGTGATAGAAAGGGAGAAATTAGAGAAAAAAGCAATACATAAAGTGCTGCAACTTTACATAGCCAAAATGGTGTGAGCAGAAGGAGATAATTGAGCAATGGGATAGTGTCAACTGGGCTATACAAGAGCTAAACCGGTCTAGAAAAACGCCTACTTCATTACTAGTCACCAGTGACTGACTGAACATTGGAAAAATCTAGCAAGCATCAAATTGGATCCTAGGGTATAGCTACCGTATCTCCACAGGTTCTCGAGAAGTTTGCCGGTTCTCGAGGGGATGATGGGGATTACGGTAGGTCACGGGGCAGTATTGATTGATTGGGGGTCGCGCGCGTTTCGGAGAACAGCGGCTGTTTGTGTGTGGTCTAGGGGGCACATCCACGACGGGAAGCTAGGGGGTACGGTAGGACACGATATATGCAATCGATAATCACGGGAATCGATGGTACGGTAGTATTCGCCGCTTGTGTGTTCTCCTGCCTAGGCGCGTGTGGTGTGTGGTGTGTGGTGTGGAGGGGGGAAACGACAGAAAACATGGGAACGATAAAGGATACGAACGGAGACGAAATGGCGGATAGATACTCGTGTTGGTGTGGGTGCTTGTGCGGCGGCGTGTGTGTGTCGATCAAGTGAGATGTGGTGTGGTGGTGTAATTACGAAATTGTGCACGGAGTGCAGAGACGAGGACGAGAATTACTACTATGGGTGGTGTGTGCGTGCGATGCTCAAATACGGATCTGGGGGCGGTCACCGTAATCGAGAAATCGTGTACACAGAATAAAACGGTTACAATACAGTGGGGTGCTACAAAAAGGTGCTATACATAGAAATAAAGTCAATAATCGATAATCTACTTCTCGTCTGCCTCGTCAATTTCGTAGATCTCGTGCACTTTCCGCAACGCCGTGCCTGCAAAGCCGGCGATTAGGCACAACGAAAAGGCGGCTCTGTGGAAAAAGGTCATTTTTTTCAAAGCCGGGAATTAGTTCCCGGATCTGAAACACCGGCTACCGTACACTTACCGTTCACATTCGTCGTTGGGATTCCGTTCTCCGCTCGCAACCTCTCCTGCCTCCGTTGCCGGTGCTTCTTGAGGATGGGCAGGTCGTTGGGGTTACCGTACTCGTCGGCTGCAAGTCGATCGATAATTACCGTATTCCCGATAATTTACATCTTGAATGCCTAGCTAGCACACGTTGGCGCTGCGTCGCTATTTTCAAAGACATCGCAAGCGAGAGATCGAATATGCTTCACGAAACCCATGTCAGATCGAGTGTCAGCTGCCTCCAATTGATGTACGGAATTCTTCCACAATAAACATTAATCGATATCTTAAACATATCTTGAAATCGATAATCTACGGTATGCCCAAGCTACCGTACCCTCATCGCTACCGTAATCCCAATCGATATTCTACAGTATTCCACTCGCTACCGTAACCCTGTATTCGATAAACTTCAGTATTCCCTCGCTACCGTACGCTGTGAAATCAATAATCTACCGTACCCTCGACGGTGACGGTGCAGCTGGTGGTGGACTGGCCGGCGGCGTTCACGGCCACGCACGAGTAGATACCGGAATCGCGCCACAACGGGTCCTGCAAAGCCGGGGATTAGGCAATGAAAAGGCGGCTCTGTGGGAAATGATCGATTTTTCAGAGCCGGTGATTAGGCAGACGAAAAGGCGGCTCAGTGAAAGAAAGCTCAAGTTTTCAGAGCCGGGGAATAGGCGAGAGGAAAAGGCGGCTCTGTGGAATAATGATAAAGTTTTTGAAAGCCGTTAATTCGACAAAAGAAATGTTCTGCAAAAGAAAAAAAAAATGCTCGGTGGGAAAATGATCGATTTTGTGAGAGCCGGGAATTAGGCAGATGAAAAGGTGGCTCTGTGGAAAAATGCATAATTTTTCAGAGCCGGAGATTAGATAACGGAAAAGGTGGCTCTGTTGAAAAAAGCCCATTTTTTCAGAGCCGGGAATTAGAAGCCGGACCTGGATGACGAGCGAGCAGAGGATGCCGCCGTCGTCCTTGACGAATTTGACGCGAGACGACTCCACGATCGGTCGCCAGTCCTGAGCAATTTGCTATTTCCGATCAAATCAGGTCAATTTCAGTTACTTTCTCATTTAAACGCAGTTTGCGATAACGAAAAAATGTAGTGGATTACTGTAGTTTCTGATTCAGTTCGGATACCGTACCTTCATCCATTTCAGCTCGGGGAAGGGCGTGCCCTCCACTCGGACGTCCAGCTTCAGGGGCTGCGCCGAGGGGCACGTCTTGTCGGAGAGGGGAGCGAGGAACTTGGGGTGGGCTGAAGATACGATTGGTTACGGTATGAAGCATCAGTTATCGATTGATTTTTTGAAAGTCAGTTGTCGATACACTACCGTACTCACTCGCTAGGTCAACGTAGATGTTCTGCTGCGCCTCGCCGTACTGGTTCTTCGCGAAGCACTGGTACTGGCCGGCGTCGTCCTGAGAAGATTACGGTAAGGTACTGTTGAATAGGGCTGTCAGGGTGAGGAATCCGTCTCTTCATTCCTCGCACTCTCTCGTCAGTGATGATTCTAATCGGTGAGAGAGCACGCGTGATAAAGAAACAGATTCTTCTCTCTGAGAGCCATACTGTAGAATACTGTATCGCTCCGCAATCATTCAATTTCAGGGAAACATGGAGTACAATATAAACACGAGCTAAATGCTTCACAATTAAGGCCTTAGCCGTGATACCGTAACCCATTCGAGGGATAACTGTAAGTACCGTACCTTTCCGAATCCAGTTATCGTCAGTGTCGTTTCTGTTCCACCGTAGGTGTGCACGCGGTACTTGGAAGTGGGCGCTGCGGTATCGATCTCCCAACCGCGGAACTTCCAGCTGAAAAAGAAACTAGTCAGTAATCGAACGCATTACCGTAGTAAGAGGACGCGAGATCACGATGTATTTTTATCCTTATTATGATTATTGACGCCAGAAGAAAGTGAAACTAATGTTCGAGCACCGTTCCGTATTCGTTGAAATCGTGAAACATAAATATGTGGCGAAACCGGAGTACCTGAAATCCGGAAAATAGGGACTCACCTAATCTCCGGATCCGGGTAGCCGCTGACGTTCAGAATGATGGTGATCGTGTCGTTCTCGGCGCAGAATCGCTTGTCATTGACGCCGGGAGCGAACCACGGTGCGCACGCTGCAAGTGGTGAGTGGTGGTGTGGAGACTATTACTAATAGTCGCCAGTCGAAATTTCAACAACGTACCATACTGTTCGGCGTGCATGCACTCGAGGGCGCGCTCCGCATACGGATCGAGCAGCGGGATGATCTTCTTGTTCTTGTCGAGCACGGGCTGAGGCGGCGCCATCAACCTGCAAGAAAATCAGTTAGCGATAGGCCACAGCTACCGTACCCACACCAAAGCTGCCCACCACCGAAGCACAGATGTACATGAACACGTTTTTAGTGTTGGTTGTTGACAGGATACAGTATTTTGTAATAGCTTGAAACATCGTCCGTGCTGATACTAACAATCGAACAGGGTTCTGTGTTTTATGAAGTGATGAAACATAACTATCATTTAAATTCGAGTATTAGTGAGGGCAAGCAACTGTAATCAACAGAAAGATAACCTCTCAGTGGGCAGCAAATTCGCTCCGGTGCCGAGATATCTCGATGGTTTGTACTTGAGATGCGCCGATGGTATGGCCGCGTTCAAATCCGCGTACGGGCTCTCGTATCTCCGGGAGTATCTTCTCGAGGGCGATTGCGAATTATCCGCGGATCGCGAAGACGATGCCCCCAGGGACGAGCCGGTGTAGTACGGTCGCGATCGCGAACTGGTGGAGCCTCTACCGTAATCCCGGCTGCTACTGCTACCGTAATCCGGCACGCTGGACGCTGAGCGCGTGTAGGACAACGGGCTACCGTAGCTTGAGCTACCGTAGCGCGATGACGTCAGCGACGAGGTGGAAGGGCCGTCGGAGAGGCTGAAATGGGACAACGGACGGAGACGGTAGGACATTAACGGAAAGTCGAGAACATGCCGATGAATGCAACTGAGTGTGTACGCTACGAACATGCATTGAACGAACATAGTGGTGGACATTTAGACACTTTGATTAAAAAAATAACCCCTCAAACTATCGTAGTAGGCTGCCGTTTGGCACCCCGCTTACCGTATACACGGAACTAGAGTCTAGTTTCGAGTGATCGTACCTGCTCGGGGGCGAGGCGGGTGATGGGTCGGAGATGCCGTAGATGTTCTCGGCTCGCACTCGGAACTGGTACGACTTGCCCAGCTCCAGGTTGCGCACCTTGCACACCGGCTCCGGGATGTTGTAGTCGAGCTGGAATGTCGGGACTAGAGTCTAGTTTCGAGTTGGTCAAAGATCAAAGATCAACGCACCAGGTTCCACTCCTTGTAGGGCAGCTCGCGCATTTCGACCACGTAGGTGACCTGCGGGTACCTGAAATTTCCGTTTTAGGACCGGGAAGCGAATTTCGAATCCAGAAAAGGTAACAGGAGACAGTGTGCGAACAATATTACGTCACTAAAGCAGTTTGTCGACAACGCCATTTCATACGCTAGTGACGCCACGTTCGCCGTTTGAGAGGTTCATGAACACGGCCGCGGAAGTCGAATATTTGCCATGCAAACCTGGGTGGGGATCGCTTGGTCGGGATCCAGGAAAGCGTGAGATGATGTCCGGACACTTCCTTGATGAACGGGCCGCGGTCGGGAGGCGTGGGCAGCTCTGAAATTTATCGTTCCGATGATAGCCTCGATTCCGCCATGGACTTCCGGTGGTTAGCGCCGATACTCACTCGCAAAGTCCATCTTCTTGAAGCCGAACTCCTCGGTGAGGTAGGGCGTGACGTCATCGAGCTCGGGGTTGGTGAACTTGATCGTGTCCAGATAGGGCACTGCAAGAGATCAAGGATCAAAGATCAGCGACCAAAGTTCAGAGATCAAAGGTAGACGAAACTAGAGTCTAGTTTCAAGTGGTCAAAGATCAACTTACCAGTGACGTCCAGAACAGCGGAACTCGATGCAGTGCCGTGTTCGTTCTTCGCGATCGCAACGTACTCTCCCGAATCCTCGACACAAGTGTCGGTGATGAGCAGAGCATGAGAGCCGCCACCGCATCTGAAATAATAGATAATCACTTAAATTATGAATTAATTGCATTATCTACCCATTCGAGTAAGAAAACGTCGAAAATTAGTTTGCGAAAACGATATGTTTCACGCACAGCTCAAGTTCGCATGGCAATTGGGACTGTGATATTGGTGAGTTTCCGTTCTGCTTAAAAATTTATAAAATATCGAACCGCTGGATCTTGTGGCGGCCGCCGGGAAGGATGCGCTTGCCGTTGTGGAACCATTCGACCTGCAATTTAGGGAATATTTCGGCTCGGGTTGATGTCTTCTATCCTGGGCAAAAGAACGAGAGCACACATGGGAATGTGTTCGTAGTAAGAGGCCTTTTCAGGATCAGGCCGGCCGTTTGTAGACTGAAGTAAAGTATGGCCAGTCGTTCACTGGGCAGTGTGAATGTGCAAAATGTAGTGACGGCTATTTCGTAAACAATGTTTGGCTATTTCGTAATCAATGTTTGGCTATTTCGTAATCAATCAGAATAGTCTCACCTCAGGCGCGGGATGTCCCACCACCAGACAGTCGAAGATCGTTGGCAGCTTGTTGAAGACGTGCTTGTTCTTGAGCTGACGGACGAACCCGGGAGGGAACGGCATGCCGCCGCTGCAGAATATTATATTTTAAGGTGGTTCCAGGAATTCAACATTTGGGAAAAAGGTTTTCCCAATACGAGCGATGAGTGAAACTCATCCAGTTAATTTCATTTGGCTAGCGTGATTTGTAATCTGACGATTTCACGAACCAGTGTCTGGCCGTGTGCCGATTATGCTAGTCATCTCACTCATTCATTGTGATTTTAATGTTTGAATTGCATCTAAATGCTTACCGATATCCCTGATAGCAATAATATTATTATATTATTAAATAGCATAAATATTATTATTATTATATTATTATAAATCCTCACCGATCTCCCTGGTCATCTCCAGCAAACCGGGGCTTGATCACGTTCAAGCAGCCCTCGGTGCGCGCCGATCCCAGCTTGTTCGTCGCCTGAATTATCCATTTTCAAGGAAGTTTTGGTACGGTATTATCGATTGAACATGCGAATTTGATACGGTAATATTGATTTTAATGTTGTTTGAATACGGTATTATCGATTTTTTTAAAGTTTTAGGCTCCGAAAATGAAGCAAAAGGTGTTAGTATATGCTACTGTAGGATTACGGTAATCATTTCGAAAACAACCGACCTCAAGGGCGTACTCGCCCTCGTCTTCAGGAGTCACGTTGACGATGACGAGATGGTGGTTGCCTTTAATTAATACATTTAATTAATTAATAATTAAAATAGAAATTTTGATAGAAAAAATTGAGGACCGAATAGGTTTCACTGGATGCATAATTTCCTCAAACAGCAATTCTTTCAATGGACGGAGAGTGTTCGCATCAAAAATAATATAAATGATCACCTCGCTCGTCGGTGAAGATGGATCGCTTGCCATCGGGTCCGTCGGAGACGATTTCCTGGAATTAATTTCAGGTTGATTCTATCTTTTCGAGTATCAGGAACGCACTCAGCAGAGAACGAGCCCATTCAAAACCAGATGATGTAAAAATTTTACTCGTAACAAACCTTTCCGTCCTTGAACCACTTGACAGTTGGCGTCGGGTTGCCCGTAACGCACACGATCATCTCCACAACCGAGCCCTGCAAGAGATCAAAGATCATCTAGTCCGAAAAAGATCAAAGATCATCTGAACACAGCACTTCGGCCGTCTTCCTAGACTTCTGACAATAAGGAATAGTCTTCGTCGTGGAGCATTGGGTAGAATGAAAGATCAAAGATCAAAGATCATCGCCTTACCTGGTGGATGCTCATGTTGTGCAGGCCTCGGCGGATTCTCGGTTTGCTCTCCTCGGGTGGTCCCTCGAGACCGGAGGGCGTCTTGTACGCGGCCAGACGGTCGCCTAATAGAATGTGATTTTGCATATGACTACGCTTTAGATAGATCGGAACTTCTTCTGTTTTTGACCCAGTCAACAGCGGCTCCGAATGTTAATGGGGTGGGGAATGAGAATAGTAGGGAGGGAATACTCTGTGTGAAAAAGCTGGGCCAAAATCGAAGAAGTGCCGATAGATCGTAGTTGAAAATAACTGTTTTCTTCGTAGTTTCTCGGCCCATTGGCATTTTTGAGTTATATAAATTCGAAATTGTCATTGTAATTCACCTTCGACGATGCATTCGGCCTTGGTGGACGCTGTTCCGTGCTCGTTTGTAGCCACGCATCGGTACGTGCCCTCGGACGTGAATTGCACCTGAGGAAGATCAAAGATCAATTACTCCGAAACATTGTTCAAGTTTGGGGTAGGTTGTGTTTCATTCTCAGTACTCATACTCTAGTCGAACATTGATTGCGATTGCTTTGTCTTCTGGGTAAAAATAAAACAAATACGCTCAAACGAACATCACTCAGGATCAATCTCTGGGTCTTATCCGCTGCCTCCTCAGCTCGAATCTTCACTCCATCAGGCGTCAACTCGATTCCGTCCTTCATCCACTTGATCGACGGGAAGGGATCGCCGTAAGGCACGCATCTGCAGAAAAAACTTTTTAAACTTGTATCATCATTGGTACCAAATCATTCACGCTCTTAGTATTTGCACACATGTCATTATGGTAAAGTTTCGATCCATCAATCATTTTCCCATTCGAGTGTTCAGCTGTGTTTCAAGCTGACTACACATGCAATGTTGATTCACAATGAGCAATTTTCGATCGATTTCTTATTGAAAAATAAATAAATATTCATATTTTCCTGCAAAATTTCCTAATTTTCCGCGTCAACAATACGCATAAGTATTATTTTTATTATAAATACGCACTCGAAGGTGATCGTGTCTCCGGGTTTGCCGCGACGCGTGATGAGATGCGTCGAGAAACCGGGCGCCTTGCCGGGCTTAATTAATAATATTAATTAATTAATTAAAATATGGCCCAACCATCTTCCCTGTTTATGCTCTTACGCAAACGGTTCAAAGTTCATCCGTTTGTACGCCAATTTATCATTGTTTTCTTCGTACAAGAAAGACAAATTAAATGTAATCGAATACCTTCAGGGCGTCATCGATGGCTGCTGATATCGGCTTCCTTGGTGCTGCAATGACGATGGCGTCTCCTGTCGTGCGCGCGGAGCCGTACGCGTTCTCAGCCACGCATCTAAAGGCATCATTTTCGGTTTACGATTAGAACTTTGTATCTTGTGGAGTTGTGCAAACTATTACTGTTGAACGTAGTGGTATTTTCTTTATCGTTGATGTCAAGAATGCTTACCGGTATCCTCCTCCGTCCTGTCGGCTCGCCGAATCGACGGTGAGCTCGCACCAGCCGTCGGGAGAGTCCGTCTGCAAAGATCAAAGATCAGGGATTGAAAAGATCAAAGATCATAGTCCAAAGTTCAAAGATCACTCACGATCTTGAGCTTTCCGTAGGGGAAGACTCGTTCACCGTCCTTGTACCACTTGATGGAGAGCTTCGGTTCGCCAGAGAAGCGGCATCTATTTTAGTTAATTATTTGATTATCAATACTTTTTGTTATTATTTCGTTATCATTAATCAGCATTATAATACTGCTCTGCTATGATTCCCGACTCCCAGTTTACACTGCTCCCTCCCTCCCCCTTCTCAAGCACGCGAGAGCAAGCCCTCCCACGACATTACAACATGGTTTTGGAGAGAAACGTCGTATCATTTGCTACGCTCTCTAACTGGCCTTCCGAAAAAAAAACAATCGCGCAATATAATTCATTAACCATACGGATTTCTGGTTATTATATTGTGGTAACGATTAGCATTACGACAAGGCATGACGAAAGCAAAGCGAGAAGAAATTTTCAATTACCTCAACGTAAGCTTGTCCTTCTCCGGTATCCTCACACTCTGGAGGGGTTCGACCAACTTGGGCGCCTTGCCAGCCTCGAACTGATCGGCAGCAGGGCGAGCGGCACTGCTGCAATGATTTACTCAGGTATTTCGTTTATTTATTTTTTTTCGTTTTTTTTTGTATTTCTCATCAATAATAGAAAACAAGTTTTTCTCATTACTTGATGCACTTCTGAAGCGTATCCAAAATAGTCTGGCACAGGAATTCGGGAGGAATTACTCGAAAAGGTGGAAAAACAGAAAAGTGATAAACGCACTCATCTCTCTCCTTGGGTAGTTTCTTCACGTACGCATTGCCCTTGTCTGAGGCGGTGCCGGATGGATTGGTGGCGATGACCTATAATTAAGTATATTTTGATTTAATTATAATTAGTTATTTTAAAGAAATCATTAAATTTAAATATTGCAATGGTTGAGAGGATACAATTGTGATTGAATTTCTTTTTAGAAGTAAAACGTTGCTGTGAAACATATTTCTAACAGTTGTTCAGATAATTTTTGAAATGTTGAAACAAACAAAAAAGACTCACTCTGTACATGCCCTCATCATCCGGAACGCAGCTCGGAATGAGTAGACGAGCGGTGCCGTCGGGAGCGAGCGAGATCTTAATTTAATTAATTTATTAAATATTTTAATTTTACAAAATAAAAAAAGAAC